>JAFMSR010000002.1:4674312-4850453 GCA_022818135.1 Saxidomus purpurata | reverse complement strand
TGTATTGACAAAGTATTTATGAGTAAAAAACTAACTGTGTATAAAAGCACCCCGGCTAATGAAATATAAATTTTGTAGCAATTTTCATAGATGCTAAAGAATTTGCTCAATTTCTAGTTGATATTGATGAAAGCACCAAAGAAATAGTAAAAATTGAACTACCATATATTGCATCTTCAGTACATGTATATTTGTCTAAATATGATATCTCATCATAAAATCAACAATATATTAGAATTTGAATCCTTAACAATCCAGTTTTAAAATCATCTAATATTTATACTGACAACTTTTCTTACTACCGTACTGTATTTTTTTTTTTACAATTTACTTGTAACTACCATGAATCTTACACTACAATTAAATCCAGTGACCACCTAGAAGTACATAACTAGCAAATCACTGTACACAATGGATTTCCTGTAAAACACATAAAAGAACAAGCTTTCTTTTTACATTGACTTGGTAAAATGAAGTTTGAAGACATTTTCTTCTAAATCTATAGAATTTCATGACAATATAAAAAGCCAGTCTTCACTATCTATACCCATATCATAACACATGCCTGTGCATTACACATGGTGAGACATAAAAGAACTGTTTGATTTCTATGTGTAATAAATCTTGTGAAACAAATGAAACATTTTAATTTACTTTCTTTGAGGCATTGAAACAAAATTGTACACAAAAAACCTCTTGAACCAACTTACAACTGGTGGGAAAAATTTCATTACATCAAAAAGCTAAATACATTACATTGTATATCTAGTTTATGATATCCCAGTGTAGCAATGCAGAAAAAATTATACAATGTAAATGATTACAGACAGGTAATGATCATGATTTCTATATTCTCTTCTACATTCTGTATGTATAAAAAGTGTGGAGCATATAAGAAGCTTCTGATGTTCCACTAGATTGGGATCACTAGGTCATCTACATCAACAGCTGGTCCATCTCTGCTAACTTGGGGTCTCTAGAAGGGCCTCTACACATGCTGTATAGCAAAATAAGTACTGATCCTGAAATATACAGATGGTAAGAAAATTTATCTTGAAAAACAACATGTCAGAAAGTTTATTTCTGAACTGGAAGTATATTATAAAATGTGGTGTAAAATTATAGTGGAAATCTTTATTGAATATTATGAGGTTGCTTTTAATTGTTTAGTACAATAATGAAATCTACTGAGCAAATATACAGCCAAAAAACTTGCATCAAATATGGCCATAGCTTATATATTGATTGATTTGATCATCCCTTGACACTTTTCAGTTTTTTGTTTGTCGTAATATCGATGTGAATGACAAATTTAACAAAACTCCATCTACCAGCAAAGAAAAATCATAAAACACTTCTTAGTGATTTGAAATGATCTGGTATGAATTGAAGTAAAGAATGGATGTGAAATGGACTTTCTGGACTTGAAAAATAAAAGCAAGGCCAGATGTAGTTAAGTGATTAGGAGTTTTCTATTGGACTGCCCTATGGTACAAATGCTTATAGGCTATAGCTTGTATTCTATATAAAGTAACATAATTAATATTAGCTAAATCAAGTGCAAAATCTCTTCTGATAAAAGCATATATATCTGCACATACAAGCAACCACGTATATAACAAGCTATGACAGCACTAAGCTTACCCTGGTTTGGATCATGCCTTGCCTCTGTCTCCGTAACTCCTGAACAATCTCCAGCAGGTCAAACTACAATCATACATGTATATAATTACTCAACTATACAGTTTCCACTAACATAACTAGAAATGTCAAACATCTTGCATCATCATGCATTTCAATTTGTTATACAAACTGTAAATTTGTAATAAAAAATTATAAAACCTGGATAAGTAACATTTTCGTGAATTTTGGGTAAATATGGTATACTAGAAACTTGGCTAAGTAACATTTAATAAATTAATTCTATTTGCTTGCTACTATGCATGTCAGATTTTAGAAAAAGGGAAACTTCTGACAGCAATCCACCTTCCCTTACTTGTTTATACACACTAACCTTGAGGCCTCTCTCAATGTATGCTAAGGCAACATCAATGGTGATGAAGGTTCCAGACCTGCCTATACCAGCACTGCAGTGTACTACTACTGGTCCAGTAGTTCTGTATAAGTGACATAGTCTCATACACTGAAATAAACAACAGTATTCGAACTCTATTAACAACTTGGTGTTATTTCACATTTTAACTTGACATGTAGGGTAAATTATGGTTGTCTCTTTTTTAACTACTTTACCAGAAAATATTCTTTCAGCAATACCAGTAATTGCATTTAAACTAGAAAATATGTGTAATTTCAGAAATAATACAGCAAGGTTTGGTTTCCCTCTGTTGGACAAGCACCTTCCTAGCCTCTGGTAATTTCTCTGAATTAATCAGTATGGGTAAACTTCTTACAGTCACAATACAGTAGACTTTGTGGGTACATTTGATATGAGCTTATAGTAATTGTGAATTAGAGATCATACAACCAGATACACTCACCTGCAGTAAAGGTACAGCAGATGCTGGTGTTCCATGATCAGGCCAGGTGGTATAGTTGAGATGGTATAAACTTCTACTTTCTCCTGTTGCAGCATTCTCAATCAAGATGCTCCTGATGTCAAAATCATCAAGGCTGTTCATATACAGAAGACTCAGGCGGAATTGTCTGAAAGCATAATGACTTTACTTGTTAACGGTAATGTATTTACAAGTACATTGACACAACTTTAATACAGGTATACAATACAGATACAAGAGTTGTAACAACAATATGAGAATTTGCCATAAAATACCAACTCATAAAATAAGATACAAATTTTCAAGGTATAAACCAGGATTTAAACCTGCACTTTACAGCAACATTGCCCAGTAGACAGAAGACTTTCAAACTCGTGCGTCTAAACAGATGGGACATGAGCAGCAGATGGGACATACTCAAGAACTTCTATCTGCAGCAGACTAGACATACTCAAGAACTTCCGTCTGCAGCAGACATGACAAACTAAAAAACTTCCATCTACAGCAGACAGGACATACTCAAAAACTTCCGTCTGCAGCAGACAGGACATTCTCAAGAAACCAAATTACATGTACAAGCAATATAGATGTAATACAGAAGACCAACTAAAATGGACTTTGCTTTTTATTATCACTCTGTCTTATGAACTTTTGTCAATAAATCTATGATAGTGGCATGTTTAGGAAGTAACTTATTAAAGATGTTGTTTAAACAGACATTGGTAATAAAGATATGCCCGACACCAAGACAGCTCAATGGATGGATTATCACCAGATAAACGCAACAGTTTGCACTTTTAATTCCGGTATTCATTTACTGTGCCCTGCAATCACTGCAAATCATGAACAGCTGCTGATGCACATCTGGGCAGTCTGAACATAATCTGCATTGTTCAACACTCAAACAAATAAATTTCAATTGTGCACCCCTTTGCATTATTAATGGTACTGTCCAAATCAAAAGATGGGCAAGTCCATTAAAAAAATTGAGTAGGGTAAGGGTTAAGCTGAAGATAATGAAAAACACAACGTGACAATAGCAGGGAGGTAACTCTGCATGCTGAGCACATCAGCTTGGTTCCTTAGACAATAACTTCATATGACATTGAGGTCATCAGTTGTCCATTTTTTCCATCAAATGTGCCCCAGTTAATTTACTGGTAAGCAAACTCAAGGAAATTAGGAAAACAATGCAATGAAATAAAGCTCAGCAATACTCGATGACACAAAGCACAAAAAAAATAAAGTTCGGTAAAATCAATGAAATAAAGAACCCAAAGCAATGAACTGATACCTATTATCAGTACCTGTTCAAAAGAGTAAAAATTTTCTTAAATACTGGCCAACTAGTGTAAAATATGAAAAATTAAAGGAAGAAAATAATTAATATCAAACTAAAACACCAGTGTCATTATACAACTGTACCTCAGTGAAAACAAAAACACCAGTGTCATTATACAACTGTACCTCAGTGAAAACAAGAACAACACAAGAGTCCAAAACTGGCCAGTATCGCTCTACTGGACTGACTTGACCATTCTGAGTAAGTTTAGTGAAAATCTTATGGAATATTACCAAGGAAAAGCTATCAGGTCACTGTGACCTTGACCTTTGACCCACTGACCCCAAAAAATAGTAGGGGTTATCTACGGCAACCTTCTGAGCAAGTTTCATGGGAATCAAAAGAAATTGTGACCTGTAGGGTTATCAAGGAAAAGTTTACAGAGAGACAGACATCGGACAAATTACCATGGCATGAGCTCTGCTGGACTTCGTCCATTGGCGCTAAAAAAATGATATACCACTACTCTGCAATGTCAGCAAAATAAGAAACAGCATAAAAATATTATGAAAAAGATACAAACCATCGTCACTTTCAGCAACTGATGATTCCTAACAGACAAACTCTGTCTCATTAAAAACACTTACAGTCTTTCTTTTCTCTGATTTAACACCATAAAAATGCAAACCAAAAATAATAACTTTCCCAGGGTTTTACCAATTTTACATTTGAAAATAAATTACTGTTTCTACTGTGCGTTATTTTTCAACATCTTAGAGGTAAAGTTTGTTTCTCTATCTTATACATAAGCTGTCTCTTTCTTATTTACAAGCTGTCTGTATTTTCCTAGCACATTGCACTATAAGTTATCATGCCAAAATCTCCTTATCTAGAGCAAATTTTAAAGAGTTTTTTTTAAGTACTTAATATTCACTGAAAACAGCTGAAGGAAGACATTTAACATGTTATCATGTTTGTTCATTCACTACTCACCCATTACAAACATCTATAGGAGCATCTACAGAGTCTGGCCAATATCTATGACATTTGACCTTCATGGCTTCCATGTCCAAGGTCAACATAGCTATGACAGTGACCCCTTCCTGCCAGATCATCTCCCAGAAATCATCTGTGGTCTCAGGCAGTGGTCCCTGACTTACTATATAATCACAGATTGCACCATCAACATCTACCTTTACACGACTTGCATTTATGTAGTCAGTGTCTTCACTGTCAGATATCTTCACTCTATTTGCATCATCTGAAAAGAATTAAACTTGGCATGCCTTCATTTGCAAAATTCATGATTTCATTCATGATGTCATGTTTGTTTAGGTTTATAGGAGATGAAAATCCTTTATTTAATTTGTTTTGGCTTTTAAAATATGCCTCTTCAGGGTTGGACTTTGCAATTGTGATTCCGAGTGCAAATCAGTCTGGTCATGATAGCAGATCTGGGCTGTTCATTTTGCAGTCAGTAGATTTTCAGTGAGTACTTGTCTGATCAATAATAACTTTACCATCCAAATTGAAAGATGGACAAGTCAATTTGGTAAGTGTTAAATCAATTTGTGACTGCTTCCCCATACTATCTCAAAATTGAATTCAAACAAGATAATTATAACAGCCCACTGTTGAAAAAAGGTATCAACTTTCAGCCCTTTTACACAATACTTACATGGCAGTACATTTCTAAACCTATTTTTTGGTCTGTTATTTGGCAAGGTGGCAGAAGTACAGTCGTCTGTTATTGGTACATTTTTTAGTTGCTTAAATTCCTCCTGAGGATCCTCTATTTCTATCTTCTCTTGCATATCAGATATTATGTTTGGTATGGAAGATTTCACTGGTTCGGGAATAGTCACCAATGACAAGTTAAATAACCAATCAACTGTCACTTCATCTGGCACGGCAATGTCTAAATTTCTTAATGAATTGCACCAACATTTATCACTATCATCCTTATTTGCAGTCAAACTTGTATCTATATCACAGTGTTCAGTATCTTGTTCATTACATTGTTCAGATTTTGATTCATTTTGGCTTTCTTCAGCATTTACTGTACCTTCCTCTTCAGATTCTACATAAACTTTGTCTTGGTGATAGTCTATTACTTCTGCTGCAGAAAGATATTTATGAGCTTTTCTGGCTGTTTCTTTATCTACACCATTTGTTTCACTCACTTCAGATTCTGTACAACTATCAAGTTCTGCATTTTTTAGTATTTCTTCTGCTTGAGCAACTAATTCTTCAACATTATCATCATCTATATCACTTGGCACATGTTTTGTTATGGATAAACTTGTATTATTTAAATCAGTATTTTCACTTTCATCCCCATCAACATCATCTTCCTCTTCAGAATCATCAGGATCAGACTTTACATCTGCCTTTGACACTGAATTTTCATATTCCTCATTCTGACCCAAGTTTGAATTTTCACTATCAGGCTGGTTCTCTGCATCATCAGACTCCAACCATGCTGGTTTCCATCCCTTGTTCCTGAAATGGTAAACAAATGTAAAGACATCATATTCAAAATCAACTAGTAAGAAAGTATTATTTTTTAAGAAATGCTATTATAATATGTAGCTAAGCTGTCAAGCTTTTGTTTTACCATTTCAAAGGTTTGTGCAAAATTTCAATAAAAAATCTGAATTTTTTTTGGTGATAGCAATTTGCACAGAAAAACTTAAATCTTGCTTTTCTAAGTCTGGAAATATGGATAATTGCATAATAATTCATGCAATGTTACGAGATTTGACAGTATTATGACTTTGTTTATCGTTTCCAAAGAACTGTGAGATCCTTAAGTTTTGGAGATAGCAATCTGCATGCATAACTTTAACCTCCAATTTACACGTCCAAAATCAGGCATATGATATATAGCCACTATTCATAGAGATATACTTTAACCAAAAAGTGGGACACCAGCATCATGCTGAGTAATCTAGGTCTGACTATTCCAGCACGAAAGTTAATATGGACAATAGAGCTTGTAAAGAAAACACTAACCTGGAGACAGTCAAAGAAAGTTTCCCTTGAGAACTTCTCAAGATTGTTGCAGCTTTATTGTGGTTCATTCCAATTAAGGATTCACCATTGATCTGAAAGGAAATAATTCATTCTGACACTGCTTATGGCAAGTGATTCTGCCTCTGAAACCAGTGTAGATCATGATCAGCCTGTACATCAATGCAGTATGATCACAATCTGCACTGTTTGCTACCTGTTAGTAAATTTTCAGCGAGCACCCCTTAAGACATTTAATGGAACACTCCAAACTGAAATATGGAAAAATCCATTAAAAAAAATGCGTAGAAAAGGTAAAAGAAACACACAAAATCAACAGACCACAGGGTCATCAAACTTATAACTGCAGAGGAAGCCGATTCACAAACATAACTTTCCACTAGTAAATGTACAGAAATCTTAGAACAGCAGATGTAAATGACCATTAAATCAGGTTTCTTTTTTGTGATTCATTCAAATTCGACTTGCAGGTATACACACAACATGCCCTAAAATTTATAATAAGAAGTTAAGAACTTTGACCACAAAACAACAAGCATAAAGGAAAAAAAAATGTAGCTAATTTTGACTTACTTGTAGAATTTTATCTCCTAATTGTAACCTGCCATCATTTTCTGCGACACCTCCTGGTGTTATAGTGCGTATGAATACACCAGTCTGATTCTGGGTTTCTGCGGTAACCAGACTGATTCCAAGTCCTCCTGTCTCAGGCTTCTCTATATCTATCTGATACACTGATGGCTATAGGAAAATAAAACAAAATTATTGCTGTTTTCAAACTTTTGTTTAATTTACCACACTGTTCAAACACAATGAAAACAGAATCTGCTTATTCACAAATTTTCATGTATCTTACATGGAAAATGGCTTTTCATACTTTGCAAAGTGTTTAAAAACTTGTGTTTTATGACTTCTGATTTTATAAAGCAAAGTAAACATTCATTAAAAGACTTTCTGCAGACAAAACTGTAACTCTTAACACTGGCCATGGTACATAACTTTATTTGCAGTGTGACAATACTACCCCTTTCCTTTCCCAACCTCTCCACCCATCTATTAAACTACAATCCTACTTTTATTAATGGAAATTCTTAAATACCTCGCCTGATTTGGAAGACTTCTGTGATTTTGGACTCCCAGCCTCTTTTTGAGACTTGTCTTTCCAGTAATTTTCTCCTTCTTTCCCTATATCCATTCTCATATCGCCCGATATCCTGGATTCCTCCAGAGATTCTTCTAACGAGGCTATAAGGTCTTGGAGGGGACCACATTCATCCCCGTCTGTGACAGAGTCCGTTACTTCTTCAGCGTCAGACTGGTTGTTGACAGTGTCTGACTTCTTATCATTATCTTCTTTCTCCTCCTACAAAATGTCATAAAACTTTTTTTCTTAAAGATTTGTCTCATGTGATAAGTGATAAAAAAACTTCATAGGTATACTTCCTAAGTTGTGCTATTCGTTTTTTGTTTAATTCTGTTTACATACAACCATGCTCTTTACCAACTAGATTCAATATCATTTTGTCAATTTCATGTCTGAAAATTATTTCTACTTCTCTTAAAAATACAAAAAGGCCAGTAAAGTTTTAGGTCTAGGTTTACTTGAATAGAAAAAGGTCCCTTAAAATACACACTGCCAGTTCCAGAGCAAGGAAACTGTACAATCTACACATGTTTCATTTCTTTATTTCTCAAGGTTTAACCCCTGTTTCAACCATATTTCAGTTATTTTTACAGTTGGGCAGTTTACCTAACCATAATTTCTGGGAAGAACCAGTACTATAACTCTTATCTTTCATAGGAAACTGCCAACTTTCTCAAATAAAGATATGGTTGGTAGCAAGGCTGAACCCATGACCCTCAAGCAATGAGAGGTAACAGTGATTTCAAGTCAGTTACTCTAACCACTGCAACCATGGAGGCTGTACTAGCACATGTCCAAGCTATAGTCGTACTGCGCTCATTGGATACACCAAGATACAATGCCCAGCAAGCATACAACCCCTGACAATATAGGAAAACTGATTAACCCTCTTTCACTGGAGCTCTTCAGGCAGGATTTATTTCTCACCTGTTGTAAGCTTTCCACTTCTCCTTCAGTGAGGCCCTGACTGTGGGTCAGACTTTCGACACCAGCTTGTCCGGTATCACCCGCAGTCGACTGTTCTCTGTGCACTCGTATAGCCACCTCTCCTTCAGCCTCACGTAACACAGACACCGCTTGAAATGATTCAACGGTCTCATGTCTACACCATTAACCTTAAAGTTTTGCAAATATTTACATAAAGGAATAACAACATACAGATTCTGCACATAGCTTAGCAGAATGTAAGAAATCAAAGCACTGAGAGTACTGTACAGAAGCTGAGTGTGCATGTCATGTATTTTAACAGAAAAATAAGAAATAATGCAATTTTTAACTGCTAGTAACTAAAACAGATGCTATTTTCTTATGTCTCACTAACTAAATGACTCAATCATGCAACTGTTCAATGGCGGTGTTGGTGTTTTTCTGTGTTTATCAAATATCAGTAACTTAACAATGTGCTTCACTTCAACATGCAGATGGTTCAAGGAAACAAAAGATCTTAAACAAATTCATCATTGGAAGAACTGAATTTTTATCAAATAAATAAGAATAAAGCATCAACATGGCTGTCACTTGAATCTCAAATAACAAATGGTAAAACAAAAAGTAATGTACATGTATTACACAAACCATGATAAGCTTATCTCCTGCTTTCAAAGTTCCATCTAAAAGTGCAGGGTTCTGCAACACTGCTTTAACATAACAACCCCCTGTGGTTTTGGCACCTCCTGCCACTGTAAATCCAAGACCTCGACCATCAGGCTTGGTCAAGGTCACTTCAAACTCCTAATAGACAAAATAATAGTTTTCAGGATTATGCTACAAACATGAAACTCTTCTCTTTCAATTTGTAAATGGAAATGTCAAACATATTTCTGACACTTTTCAGGGCAAGCCTGCCTGAGACTGGTGTTGTTTATAATTTAGAATGTCCATTCAATGTAAAAATTTGCCTGAAAGATGCAGTAATATCAATGTGAAAAACACAAGTTGCAAGATGTGAAAGTAACCGTGAATGCAATTTTTTTTTCAAAAATTCAGTTACAGAAAGTTTCTGTAGTGTAAATGATCTGAAGTGTTTTGTAAACTGAAATTACAGTGAATAATATTGCTTAAATTAAGAGATAGAAAAATTTATAAATTTGTTGCACATAGCTTTAGATTGCAAATGAAAGCAAAACAAGCCTTTAACTGGATACAAAGTGAAAGAACTTAAAACTACAGTAGAATACTTACCCCTGGTCTAAGAGGCTGTTGCTCTGGTGTTGGTGAGGGTGATTCCCTCACTATGCACTGGTCCGAAACAGATTCCTCAATCTCACTATCATCTTCAGTTTTATCATTATCCACAACTTCAGTTTCCTGATCTCCTATTTCACCTTCTATCTTCTCACTTCCTAGATTTTTATTATTATCCTCATTGTCAACAACATTATCATCTTCATCAGTATCATCTTTCTCATCAGCATTTTCATCATCTTTTAGATTTTCAATTATATGTTGTTTACGTTCTTCATTATCATCGCTATCATCGTCACTATCAGAATCATCACTTCCTTCATCACTTTCTTCTATATCTTCAAGTTCTTGATATTTCCTTTCTAATTCCCTCACATCATCATCAACATCTTCATTTTCATCTCTAATGTTTTCATTAACATCATTTTCATCAATATTCACAATATAATTACTATAATTCAAACTTTCCTCATTATGTACAATGTTATCTACAGCATCTGTATGTACATCAGCACCATCTAAATCATCTCTTAAACTTGTATTAAAATCTCTGTCACATTGGTCTACAGTGTATGTGTTAACTTGACTGGTTCCAGTTTCTAATGATACAGACTGAGCATCTTCTTGTAAAGAATCAGTGCCCAGTCTGTCATCAACAACAACTGAGGTAGATATGTCTGTTTTAGATAAAGTACCACTATCAGTTTCTGAAAAAAATTCAGGCTGACTAATCTGAGACTGAAAAGTATTTTCTAAACTATCTGTTACTTCTAACTTCTCAATAAATGAATCTGACACAGATGTTACTGGACCTGAATTTAAACTTTCCTCTGATAAATATCTTGAAGGAGATGGGTTTAAATCCAACTGTTCAATGTCAACTTCCTCCTCCTGAACTGGAGTAACATCCCCAGCTATTTCAACACTTGGAGTAACCTCCCTTGATGAATCTTGCACAACTGGAGTAACATCCCTTGAATTCACAGTTACTGCTGAATCTTCCCTAACAATCAGACTACCATTTAACATTTGCTCAGCAGGATTGTTTCTTTTTGCATTGTGTATAAGCACCATTTCAGAAGTGCAGCTGTCCAATAACTCAGCCACCCCAACTTCAACCTCTACCTCACTGTCTCTTAGGGTGTAACCTCCAGACCCTGTACTGAGCAGCGTAGGTGGGGGGCTGACTGGAAGAGGTGGGGGTGGGCTGGCAACCTTAGGCAATATGTTCCCATCTACATCTTTTGGATAGGGTGATAAAGCAAAGCCAGTGGGTGGGGTAATCAGAGCTTCTCGTCTTGGTGTAACATCTATATCACTATCAGTATCACTTTCTGTATCGGTTACATTTGATGTACTACCTGTAGGGGTTATTTCTAAAGATTCCTCACTTTCCTGCAATCAAGAAGAAAATGTTCATTCTTATACCACACATCATCACTAGCAAAGTTCAAATAAACTCTCTACATAAGAAATTGACCAAAACGTTATTAAAATTGTAAATTATCACCAGAGTTGCTACATTTGATTAAAATATGAAACAGAATACTAATGTATATGTGAGATATGTACTAATTATCTTTCAACTTGGACTTAAATTTGATTTTTGCTATTTTTGCTCATTTCCCACTTCGTTAATTTAAAAATCTCGTGAAAGATTAATTTCACATAGATTTACTATAAGAGAACTCTTAACTTTTAAAATTCAGAAATAAGTCAGTCTGCTCACAAATCGTGAATTCTTTATCCCGAGAAAATTACCCCATTACAGTTTGAAATACTTACACAAACAGTTTTATTACACAACAAAGATCAGATGGCTCTAAAACTTTGACTTTACTTTCATTTACAACTAAATTTCAATTTTTTTTATATTTTGTATGATGAAATATGTAAATGATTAAGCATACCAGCAGGGCTAAGGGAGGTAACTGGTCTGGATCAGGATGACACATGAGCAGCTGTACATTTTTACCAGCACTTCTTAACCTTGACATTGTCTCCTAAAAAATAAATAATGTCAATAAATATTTTATTAATTAGAAAAATATTAAATCTTCAAGGTTTTTATAGGAGTCACAGCAGATTTCCTTAAAACTTCTTAGCCTTGTTGGAATTAAAGAATCATGAGCATCTTAGCAATATGCAAGGAATACAATTTCAACTGAATGGCACCAACAGCTTCATTAGGCAAACTTAGTAGTTTCAGAAAACTGGAAAAATCTTACACTAATGAAAGCTACATATATGTGATGCTAGTGCTATCGTTAAAATGAACGTAACCCCACCAGCAACCTTTTAAGAATAATAACTGAAGAAATCAAGTGACTTATATATAGCCCCCTACCAAATTTTGTTAAGTGGTATAAAAAAATTATAAAGTTAAATCACTACAAACAATCTACTTCTTATAAATAAAATGTTACCAAGAAACAAGAGCACCTTTCCATTCTTAGTACATGTATACAGAAGCCTGAACTATGATAAAACCTAAAAAATATCGAAAAGTAATCACTTCACCAGGTCTGTCCATATTTGCATCGGGGGGGTACACTGACTTAGAGAACCCTGTTGTTTATTATCTACTTACTGTATGAGATAGCCCAGCCACTGACCGTCCATTCACCGCTAGTATAACATCACCTGAGTGAATAACCTTACTGTCAGCAGCTGGTCCAATGGGAAACACTCGCTTTATTCTCACCACTCGTTCCTCTAGCTGCGCATTCACATCCTGATGGCCACCTATCGTACTAAACCCCAAGCCATAACTCCCTTTTACCAAATCTATGGCATATGTGTTCTCTAAAAGATAATCACCAATTAAAACATTGTCAATCAAATAACCCGAGAACCAGTTTCATCTAAAAGGTAAGTGTTCATTACAGCTTATGTTATATAAAATAAGATACTCATTAAAAGCTATAATCAAATTTCAGATATCTAAGAAAACACTTAACAGTACAGCCTCAACCAATATCTAGTAATGGATTTAAAGAGAGACTAAAAACAGGACTACATTAGTAATATGATTTTATTCTACAATGACTAAAAGGGAAGCAAGATTAATAACCAAGCCAGGTTTTTAAAAGTTCAACTCTATGATATTAAATAGATTTTTTTGGGCACAGTCCAGTATTGGACCCGTATGATAAAGTTCTAACCAATGATTATGCTTGTCAATGTCTAAAATGGACATCTTCATCTCTCAGTTTGCTTCATACCATTTTATATTTACAGTGATGCTCTATGTAAATTTAGACTTAACAGCTAACACTGTTGACAAAGTTACACCTGGTTATGTTTGTGTGGGCTGATCATAGTGTAAACATGCTATATAAGACAGAAATGCCTTCTTATAGCACTAAAACGAAACACATACAGGGTTCATATGGAAGAACTTGGGAGATACTCTGCAACAATTTTTAAATTTTAACTTTTAACTCTGCAGGGAGCAATGGTATCTGTGTTTGCAATCAACACAGATCATGATCTGCCTATACTTATGCATAATGTAACCTTGATCTGCACTGTTTGCTATTCAGTCTATAAATTTTCAATGAGTATTCCTTTTTTGGTATGCTTTTATCCTTTACCTTCAGTCACAAAAATAGTGTAGATATCCTCATTTTGATCACTGGTTTCCTGTTTCTGATCTGTTCCAGTACTACCAGCTTTAGGGGAACCAGTTGACACAGGTGACCTACTGCTACGAACAGAAGAATTTCGTGACCTTGATGACCTCTCAACAACAAGTTTACAGAATGGTGGAGCATTACACAGTGCTTCCACAGCTTCTCTATGGGTAAAGCCATTCAGACTAACACAGTCAACTTGAAGAATTCTGTCACCTGTAATTTTTTGTAAGTAAAGAAATAAATCCATGTGCAAGCTGTTAAGCGATAACATCGTAATAAATAATTATGTTCTTGCCAAAGATTTACCAAATGGAAATTCATCTCAACTGCTTTATTTCTTGGCGTTCAACTTAGGTTTCAACAGTATCTGAGTTACTTACATACCAACAATTTACTTAACCATTCTTCTGAAGGATCAGTACAAAAATCCAATCCCACATAAAAACTGCCAACTTTCTGACATGAAGAAAGGAGTCTGATTGGTAGCAGAGCTTCAACACATGAAATTTGATCAGTTTGAGAGTTAAAAGACTTCAGCCCATTCACCTTAACCACTGGACCAAGGAGGCAGGTCCACTGCTGATGGCAATCACAGTAAGTTTAGATTCAGGTAATGAAATGCTTTTCAACAAGATGCATATCTGACCTTCAGCTGATCTATGGCTGTTGTGGAAAATGTTACCAACATGATGACAAAGTCTGTTTTGGAAAGTGTTACTGATATTATTCTATAGTGGTTGTGGAAAGTGTTACCGATATGATATCTACAGTTGTTGTGGAAAGGGTTAACGACTTGATATCTATAGCCGTTATGGAAAGTGTTACTGACATAATATCTCTAGCTATTGTGAAAGAGTTACCAACATGATATCAAAGTCTGTTGTAGAAAGGGTTACTGACTTGATATCTACAGTTGTTGTGGAAAGTGTTACCAACATGATATCTATAGCTGTTGTGGAAAGTGTTACCGACATGATATCTATAGCTGTTGTGGAAAGGGTTACCGACATAATATTTATATCTGTTGTGGAAAGGGTTACTGACTTGGTACCTTATATTTTGTTGGAAAGGTTTCTAATAGCTATGGCTGTTGTGGAAAGAGTAACTGACATGACAGATTAACATGATGTGAAAAATGATGCAGGTGGCATGAATGAAGTGACATATCTAAGGTGTTCTTGAGGACCAACACATGTAACAAACAAGGTGTCATTGACTCGAGATATATTATACCTGATAAGTTCAGGGCTACTGCTAAACATACTTACCTGTTCTGATAGTTCCCTCTAGATCTGCTGCACTGTCTTTGACAATGGATTTCACATATATACCACCGTGTCTCACACTGGTGTTCACCCCACCCTGAAATATGTAATTACAACTTACCTAATTTCTGTCACATGATATATGAAAGTATGATGGCTACAGCAACAAGAGCTGTCACATGACAGCACACTCGACTATTCAAAAGGTTGTTGGTAAAATGGGTTTTTTGTCAAAGAACAGGAGTATTGTGTAATTGTCTGTAAGAATTAAGGTCAAAGATATGAAACTTGTTCAAAGACCTTTGTAAATGTACATTACATTCAAAGCCTTACTCTGGATTCTGTAAGCCAAGTGGAGGGAGGAGGGGATAATTTCAAAGAAATACATAACCTTGTAAATTTGATCATGAATAACTCTGTAACTTTTCAAAATTGAAATGTATAGAATTAAAAAGCATGACCGCTGGATGCTGCATAATTATTCTATGACATTTCAAAAGAAAGCCATTTCGAGTATTTCCATGTTAGTCTGGTAAAAACTGTGACAAAATTCTAAGTTAAAAGGGGCATAAATGTCAAAAATCAAAAACATTGGTGAAGATGTTGACAGTAAACATACATTTTAAGTCCATAAAAAAAAATTAAAGTTAAAAAGGGGCATAAATCTGTCAAAAATCAAAACAGAGTTATGGGGATTGTTTCCTCAGATGTAGATGTTGATGGTAGACACATACTTTGAGTTTCAAGTCAATACCTTTGATAGTATTCAAAACATTTGACTTTATAAAATCTTTTACCAAATATTCTAAGTTAAAAAGGGGCATAAATCTGTCAAAAATCAAAACAGAGTTATGGGGATTGTTTCCTCAGGTGTAGATGTTGATTGTAGACACATACTTTGAGTTTCAAGTCAATACCTTTGATAGTATTCAAGATATTTGAATTTATAAAAATCTTTAACAAAAAAATCTAAGTTAAAAAGGGGCATAAATCTGTCAAAAATCCAAACGGAGTTATGAGGATTGTTTCCTCAGGTGTAGATGCTGATGGTAAAGATATATTTTGAGTTTCAAGACAATACCTTTGATAATTTGCAAGATATTTGAATTTATAAAAAACTTTAACCAAAAATTCTAAGTTAAAAAGGGGCATAAATCTGTCAAAAATCAAAACAGAGTTATGGGGATTGTTTCCTCAGATGTAGATGTTGATGGTAAACAAACAGTTTGAGTTTCAAGTCAATACCTTTGATAGTATTCAGGATATTTGACTTTATTAAAAACTTTAACCAAAAATTCTAAGTTAAAAAGGGGCATAAATCTGTCAAAAATCAAAACAGAGTTATGAGGATTGTTTCCTCAGGTGTAGATGTTGATGGTAAAGATATATTTTGAGTTTCAAGTCAATACCTTTGATAATATGCAAGATATTTGAATTTATAAAAAACTTTAACCAAAAATTCTAAGTTAAAAAGGGGCATAAATCTGTCAAAAATCAAAACAGAGTTATGGGGATTGTTTCCTCAGGTGTAGATGTTGATGGTAAAGATATATTTTGAGTTTCAAGTCAATACCTTTGATAGTATTCAAGATATTTGACTTCATTAAAAACTTTAACCAACGCAGACGCAGACGCCGACGCCGACGCCAGGGCGAGTGCAATAGTCTCCTTATTCTTCGAATAGTCGAGCTAAAAACGAAGGCTAAACCATGTGAAAGTTTGATAAAAAAATGTAAATACTAACATTATGATAAGCTTAAAGTTACATTAGCAACTTTTTTCAAAGCAACCTGAAACCTGCATAGAGAGTGTTCAGAGAAGGTAGGGTATGTATTATGTAAAACAACAGTTTATAATATCTGTGTTACTGTGACATTAAGTCATTCTATCCTACGAACTGTGACAGACCAACTTACTGTGACATTCAGCCTACTTACTGTGACATTCAGTCAAATTACTGTGACATTCGGTCTACTTACTGTGACATTCAGTCCAAATGATCCTTGTAGCTTCTCCAAGAATATTTCAAACACTTCATCATCTTCTGCTTTAGAATCAACACCTTCACCTTGACTGAAAAGGTATTACACGTAATAGACCACATTTTATCAAGAGTTTTTTTCTGAAACTGTATTTAGGTTGTTTTCATTACATTTCTTATTGTATTTATCTTCAGCTTTAGCTGTCAAGAAAGTATTTCAATGAAAAAACATAAACGCCATGGTGCCATTCTGGTTAATCGGAAGCTAGAAACTAGACACCTTGTTGCAACAAGTTAACATGTTTCAAGGAACTACTTCAAACTACTTTGTTTCTATATTGTTCATGTCAGACAAGTTGGAAATAAAACTAATGGCAGAATAAATGTTCAACAAGATCACTTTTCAAAATGAATTTGGCTAGCATATCCTTCACATAAATGAGCAGACGCTCTGTACTGGATACCCACATGCATGGGAAACTATTCAAAATATACAGTAACTTAATCTATCACTGATACTTAGGGATGGCAACGAATATCCGGATATCCGAATATTCGTTTAGCTTCCGAATACTCGGATACGATATAGGTATCCGAGCATTTGGTAAATTCGTAACAAAAAAAAAATCGAATTTCAATTCAAAACTTAAATATTTACTTGTTGTTTTCATGACAAAATTAATTTTAAATTACGGCCGATAAAGTGTCAGTTTCAATACCCGGTTGCTCTGGTGGTGACACTTTCTATAGTCAATCCTTAGCGATAGACAAAAGATTCTATTTCTGGGTGTGAACTGTTGAACAAACATTTAGATTAAGGCAAATTATCATTCAAGTGTTTTAAAGCCTTGTTTACGCATATACATATGGAGAGGCGCTTACTTAAGCCGTTGCAATTATGAAGTATCTTCTTGTGCAACGCCCCGTTTTACAAACATTAAACACGTTTATTAAATAATTTTACATTTTCAATTAAAATGAAAATCTTTTCATGTTGTTCTTAATTGAATCTTTTCTTTCTCAGTCCTATTAAGCCTCCTGCAGATCTTAAAGGACTGAAGCAGCAGAAAAAGAAAATAAATGTCCATGTAACGACTCTGTCACAGAGAAACCGAAACCGAAAGTACAACAGTCCTTACAGAGTTAGCTCCCGTAATAAAAAAATATATAAATGAAATTTATTTTATCCTAATTTTATGACATAAATGATTGAATCTTAAAGGCATTAATTGTCTGACTTAAAATATATAAAAGTAAGTTATCGGGATAGAATATTCGCCTGGCTAGGGTAACTGCAAGCTATAAATTTTATGATTGCAAAAATATGTGACAAATTGATCAACAACATATTAGATTTAGTACATAAAAACGACCGAATATCCGGATATTCGTTCGGAAAGCTGACCAAATATCCGAATACCAATTTGGGTATTCGTTGACATCCCTACTGATATTACCAACTGACTGTATAAAAAGAATTATAATTCTACAAGCTTAACATGTGTAACAAAAAATATGCAATAATGCCAAAAACTAGGGTATACAATTTTCCTAATTTTGCCACGAGACATATCACACATGTACAAATACACGGCTTTAGCAAAAGATTCGGAGTAGGGCCATCACTATTGATTACAAAACTTTTATAAGTAGTATATGAATTGAAATATAAGAAAAAATAAAAATGTTTTACCGTCTACTTTTTGAGATATTCAACTTTTAAAAATGAGCACGGTCAATTTTTGTATTTTCAAGTAACTGTACAGCTTGATAAAACCAAGGAAAATTAAGATACAGTTCTCAAATCTTGTAAAATGGACTAATTTTTCATGTTATTCAGTTTGATAACTAAAAAAGAAAAAATAACGAAAAAAAGTTTTGGCTCCTTCGGGGATTGAACTCAGGACCTCTTGATCTCAAAGCAGACGCTCTAACCACTGCACCACAGTACAAAATAGGTACTGCTATAAAATCCAAAGTATTCCAAATGATCCTTAAACAGGAAGTACTCATTACACATCCACTACCTTAAGAAATATCTCTATCCAATTTACTATTAAAAAAATGACCTCTTTTGTTAGACAGATAAAAGACATCTAAAAAGAAGAAATTTCAAGAACATTCTAGATTACCTGTAGGGACTGTATTCTGCACTGTTTTGGGGAGATCTGTATGTGTTTTCTATCACATGATCTATGACCTCATCAAACTCAGAGTCTGTGTCAGATTCATCAACCACCTCTGACTTATCTGAAACACATGTATGACTTTCTACATACAACACTAATAGACAATTCAAAGAAAATGAACATGGCCAAGCCTTCTTCAATGTCCGCTATTTTCTCTGTAACTGCACGTCTTTCTCTTAACCTGATATAGTACTGTTGAAGTCTTAAATTTATCACTCTTAATGTCATTTATTTATTCTATGTAACAGCAGAATACAGTTATAAGATTACAATATTAATATGCAATGGTGAAATAAACTTACCATCCTGCAAATCAGCAGGTAATTCTGAGAGCGCCATTTCACTATAGAGTGAGTCTACCTGGGATAAAGTGGAATGTACATCAATCGTTGCCGAATTCGGCCTTTCCTGGTCCGCACTTGCTTCCAGTATGTCTGGACTTCCTAATTCTTTGTTAACTATTTCAACATTTTTTTCATGTTTTTTACCATTTTGTGTATTTTTATTTTTTGTATTGTCAGCATTATTGTCCTGGTTATATACAGATGTACAATTACGAACAGTAATTACACGTTGGGAGGACGACTCATCAGCGCTACAATCCAATGAACTATGTTCCTCATCACTTTCAGACTTGTCATCAATATATGTATCGCGTTTTTTCAATGAACCTGGCGGCTTCACCTGAGAAATCAATAGTTTAACTTGTTTTGGCGACTGTTTGATCATATTTACAGCTTCGTGATGCTGTAAGCCCTCTAGACTTTGATCATTGATTGCAATAAGTCTATCGCCGGGTTTTATGCGACCATCTTTAAATGCTGGTCCATCGACTGTCACCGATTTCACAAATATTCCATAATCATGTTTACTAGATGAGTCGCCGCCTACAATGGTGATTCCTATACCTACTTTGGGTTGTTTTGAGAGAATAACTTCAAATACTTCCCGTTCACAGACATTTGCTTCTGGGGAAAGTAGTTCATTTGTGAAGCGCTGATTTAAGGTATCTGAAAAACATGAAGTTATTCTTAATTTCTGTTTGGTTTCTTTTACAGACCAGTCAGAAATTTTGCAGTATTTCCATTCAAGTCTTGAACAATGTATAAATTATTTATATTTGACATGAATGTTGGCTATAGATAGTCTTGACAAAATATCTGTGTTTGTGCCAAGCTAGAAGTGTCATGTAATTTTCAAAGCAGTCGTTCCTATTAAGTCACAGATTTCAGTATAACGAAGTCCATCACATAAGTGCTGGACCTTCAAAATGCAGATGGATGACAAACAATATAAAACGTTTAGTCAATCTTTCACAAAACCTTTTGGTGCTCAAATTTCTATGGAAAATAAAATCAAGTAAAGTAAATTTCTCATTACTTACTACTAATTGTTTCGTTTCCAGAATGAGGAAACAAAGTCTGGTCCGTGGACCTCGTACTTGTGTCTGTTAAATGGAAAGATTCAAGGTAGTTAAATTAGACAATCATATAGTAATACATGCATATACATGTCAACATTATATTTTATTCAGCTTCAGGCATGCAGCATAACCATGGTAACTTATATCTTAAAACTCATGCAGTACTTGTTAAAATACCTTAGGGTATTTGTAAACAATCATGATGCATACATTATAATTATGAGAACATTCCTTCCTAGACTTCTTTCAACCCTACAAATCAAGCAATGCAGTTAACAGACTGTGTATCATGCATACATCTCAATCATTCACTTAACAGTATAGTCTCATAAAAATGCTAAAATAGGAAATATTCAGAGTACATACATGCACCATATCATCTTTTTTAGATGCATCTATAATCCTTTCACTTTTTTTTCTATTGACACTATTAATTTATCTTTACTAACAAGTGTTTTAATTCAATTTTTAACTAGATCTCTTAATAGAAGTGACTAACAATCCCCGCAGCATCTCATGGAGAGTGAACAAATTGCACCAAAAATTATGTAAATAACATCACTAGTCTTCAAGGTACAATGTAGTAATATTTGCTAAGAATTATTGCAATCCATCAAAACTGTATATTAAGTTTATGTCATAAACTTTTTGCTATGGACCAACTGACCAAGGCACAAGGTGACTCCTATATACCCTGTCAAGCTTTGCAGGACTATTTTTAGTGAGAGGGGACGGGCCCCATACCCTTGTTTTGGGGGGAAAAAAATTGCTTGATATTTTGGCAAAGAGGGATGAAAATATTGAGGTCAAGTCAGCTTCAGGGTATATCTGCATGATTTGAAAGACATTTTCTGAGGGGAAGAAGCCTGTAAATGTCCCCTTCTATAGAAGAAACTAGAGCTATCACTAAATGTGATTAATACCCCCAAAAGACTGCTTTATAAACTGAGGAAGTTCGTAGTAACAGAATACCTTGCAAACAAACTAAAAAGAGATATTGTTCTTGGCAATAACTATGTAATTTGTCAAGACAGAGTTATGGTTCTTTTACACTGCACTTCCTTTCAATGTGCTTGACCATTGTAAGAAGTTGTACTGAATTCCAACCAATAGTTTTCGAATTATGTTCTCGACAAGTAAAAGTAACAAAGGGCAATAACACTGAAATGAGTCAAGGTAGAGTTATTATTATTTCGCACTGCACTTCCTCTCATTGTGCTTGACCATTGTATGAAGTTGTATTGAATTCCAACCAGAAGTTTTCAAATAATGCTCCGGACAAGGAAAAGTAACAAAGGGCAATAACTCAATAATTAGTCAAGATTGAGTTATGGTTCCTGTTCACTGGACTTACTCTCATTGTGCTTGACCATTGTATGAAGTTGTATTGAATTCCAACTAGTACTTTTCGAATAATGCTCTGGACAAGGAAAAGTAACAAAGGGCACTAACTCTGTAATGAGTCAAGATAGAGTTATGGTTCCTGTGCACTGCACTTCCTCTCAATGTACTTGACCATTGTATGAGGTTGTATTGAATTCCAACCAGTAGTTTTCAAGTTATGCTTCGGCCAAGGAAAAGCAACAAAGGGCAATTACTCTGTAAATACTCTAGGTAGTGTTATGGTTCTTGTACACTGCACTTCCTCTGATTGTGCTTGATCATTGTATGAAATTGTATTGAATTCCAACAGGTAGTTTTCAAGTTATGCTTCGGACAAGGAAAAGTAACAAAGGGCAATAACTCTGTAATTAGTCAAAATGGAGTTATAATTCTTGTTCACTGCACTTCCTCTCAATGTGCTAGACCATTGTATGAAGTTGTATTGAATTCCAATCAGTAGTTTACAAGTTATGCTCCAGACGAGGAAAAGTAACAAAGGGCAATAACTCTATAAATACTCAAGATAGAGTTATGGTTCTTGTACACTGCACTTCCTCTCATTGTGCTTGATCATTGTATGAAATTGTATTGAATTCCAACATGCAGTTTTCGAGTTATGCTCCGGACAAGGAAAAGTAACAAAGGGCAATAACTCTGTAATTAGTCAAGATTGAGTTATGGTTCTTGTGCACTGCACTTCCTCTCAATGTGCTAAACCATAGTATGAAGTTGTATTGAATTCAAACCAGTAGTTTTCAAGTTATGCTCTGGACAAGGAAAACTAACAAAGGGCAATAACTCTGTAATTAGTCAAGATGGAGTTATAGTTCTTGTGCACTGCACTTTCTTTCAATGTGCTTGACCATTGTATAAAGTTGTACTGAATTCCAATAGGTAGTTTTCAAGTTATGCTCCGGACAAGGAAAATGCAACAGACCGCCCGACCGACCGACCAACCAACCACCGGGTGACTCCTATATACCCCCCTAAACTTCGTTTCGGGGGTATAAAAAAAACCTGCTTTGTTTTTGGGACTTAGCCGCTATAGTTAATCCTATTTCACATGTAAACAAGTTCAAGTAGTACAACTGCTAGCATTCAGATGAATATATTTTCAAGATCTCAGTAATTAAACCATGCTTAGGTTTTCAAGAATAAAGTTTTCAATTCTGCATTTTATTATTAACATGAACAAAATATGTGCATGCAAACCTATGACATAAGCCATAGCTGGCTGTACAGTGTCTGTGTGAATCTCTTCCTCGGATACTGGTTCTGTTTCCTGAATGGCTGGTTTCCGTCCTGTGTGCTGGCCAACCCTCTCTATATGACTAGTTGTCGCGCTGCGGGGCACATGCTGCATGGGCTGTATGTTATCACGTGCATTGACGGGGATTTCTATCATGCTGGCACTCATGTCAGGCCTGTATGGGGGCGGGCTGAACAAAACATGCAAGTTTTCTATTATCAGTTATTATCACATGCAATGAGTAAAAACATTCATATTTCAAAGCTGTTTTTTTTTTCAAAATGCAAACACAAGAGTATCTCTCAAAAACAGACATAAGTTATCAACTCTCAATTAATAATATGAACTACACTTGAATTTTGTCATGGATTTCTGACTGGTGCCAAGTAATGATATATATATAATGGTACCTATTGTTTTGAGATCTGAACCTGCAACCTCTTGGCTATATTTCTATACCACTTTGCTTTCCTTCATAAAATATAAAATCCCTAATGCCACCAATTTTAAAAGCAGTACAGCAAAATTCAATTCACCTTGCACAGGTCACCATTTACAAGTAAAATCAACAATGACATGTACCAGGTCATAGTAAAATCACAGTCTAGTATCTATTTCAAAAACATACATCATGGACTTAGCCCTAGTAAAATCAAAACTTTTTTAAAAACCGAACTGATTAAAAGAAAACTTCCGTTTACTATTTCTGTGTGTAAAAAATTAGCATTTTTTCAAGCAAGAAGTATGAAAAACTTGCAAAGAAGATAAAAACCCGAATCATCTGTCAGAGACTCGCACAAATTAAATTTGTCTTAAGTGAAACGTTACATTTTGTGTACAGAAATGTATGTTGTATTAGAAGTATGAAACATTTAAACTATCATTACCCCTTTTTGCAGCAACATCTAAAGAAAGTTGTAATGTATTCAAACATTTATATCAAACTTCAACAATAGATATCCATTCAAATATTTCACTTGTCATCCAATCAGGAAATGTACTATATTAACTCAGGCATGCATGCACCACAAACACATGAAATAATTAGCAATTTATCATACCCATCATTATCAAACTATTTGTCATTATATTATAGTAGAGTCAATATTAAAATCCAATAAACCAACATCAGATATAATGTCTCGAGGACATTTAACTGTCATCTACCATTGTAAACACACTGCAATGTGAGATTTTGAAATGTGATCATATAAATACTGACATATTAAGTATTGGTTAAATGATTAACTCCACTTTGATATTAATCTATGACAGCTTAATTGTTCTTATTAAAAATTCTTGATGATTTGTATCAACATGAATCATCCATATACTGAACATACAGTCCATTTAGGACAATGTGACAGTGACACAGTAGAGGTGTGCACATTTATTACATACAATCTATTATGTTACTGTTACATTATCCTAAATGAACTGTACTGCTAACAATTTGTTACATGGAAGAAGGAAATAAGTACTATAAGTGTATCAAGTATGGAAACTTAAAGATCGACCTGTTCCGAGAAATACTTGTACCATAAGTGTACATAGCCTTTTCAATATAAATTGGTTATTTCACAGAAAGATAAAATCTTAATTGTATTTCAAGTATATTTGTTTTGATGTTGCACAGAAAGGAAGTTTCCGCCCTGTGGTTACAAACTTAATCAGCATTCAGGTTTGAAAATTCAAAGAACTGTCTTATCTAAGGCAGTGCCTGGCCCAAGCTTTATGTTTATTCATCAAAATATTACAGGTTTTACATTTTTCATAATGTCTGGAAAGTATTTAAGCCTATACCTCATTTTAATGTCTATTTAATTTCTGAAAAAAAGTTTACCAGATACATGATACCAGGACTAGAGATACAATAAATAAATTGCCTACCTAATGTAACTAAACATATATAAAAGCATATTGCAGACTTTCTTTCAAGGCAATTTGCCTTGTGCACAATATGAGAAGACCATTTGTATGGATACACAGGCTAGTCATCACACATACTGCTCATAATGGTTAGTTTTCATACACTGTGGCTCACATACAGTTTTGGAAATAAAAAATGCATCATAATTCAAATGTACATCTCCCTCGTCAAACATGCATACATGCAAAGCACAATTGTATGATACCTGTATCTAGTTACACAAGAAATAACAATTGCAGTAAAACAAGAACTGTCACAAGAGTGACGAATTATACCCCCACAATACAGCTTTGTCACAGAAGTATGGCAACCATAAGAAAGGAATGGCCACAAGGACATAGAGTTGAGTTATTATACAATAACTTGTGTAAATGTATTGTTTTAATAGCATACAAAATGTGTAAGGTTGACCTTGACCCTTGTGACCTTGACCCCCAATTTTTGTTTGCTACAATTAATTTACAAATTTTTTAAAAATATTTTTAGTAACAGTGAGCTTGACCTTGACCTAGTGACCTTGACCCCAAATTTTATTTTTTTTTTGCTTAAAACAATCTAAAAACCAAAAATAAACAAGCTTATTGTATTAAAAGCCCCTGTGACCTTTGACACAGTCACCTAAAAAGCAATAGGGGTCATGCCAAATATGAAGACTGTGGGTCAAAGGAATCTTAAGTTATTGGGCGGACAAGCTTTTTGAAGTCCAGGCCCCTGTGACCTTGACCTTTGACCTGGTGACCTCAAAATCAATAGGGGTCATCTACTAATCATGACTAACCTCCATGCCAAATATGAAGACTGTGGGTCAAAGGAATCTTAAGTTATTGGGCGGACAAGCTTTTTGAAGTCCAGGCCCCTGTGACCTTGACCTTTGACCTGGTGACCTCAAAATCAATAGGGGTCATCTACTAATCATGACTAACCTCCATGCCAAATATGAAGACTGTGGGTCAAAGGTTTCTTAAGTTATTGGGCGGACAAACTTTTTGAAGTCAAAGTCCCTGTGACCTTGACCTTTGACCCAGTGACCTCAAAATCAAAAGGGGTCATCTACTAATCATGACTAACCTCCATGCCAAATATGAAGACTGTGGGTCAAAGGAATCTTAAGTTATTGGGCGGACAAGCTTTTTGAAGTCAAGGCCCCTGTGACCTTGACCTTTGACCTGGTGACCTCAAAATCAATAGGGGTCATCTACTAATCATGACTAACCTCCATGTCAAATATGAAGACTGTGGGTCAAAGGTTTCTTAAGTTATTGGGCGGACAAACTGTTTGAAGTCAAAGTCCCTTCGACCTTGACCTTTGACCCAGTGACCTCAAAATCAAAAGGGGTCATCTACTAATCATGACTAACCTCCATGCCTAATATGAAGACTGTGGGTCAAAGGAATCTTAAGTTATTGGGCAGACAAGCTTTTTATAGTCAAGGCCCCTGTGACCTTGACCTTTGACCTGGTGACCTCAAAATCAATAGGGGTCATCTACTAATCATGACTAACCTCCATGCCAAATTTGGAGAGTGTGGGTCAAAGGAATCTTAAGTTATTGGGCGGACAAGAAAAAACCGACGGACAGCCGGATGGCTGGACGGCCGGACGGACAAGCTGATTCCAGTATACCCCCCTTACAACTTTGTTGTGCGGGGGTATAATAATACAGTTGAACTTGACTGTATAAGCTGCCAGATTTATAAACCCCCTCCTGCTTTAAATAGCCAGTGTCTTTGTATCCCAATTATTTTCTAATTAAACACATCTGTATAAAGCAGCAGCCTTCTTGCAGTGGACACTTTTGGTCTTTCCCTACACTGGCAGGTTCAACTGTATCCTGCATTGGCAAAACTTAGCCATGAAAAAATAAATTTTCAAAGAGACCTTCACAGAACAAGAAACATCTTTAAATTGTTTTGTACAAGGACTGCTTCAATTGGTACACTTCGTAGTGTTATCTTTGTATGAGTATGGAAATTTGATAATTACATTATTTCTTTTAATATATACATGACATGGGTGATGTAAGACAGTACATACTTCCTGTATGCCGCTGGATGTTTCTGAGGCACGTGGTCTGTGGCACTAAATCCTCCACCTCCTGCAGGCTCCATCTCTACATCCTGTAAAATATTCCACATCAAGTACAGTGGATTATAATGTGATATGCACGGCATAAATGAAATATTGATCAGCACAACACAAATGATGCTACCTATTACCACAGAATATAACAGGCTGCTAACAGTATTAAAATCTACCCATCACCAATTGCACTGAATTTCGAACTATTTGAAAAATGATAAATCGAGTACTTACTTGTTAAATGGTCCCATCAAGATTGCTTTTCAAATTTAATACATGTATAATTATACATGTTTGTTATATTTCGATGCTGTTCACTAAGATCTGGTTTAGGTGACAGAGTGCAGAATGAGTTGGTAAAGTACCTGCGTATGCCCACTATCCACGTCCCCAGTCAGTGTGTGTTCATCCTCAGACTGAACACTTCCTGTGTCTGTCATGTCCTCTGTGTCACCAATACTCATCTCCTCTGCTTGACTCAAATCTGTAATATACAACCATGATTAAAATCATCAGCAACAAGTTAACACTACAGTAAATTCCGCTTATAGCAAACTCCCTGTGACCATTTAAATCTGTTCATTATATCCGCAGTTTGTTCTATCAATATATCTTCATACAAAGTAAAGAAAGAAAAAAAATTGTGCACAGAAAATGTGTTCCTTATATCCAGATGTTCGTTATATCCAGTGTTGTTATATACAGAGTTAACTGTGTGCCAAAATCTGTAATATAATACAATGTTTTATCTGAAAAGACTGTCCGGACTATTGCCACAAATTAGAACTTAAGGATCTTAATTCCAAAATAAGATTTTTAATTTAATTCTTTCTACCTTCGAATCTTTTTACATGTTATAAAATCTAAAGACTGTAATACAGTATGAAAGATAGAGTATACTGATTCAGTTTCTGGACAAAATACTGTAAACTAATTTATTATTACATGTTTTTGCCAATGTCTGACTTGTTTAAGGTTATTTAATTTACCAAATTTTATACAAACAAGGTGAAACCAGTGACAAACATACTATTTCTGAACTAAAGAAAACTGTATTTGCATATTCTTAATTTCTCTGAAATCTGGCTTCTCGAAAATAGCAAAAGTCATACACAAAATCTATTAGTTAAAATAGAAATGTTGTAAACAATGATATGTGCCTTGAATCACAAATGTTATCTATGGGCTTCAGTGCAGTAAGAGTAACAAGATGGAGCAGACCTGGACAAACAAAACATTGGCAAAGAATCAGTAAACATGTTACATACCAGGCACTCCATCATGTGCTGATAATCTGGTCCTGATCTTGATCTGGAAACTATGCTGTGCTGTACAGAACTTCAGCAAATACTGCCCTCTGTAACACACAACATTATGATATGGGTCACTTTTACAGTTCTGCATGGTGGTGTAAAATGACATTCATTTGGCATCAAGAAATAATCAAACATGCCTCTTTTTACTTTGTTCACTTCTAGCCAATTAGGTACCAGATATAAGAAGCTGGTTCTAAATTAAATATCTACAACAACAGGTCTGTCATAGGTTAGCAAATTTCAAATTTAATACTCACAGTTGTAACAAATAATGTATGCATATTGAATAATTGGGTAAAGCAATACAATAATTTTGTTTCTGTGAGAAATGGAAAATAGTTTCCATTTCATTTGTGAGAAAAATAAAATACAGTTCCTATAAATAACTCACTTTTTGTAAGAATTGGTGTAAAAATTCATTTTAAATGGCTTCATCTGACTGATGTCAGGTTTCGGCTGTACACTGAACCGTCTTCTGTTAAACGATATTTTCTGTATCGCCGTCCATGGATATCGATGCACAAAGATTCTTTCACTATTAGAATCTTCAGCAAGTATCAGGTGATCCATGTTGACACCAACCCATATCACACCACTTGTCTTCCCTTTCTTCTCCTGGAAAATATAAAAGTAACTTTTGATGATAGTTACAGATATATTTAGAGGTCATCTGCATTTTGCAGCCTCTTTTGTTGCATTCCAAAGTTAGATGGTTTACAGATTTGACTGTATTAAGTATAAGTTTTGGCTTTTTCAGTCTGAAACCAGAGGCTGTTTTTCACCAAAAAAAAACAAACAAAAAACAGATGTCTCCCACCACTTAGCACAGTAGGATAAACAGTTATGTGTGTCATGAATTACAAATAATTCAAAACATAAATTATTTCCATGTGGCCTTCAAAAAAAAAATCACTAAGAATCAATGAACCAGAACATGCCAACAATATGCACAACTAGGCTTGGCACTGATCATTCATGTGAAATTTGGCTGAAATCCACCAAGTGGGATAAGAGGAGTTGCGCAGGGTTTACAAAAATGGACAATAACTCTGCTAAAAATCAATGAACTCGAAAATGCAGATGATATGCAAAACTAAACTTGGTACTACACATATCTATCAAGTTTCACTAAAATCCATCTAGGAGCATAGGAGTTGTGCAGACAAACTTTGTGATATACAGACAGACAGACCGAATCAATATGCCTCTCACCACTAAGTGGGAGACATAATAATTTCAATTCCTGACAAATGGCACCAATTATAAACACAAGTTTCCAAAGAATAAATAAGAATGGTAACTCCTACCTTCAAGAGTTTATGGAAATGTATGCCATACTCCGGTAGCTGCTCCTGCACCAACTGTAACAGAAAATATTTCCATGACAACGATACAGGTAAGTTCACATACAGAACAATTCAGCATGGCTATAGTTTATTTATTCTAAAAAATCCTTTAATATCCTAAAATATCAATTTAATGGTGTGACATTTTGTGGTTTGTCTTTTTGCTTTATGTATTTGCTGATATGACCATATCATACAATTATACAGACACTGTATGACTGTGGGCTGTATGACATCAATGTTGTGCACCTATCACCTGTTGAACATATTGTGCTTGAAGTAACTTAAACAAAAATATTTCAATGCACATTGCACTTAAGTATTGTTAAAGACCATCAATTATAAAACATGGCAGTCAGACAGGGACAAAACAGTGCCAGTCTGTGTCCACTAAAAGTCTGCAATACAGTTTTATAACAGCTACTAAAACAACACAAAAATGGAAATCTGTCACAAAATATGAAATGGGAGGTAATCAAAACTCTTGATCAACAGGTGGAACAAGTTATGGTATGCACATTGCCATTTTTTTTTCAATTTTGACAAATAAAAATCTCCAACTCCGCAGAAATGGTAGAAATGTGGTTAACAACTGAAAATGTTATGCCACTGATCATTGTGACCAAGTTTAGTGCAAAGTGGATGAAAACTTTCCAACAAAATTGTGGGAAGTGTGCTTACTTAGCAAAGTTTCTGTAACTGAAGGACAGTACCGTAACTCTGGTATGTCTTGTGCTTTAAGTTAACCAAGCTATCTTGTCCATAAACATGTCAATAAGTTTTTGGTGATGATCGGATAGGAAATATTCAGGTAAGAGAGAAGACAATCTTAGCTGCCATCACTCATAATCCCATAAATATCACATCAAGAGACAGGCTTATTGAAAAGTGAACTCCTTAAAGGAAAGATGTTTTCACATACTTTGATAAACTCCATCTGTGCCTCCATTTCTGACAATCCCGTGAGTTCCTTGTGTGTATCCGGGGCATGATCTCTAGCGTATCCTGTCCCAAGCCTCTTTAAAGTCCTCTCCGAGAAATAATGCTCGGGAACAAAATAGTTCCGTCCCATAGTGTCCTTATTGTAATCCCCATACTCTGCCTGTAAGGCCAGGCCTGCAAGACCCAAGGCCTTGTCCTCATCACACAAACATCGCTCCTCTAGAATATCTCGTCGTAACTGTAGATACAACTGATGTCTTGTCGTCTCATGCCTTAAACATACAAATAATCCACATAGTTTACTCCCCATAAAACTAAAACTACATTTGTACAGTACGGACCAAGTGGAGAAAGTTAAGACAACAATAGATTTTCTATAAAATACCACTTTCTTCACATAACAGTAGTACATAGTTTTTTTTGTAACTGATAATACACATACAACCATTACAATGACCATCTCTCAGTGTTGCACGCTAAGTTTTTATCAAATACAGTAAACATATATGCAGTACGAAATCTAATAATTACCTACATAAGCCACCTTTTAGGTTCTTTTAGACATTAATATCTGATTTTACAGACGACTAAAAATATGAAAAATTTTCAATCTTACTTCAGGACAGCTGAATTTTCCACATAAAATTTAACCCTCAGGTAAACCGTGAATGTAACTGGGGCTGCTTCTCGCTTCCAGCTCTCCTTCCAGCCATCTGGCGCCACCTTGTGCAGCTTTGTGTCACCAGAGATGAAGAAATGCTCATTATCATTGACGTATGTCAATCCGAAGAAGTAGAACTCTGGAAGTTCTATCTCTGTGATCACTGCTTCAAACAGCTGCTGACCTGTAGTGCTGGGGTCAACCATGGCTTCCATTTTCTGGCCATTAAGCAGAACAATCACAACTCGACATACTCGGCCGGGATTTTTTCGACTCTAAAAATAATTTTGAACTTTTGTTTCAAACTGCATTTAAATATTATAGAAAATATCCTTTCTTTTTTTCTCTGCAATATTCGTAATTGTCAAAATAAAAGACCCCAGTCACAGACCTCTTGGTTTATTTACTGATTTTATATAACAAAACAAAATCTTACAACAAATAAACAAATCAAAATGATACACAAGTACATTTTAGTTAGTATCAATTTTGTAATAAAAGGTTAATTGTTCTTTAACTTGGAAACCATCATTTACATAAATAATATGATTACCTCCCCTTGAAGAGCTAATGGCATTCGTTGTATAGGTTTTGTAGATCTGTGGATGAATTCTGGGCCATAAAAGTCCTGTTAAAGAACAAGTTATGACTTGAATATATCAGTCATTTTTTAATCTTTTGGCTGTAGTTTAACTCTATTACATGTATTTAAACGTTTTTACTCCTATTTTCTTTTCAAAGGTTTAATTTACATTGTATAATAGCAGTATATAATGTAGACCTATTTGATAGCAGTATATACATGCAGACCTATTGATACAGACAATGGTCCAGAGAATAAGGAGGCGGACTTGTAATCACTAATCCTCTCACTGACACTTGGCCATGGGTTCAAATCTCCCCACTGATCTGACTGTTAATGAGAGAAAGATGGCAGTTTCTTGCGCAGGATGATAATCTAGTACAGGTCTTTCCAAGGAATGTTTTTTACTTAACTGTTGCCTGTACATAACTGAAATACTATTTTAACAGGCATTAAACCCTAAGAAAACCAGAAAAATTAAATTATATAGAGAAACAAAACATTACCCTTGGCTTTTGCTTTGATGTTTGTACTGGTGTAGGGTGGGTTTTCTTCTTGTGCTTTGTATGTGTAGGATGGGTATCAAACTTGGGAAGCTGTGGTGGTCGTGTTGTTGACAGCTTCTGTAGCTGCTGTATGTAGGGATCACTGATATCTGCCGTAGCTCTGTACAACACATAAATGTAGGATATCTGTATATTTTATTTTTGTATTTTGTATGTCATCATGTAAATATTTATAAACTATTTCTTGTATAGGTTCCTAATATATTGTTTTGAGCAAACATTAACTAACTGTAACTTAAAACTAGTTTACAAAATGTCACCATAAATCCATATCCTGTGAACAAGGACCACTGTTGGGAAGCTACAAATGTGGTCTTTGTTTGCAGGTGGTCTTTATTCACAGGACTGGTGTGTCTACTATATATGAATAGTGCATGGCGAGCCCCCTGCTGGTCTTTATTCGCAGGGTAGCCTCTATTCGGAGGTGGTCTTTAACACAGGTTTGACTGTACAGATTAATTTTATTTAAAGTCATCTGAATATTATTTTTTTCACCTTTGTAACTGAAATGTAAGAACCAACTTATCACAAGTGTAAACTTGCTACTGAGAATAAAAACTACCTAATTAACCTTGACTGATGAATCTTTGGTAAGTTAACAAATATACTTTTGTATCTGTAAAAGGTTACTGGTCATCGAAATGTCCAGGAAGTAAAAATACATAAAGTAAAACCAAAAGTTCTATGGTACTAATTTTTCACTCAGCCTACCTGAATGCCTGTTGTTCTGGACCAACTGTTGACGTATCACTGCTGATCACACTTTCCCTGTCCGAGTCTCGGGCAGTCTTCAGTGCGGTGTTAGAACCATACTTCATATGTACGTCTGGATGATACACACCTAAAAGTATCCCATCACCAAATTTTAATCTCTCACATAATATATTTATGCTCTATTATGGACAATGGAAAACCTAAAACAAGAAGGCTATTTTCAACCATTTTTCAGGACTTCAATTAGAAAATAGTGGTAAAGATATTGTTCTACATACAAAACATCAAAGTCGCATTGTTTCATTTCACATCCTTTAAAGCAAAGCACAGATCCACTTTCAAAACTTGCTTCGTAGTTTTATTTCTACTAGTAGTCACCTTATTTAGAGGCTACTTGCTCGGGCAGCAAGAACTGAATCACCCATATATACTGAACAGCCATTTTATGACATATATACTGATAGGCTAACTGCTTAACAACTACTGATATCTCAGTCATTATTGTTTTATGTGTACGGTTTGATGCCTGCCTTCAATAAAGCATATAGATTCAAAATGCTACCTATATTATGTGATCCCATCGATCGTACTGATCTCGTTTCCGATATATAATCCATCACAATATCGGACAATTCATCTGACGCTTCGTCACTCATAGCATCATGACGTAACACGCGCAGTTTCCTCTGCCGCTCTTTCAACTTCAGGTATTTTTTGAATGCTGGATTACCGACAGCTCGTGGTGATGTACTATTTCTATTGGATGGTCTAGAATGATGATGACTCGATGAAGCTGCTGGTCTCTGCAACAAAACAGTTGTAATTATCATTTCAATATGCCTTTAAAATATTCCTATTTAAGTGAGAAGTAAGCTCTCACCCTCTAAATTTCTGATCATAATCTGTCTTAGGCATGAATGCAGATATATCTGATGGTCAGACATTAAACTGTTTTCTGCTTCAAATTTGTCACTTGTCTTTACTCTCTTACCACGTAGTAAAACAAACACTGTTTGAGAAATTTACTTACATTTGATGGATGACCATTTTGTGAAGCACTAAATGTGATATCTGAAAGATGATATGATCGCCCTGTGGCATTATCTGTAGATATAAGATCTGGGCGTGGCTCCCTGCTGTAGTTTTCATCCCCTGATCTTCTATGTGATGCACTAGGTACTGGTGTTATTCTGTGCAATCCAGAGTCTGGGGAATCTGGAATATTTAAGCATTCTTGGTGTTATACGTACATGTAGTTTCATATGTGCTTGTTTTCTTTATGTTTATTCCTTACCCTGCCAAAAGCAAAACTTCTGCATCTACAGTCAACCTAAACAAACATGCAAATAAAAAATAATCTACACTGTTCACTATTCAGTATCTACATTACCACTGGGTGACCTAACAGTACTATCAAAACTGATACACTGACATTCTATTGCATAATGTATGATGAGACTATTTCTATGGACTTTCTGTTACAAACTATTAGGCAATTCGCAAGATTTAAATCTTCTTTTAGAAGTTTAAGCTTTTACTTTTTTCATGCAACTTCAGTTTAAGTATTAATGAAAATATATGCTTTCATTAGAATTTGAATTTAAACAAAGACGCTAGAAAAGAATACAAGACATGTACCTGCTCCTCTTCCATGACCTCTGTGTTTTGAATGTGACCTTGACCTACTTCTCGAACGTGATCTTGACCTTGACCTGTAATGTTCCGGAGAAGGGTTCCTCTTTCTCCTACTATCTCGTGATTTTTTTTGTTTTCTTCTTGATCTGTCAACGGTTAGTTCTCTTGGCGAAATTTTCTGGCGGCTTGAGTTACTAGTGTAGGTCTGATCTGATAAATTATCTTCTGACTGAAGAACACAAAAATGACTTCTTTTACAATGATCTGTAACAAGAAGTTTTGTCTCATAGGTATAAGTACCATACAGGGCCCTGTCTTACTAGAAACAGGTCTTGCAAATTTCTTGTAAGTTAAGATGGGCCCACAGACAAGAACAAGAGTGCCAAACTGTCACAAAATACACCCGTCAATGAGGTATAACTCGGTATCTGGCAGTCCATTTGTTTCATAAAACCTGCTAGAACTAAAGAGCAGACAAGGCTTACTCATCTGTTTGAACTATAGAGCTGAGAAGGCTAATTTCATAATTTTTCGATAATTCAAGGGCCATTATTTAGTAGTGCCTAGGCCAGTGTTTTTTGATTTGTCGTTACTCGAACCCGCCGCCCCTATTTTTTCGTATTTTCAAAAAAAAAAAAAATCCAAAAAAAAAATTTTTTTTTTTTCAAAATTTTAAAATCGCGAAATTAGAGGTCCGTTTATACAAGTGATAACGTCAAGAAGCTGCATTCGTCTAGTGAATTTTTTCAGACCGATTTGGGACAATAATTTAGCCCCATTCCCCTCTCTAACATGATGTATATTTCCCCATTTTTGACAAAAAATCCCCTCAAAATGAATGCTGACGAAAGTTTTTGATTAAATTAATCAAATGCTTGCCAAAATTGTTATAAAAAGTAAGTTTCCATCAATAAAAACGTTTCATAATCACTTCTTGCAAGTATTTGATACCTTACAATTGAAATAGTCAGCCGAAAATCGCCGATTTTTCGTTTGTCGTCTATTTTCGCGACCCCGTTTTTTGTTAATTTTACCAAAGAAAACAGTGTTCAGAAGACTCAAAAAAAGATAAAAATAGATTTTTTTCAACAATAATGCCTGTTGTTAACAGTTTTGTTACTGACACCAGTATTTTTATCTGAAAATTTAGTTATTTTTGAGTGCGATTTAGGCCAAAATTCGGCCCCATTCCCCTCCTTAAATAATATATTTTATCCCTAAAAAAGTCAACAAATATTCAAGGGCATTTTGCTCGTGGAGGGGGTTGTTCTTATGTTGGATTTTAGAAGAGAAAGCAGGTCCACGATGAAACAAAGTTTGTCATGTATAAAAAAAGTCTTTTTTTTTTTTTTTTTTTCCCTCCTCCGTACGGAGCTTTTTAATTTCAAACTTCGAGTAACAAGTAATAAAAAAATAATGGCCTTAGGGCAATTTGGCTGGTTATTGAATTTGGCCTAGATATTATGCCCACAAACTTTTCACCAAGTATAGTGAAGATCGGAAACTGTTAAACTTAGAAAACGGACAAGGTGAATTCGGCCAATTTTCCATAATTCAAAAGTGCCTTGGTTGATTTGGCTGGTTATCGAACTTGGCCAACGATTATGCCAACAAAGATTTTGATCAAGTTTGGTGAAGCTCAGATGAAAACTGTTTGACTTAGAGAGCGGACAAGGTGAATTTGGTCAATTCTGCATAAATCAAGGGCCATTATCCTGAATGCCTGGGTTGATTTGGCTGGTTATCAAACTGAGATATTATGCCGACAAACATTTTGAACAAGTTGGGTGAAGATCAGACGAAAACTAATGTTTGACATAGAGAGCGGACAAAGTGTGGACACCGCCCGCCACCATGGGTGTTCTTATAATACGTCTCTTTGGGTGTATAAAAATTGGAGAGGCTGAAATATCTCTGTGAAAGGATGTAACCATCCAATTTCAACATGTGCAAACTTGTTTTAAAAAGTAAATGTATGCTTATATTATGCATATGCTAAAAAGAAAACAGAAGAGGACCCTCACCTGTCCTTCTAATCCAAGGACAGTCTTATACAGGTTGGTCACAGTTCGAGAGAAACTTCTATCCAATCCTCTTCCAAGACGTTCCTTCTGGAGGGTACACGCCTACAACATAAAAAAATTCAATATCTCAAGCTAGATACTCTGTTATACTTCTAGACTGTGTAGAAAAATCTGCATTTTATTCAGTCTGAATTTTTTTTTTTTTTTTCAAATTCCCAGTGTATTACTATGTTTTATTGTGAATGCAGAGAGAGAGAGAGAGGATAGAGGATATATATATACTAGGGATGGGAACGAATATTCGAATATTCGAAAATCGGCCGAATGTTCGAATGCGAAAATCAAATTCGAATATTCGTAAATTATTATTATTTTTTTAAATAGGTAGCAATCTAAGGAATGCTAAATATGCCGAATAAAACCGTTTGTTCTGTATTGTTTGTTTAGAGCGTGTCAAAAATTTCCCAATTAACACGAAAATTGCAATGCATAATTGACAGGGGGGCATCGTTACGGATTAGCAGTTTGCGTGGTGACTTTTTATCTTTTGTTCATTTTAATTGTCGCCTGTTTTATGTAACAAATTTTAAAAGTTGTTTATCTCACAATGTTCCAGGATCAACGTCATGTTTACGGAAACGAATAACCAATCACGCTTATACTAATATAACTCTTTCGTTGTCCAATCATTCAGAATAACTCAACTATTTTCCTTTAATAAATATGTTTGAAATTATTTTTAACATCCTTACTTTAAGTTTGATCTTCGCTAAACGATATTAATTTACTGTACGCTCTATCAATTAACATGTCTCCCTCGCCTGTTTGGACTTATTTCACGCGATCTGTTGAGTTGATGCTTTGATAAATTGACGTGTGCTATATTTTATGTACTATGTACATGTTGATCTTTACGCATGTAAATAAAAATTATCAATGTTTATTTATTTATTTGTTTTCCCGTATCTTCCCTGGAAAAATTAATCCAGTTAAAGTAAACGCCAGTTTCAACCGTATTTCAGTTATGCCAGGCGTATTTAGTAGTTTTCTGCCACAAACTCCACGAACCCACAGCCCTCCATCAGCGAGAGAAAAAAAAATATATTAATATTATACACAAGAAAAATATAAAAACCGGGTTGAAATATTATCCAAACTTTTTATTTGCGAAAATTATTTTTCTTTCCATATAAAATTATATACAGTTAGACATTCATAGTTTATAGAAAAGGGAGGTAATCTCTTTTACTTTAATTCCATTTTAACGGCTATTCTGAAAGAATACAAATTTTTTTTTTTTTAAATCTTTATACATACAAATATTTTACGTAATACAAAGATAAAATCGTGAAATGTTAGCCAAACTTCTCCTTGTGGAAAATTAATAATTTGTTTCTTTATATACCGTTTTAAAGTAAACTTTGTAATCTACTGCATTCAGTGAAATTTACTTCTTGAGAGTTCATTACCTACTGCTAATGAAGTGAACTTTATTACCTGTTGCATACTGATAAATCACTTTTAAGGATTTATTTTGCACTTAATTCTAGTGCCTTGAAGAACATAAAATTCCATGTAAAAGATAATATTTTATGATCTGTTTAATGCTACCTTCTTCGTAAAAAGATTGAAATGTACAAATTTAATACCCAATCTTATATAACAGGTAATAAAATTTGTACAAATAGAATTTATTAAAATGTGATATCTGCTCATAATTATGCTAGCATGTTTACTTGATTAAAAAAGGAGATTGTGACAAGAGGGCTATATTGCTCACTTAAGTTCACTACACGTTCAACCCCAATGGGGATCTTATATGTCAAGAAACTTTTTCCATTGTATTCTAACTTCCATAATGGGGATCCTTTATTATGTTGAGAAACTTTTTCCATTGTATTCTAACTAACTTCCATATAATGGGGATCCTTTATTATGTTGAGAAAATTTTTCCATTGTATTATAACTTCCATAATGGGGATCCTATTTGTTGAGAAACTTTTTCTATTGTACTTCCATAATGGGGATCCTGTATGTTGAGAAACTTTTTCCATTGTATTCTAATTTCCATAATAAGGACCCTATAAGTAAAGAAACTTTTTTCAGTGTAATCTAACTTACATAATGGGACCCTATTTGTTGAGAAACTTTTTCTATTGTACTTCCATAATGGGGATCCTGTATGTTGAGAAACTATTTCCATTGTATTCTAACTTCCATAATGGGGATACTACGTATGTTGAGGCATATTTTCCCTTGTATTCTAACTTCCATAATGGGGATACTACGTATGTTGAGACATTTTTTCCATTGTATTCTAACTTCCATAATGGGGATACTATGTATGTTGAGAAACTTTTTCCATTGTATTCTAACTTCCATAATGGGGATACTACGTATGTTGAGGCATATTTTCCCTTGTATTCTAACTTCCATAATGGGGATACTACGTATGTTGAGACATTTTTTCCATTGTATTCTAACTTCCATAATGGGGATACTATGTATGTTGAGAAACTTTTTCCATTGTATTCTAACTTCCATAATGGGGATACTATGTATGTTGAGAAACTTTTTCTATTGTATTCTAACTTCCATAATGGGGATCCTGTATGTTGAGAAACATTTTCCATTGTATTCTAACTTCCATAATGGGGATCCTGTATGTTGAGAAACATTTTCCATTGTATTCTAACTTCCATAATGGGGATACTATGTATGTTGAGAAACTTTTTCCATTGTATTCTAACTTCCATAATGGGAATACTTCGTATGTTGAGACATTTTTTCCATTGTATTCTAACTTCCATAATGGGGATCTTATATGTTGAGAAACATTTTCCATTGTATTCTAACTTCCATAATGGGGATACTACGTATGTTGAGACATTTTTTCCATTGTATTCTAACTTCCATAATGGGGATACTACGTATGTTCAGACATTTTTTCCATTGTATTCTAACTTCTATAATGGGAATACTACGTATGTTGAGATATTTTTTCCATTGTATTCTAACTTCCATAATGGGGATACTACGTATGTTGAGACATTTTTTCCATTATATTCTAACTTCCATAATGGGGATCCTGTATGTTGAGAAACATTTTCCATTGTATTCTAACTTTCATAATTGGGATACTACGTATGTTGAGACATTTTTTCCATTGTATTCTAACTTCCATAATGGGGATACTATGTATGTTGAGAATTTTTTTCCATTGTATTCTAACTTCCATTATGGGGATACTATGTATGTTGAGAAACTTTTTCCATTGTATTCTAACTTCCATAATAGGCAGGCTATAAAAATACATGTTGAGTAACTTTTTCCATTGTATCCTTACTTCAATAACTTTGGTCAGACTGGGTTAGGTGTAGAGAATACATACCTCCATTACTTTGAGGAGAGGGGTTCTCTGTGAGGAGTTTCTGTGTGTCATACTCCTCAATAGGGACTCCAAATTCTCACTGATTCTTACAGGCTGAAAATATAATATATTTGTGGTAATAATATTTGAACACATAAGATATTATTTCAGGTTATATTATACCTATATACAGTGTGTATTTCATCCTAGTATAAACATGTATGTTTTTGTAAAGAAAACAAAAGAGGCAATAAGACTAACTCTTCACTAATTAAATAATTATTTTATTTTAAAAAAGAATATCAAAATTTAATTAATCCCAATACATTTTAATTTTTTTTAAAAACTGTACCTACTTTATGCTTTATTGCACTTTAGGAGACAAGTGACTTCATCACAAACACAAATTAAATCTTTCTTTCAAATAAAATCCATTTCATATGCACAAAAAAATAACAAAATAAAAATCACATAACTAATTTACTACGAAGTCACACATATTTAAATCATAGGAAGATACAGAATTTAAATATTTTTTTCAGAAATACACAACTATCTTCGTCATAGTCTAAAAACTGTTCTGAGAAAGTAGAAAGTCTAAAACACGAAGGTTTTAATTATGATAATAATTAATATGGCCCCATAATATGCTATAATGACATAAACTCTGTTTTCGTTTTAAGAATGTTTGGTCCAAATTAATAATGATTACGTTTTCATCAAAGTTTGTTTACAGACCTGTGTATCCCAGCAGGAATCAATTAATACCAAGTCTTTGAAGACAGTTTTTAAGACAACTAAATGAATGTTTTTAATTATTTCGAAGGCACATATAGACTGTACCTGTGAAGAAGAGGTAGCCAAAAAAGCTATCAAGCAGCAAATAAAGCTCTGTTTTATAGTTTCTGTTTGAAGATGATGAAAGTAATTAAGCTATATGTAATTCATTTCAGTGCATATGAAAGTGATGAAAATTGACGCAAAAAACCCAAACTCGCCCCAGTCTGTTTACCTGAATTGCTACACAGAACAATTTCCACTTTGTTACCATTCAAAGCAAGTCTATACCTATTAGTGCATCGACAACTTTTACTTAAATGATACTAAAAAATGATACCTTGACCCTTCTAACACTTAAACCATTCTGTGTCTTAGAAGCCAAAGCTATTTTAATGCAATTCTTAATGTATGGTATATAAAACAAAATAGTCTTGAAGAAAACATGATAAGTTAATTAGAAATACATTTAAGGACTTTTCCATACACTGATAGCAAACCTAGATATTTCTCATATAAAATGAGCCATTTGTTTAAAGGTTCAATGACCATAATCCATGCAAGCATTAACCCTTACCCTGCTAGATTTCTTACACTAACCTGTCAGTCTTTCAATATATAGGAAACTGAAAATTCAGACTAAATAGCAAACAATGCTGACAATGATCAGCTGGCCGACCTTGGTCTGAACTACACACTAAGGCAGAATCAGTGGGGCTATACGTTTCAGACACGCCGGTATATGCCCTGTGTACTCCGGTATATCCAAACCCCATTGCTGATAATTCAACATATTCCTCTTGGCTATGTGAAATGCATATACCCACATGGATAAAACCTTTAGCCCCAGTTAATGACAGCAGGGTAAAAGTTAAACAGTGTAAATTTTGTTCATGCTAAAATGTATTCCAACTGTATTGTAATGCGCATAGGCATGAACATGCTATGAAATTGTCACTATAGGAATATATATAGACATCATTTTGTATGCCATTTACTAATTGTACCATTTCTAAAAAAATAATTCAGACAAAAATGTTAATGTCGTTGTTGGGTTTCTTTTCTAGCTAGAAAATTTCCTTATCTAACAAAAGTAGCAAATAATGATGAAAACTAATATAACATCAAGTTCTACCAAAAACAACTATTTATGTGTAACAAGTTTACAAATACTGAAAATATTAACGTGAAAAAAAAAAGACAGAATACATAATAATGTTTCCTTTTTCCATACATATAATAATGTGCATGATAATATGTGCTCACCACACCAAGTATGTGATGTGATGTTACTTATAAAAGCATACCACCACACTGACTAACTATAGCATTCACTCATTAGAGGATAAAAACACAACACTTTTCCGCGTTACCTTTGACATTTTGGACGGGGATTTCATGCGGCTGTTAAGCTGAAATATTTCCAAATTAGCAAACATAACAAGGGTTATTTTCACACAATCAGACCACATAAAAGTAATATATACTGCAATATTTCACAATTGAATAAAAAACTGTGTAATTGCTGTGTGCTTTCTTCCTTTTCTATGAAAATATCAGAAAGTAAAGTGGGCATTCCTTAAAATCAGATGACTTAAATTTTCTGCTATACTGTTTGATGTACATGCATACGCCACATTATGACTTTGCATGTAATACTTAATTACTTTCAAATTCTTTTAAAGTTGTAAAACATGACCAATGCTGCTTCAAAGGGAGACAACTTCTTTTAATTGAAGAACAACACACCGCAGTCCCTACTTACTAATTTGACAACACCACAAGAAAATATATTTAACAGAATGGTTGCAAAGGGCTCGCACCTACAACTTCAGGTAAAATTCTAAATCATACATTTGCCTTAAAACATCAAATATGGACCATCAGATCCTTAGCAAATTTTTACTAAGACATTATCTTTATTCTGGAGTAACTTAATTGAAATTCTGAATCAGTTGGAAGACTGTGTTTAATTCATTTTACCAATCATGGCAGTCTCTGGTTTTCTGGTATTGAATGTTGCTCAGAAACAGACCTGACTCATGTGTACTGTAATATCTTTACTATAACAAAGGTTTTCTCATTAAATCAATGTGTACATCTTACTCATTAAAACCAGTCATTACCCCCATGATTTTCCCAGGTGAGCTCTCAAACTAACAAATTAAAGGTAAGAACATCATTTCCAAGCACTCCCTTCAGTACATTAGACAGATGCTTAGTTATACAGAAACACTATTGTACATTCAGCGAATTTCCAGACATACATTTCCGACTCTTCTTGCTCTATCATGGCATATGGCTCATTTATAATTAATTACAAAAATAATTAACCTGCAATAAAAATTCAAAGCAATTGGCAAACAAATGAAGTCACTTTTTCCAGACTTCTCCTGAATACTGAACCAAATAGGTCTGTATTTATAAAGAAAAATTAATGATGTAAAGAAAAAACTACAACAATGACAAACATACAGTAACTGTATGCCAGACTGAATGGTTCCAGAAATAAAGTTCTCTGGAAATGATTCAGGACAATTAGCTTAATTATTAGCCAAGTCAGATGTTTATTTGTTGTTCTAGGAAACAGTAAACAACTAGAACATATTGTCTGAGACTAGACCAAGGTAGCAACACTTACATTATCAGAACATCTCACATACTAACACACTGTAGATATGCAGACGGTAAACATACCAAAATGCTGGCCAAGAATCAATCTTAAGGCAAAATTATTTCTGCCATATATTTTCATAAAAAAAATAATGTAATGTTTTTCTGTGCAAAACTTATCCATCAGTTCCATGATTTTATAACTTGGGAGTATGATAACACTAAAAACAATTACATAAGACGGGACAACTTTCAGGACACGATCCCCATGCCACTTGCTAATGTATCCATATTATTTTCTTCATTTAAGGAACATATTAGAAGAAAATTAATTTCCCTTATTGATAATTTAGTCACCAGTAGGTGAAGCATTAGAGCGTGTAAGGATAAGCACAAAATATCTAGTGTGTTAATGTGAAAGTCATTCAACTTTGGGTAACGGACGGGTTTACAGCAAAAGTTTTTTATATATAAGCATCTAATGATATGTTCTTTAAGATACAGTAATATGAAAGTAAAATGGTAGACTACAGCATTTCATATTTATAATGGTTTTGTATGTCTTATATATGACATTGTATGATTGTTGAAGAGTTAAATGCCACTTCAGAAGTGCTTCAGTTACAAATTACAATATGAATTTGAAATTGATGTTGAGTTCGTTATATCTGTAGTTAGGTGACGGGGTTGATGTAAAGGAAACATGTGTGCTAAATTCAGAGCGGCAAAAGAAATTTGAACCTGGCAACACAAAAGTTTAGCCATATCTGCCTTAATTTTGCCTTAAAGTGACTGTTGCGACCAAAAGGCCGCAACATAATGTCAAAACCCAGGTTAGGCTCTGATTTTCTAGCCCTTCTAGACAGCGATCTAGAGTTCTAATTATATAATGGGAATATTTAAATGCTCTGAATCTACATTCTCTTACTTTAGGGGGCACAAACTGAAATAAAAAATCTTTAAACTGGTGAAATAGTGTCTGGCCATGCTTAAAAACCAGTGTTCCTGTAAACCAATTTGCATTAATTTTGTTCAGTTACAAAAAACTTAGTTTTTTTACTGGGAAACACTTTATTCCTGAAATATCTTATAAGATAGAGCCTATCTTGGCTGTAAACTGTTTTACAATTATCAGCTAACCAGGTAAAGTATGAGTCACTTTCACATATATTTTCTGCTAAGAGTTTTTTGTTATGATTAATGGCATGAAGGTTTGTGTGTTTTGGCAATCCTGAAGAAAGCCTAGTTGTATCAGAGAGATAGAGGTAAACTAGAAAAGCGAAACTGCATGATGTCCAACTTCTAGTGCATACTTTTTGAATACAAAATAAAATCCAAACAAAATTATTTCAGACAAAAGGTTATATATATTTCTTTTAGTATGGACAGATATTTCTCTGACCTTGCTGAATTGTTTTTAATGGGTTAGCTTAGACTGAGCAGTGTTATTTATTCCTCATAGCAGTTCATTTCAGGAATTTACCAACATGGCAGCATGTAGACTATGATCAAACAACTTTGATCAAACTGTAAGGTTCCTGCATATGGTCTTCACTGGCACAATGGTCTACAATGGTACAATGGTCTACAATGGCACTATAGAAAGAAACACCTCTCGCAGGTAAAAACTGACAGGACCATGACATGTACAATCCTACTGCACCAACTTGCTTTCAACTTGGTAAATGTGATTAGCATTCTTTAAACAAGGGGCCATTTTCTCCATCAAAGGCTTACATTTAGTACAATCAGGTAGTAAATAACCTCTAAAATAAATGCATTGCATCACGTCTGTCATTTAGTAATATATATGCTTATATACTATTTAGGGAAATATTTCATGACCCACAGACAGTTTTTGTTTCACAAAGATATTTTCTACAGGAAACTGTTAATCCTGAAGTATCTAATGAATCATCATACACCAGTATTACAATATAAACCATATGTTTTTTGTGCTATGTTTATCCCTGTAATGATCAATTTACTATGAAAAAAAATTTGTTTGCTAATTCTTTAATCAGCTTGAAGGCTTTACTATGATATTATTGGGTACACTCCAGATTTCTTTCTGTTGTCTTAGTCATCTATTTTCTCCTGCATTTTTGTTCAAAGTTTGTGTAGTATGTATAATATAAACAGGAAACCAGTTTTCAAAGTTGCAAACTGCTCTGTTTTTCATTCATTCATCTTTATTTAACACGTTCAATGACACATGTACCTACTCTTTGACATAAAAAAACAACAATTTTATGAACTTTTCAGACAAATTGGCACCACTTGTTTTGCCGAGATGCTATTTATTTTTACACTATGTTGCATGCCTAAAACTGAGATTCCCCTGCCATAGCAACTGTTAATGCAGTATATTTTACCCCCAACAGCAGTCAATCAACAGCAAAGGTATCATCATTATATGCCCTGAATTAGCATTATGCCAGAGACATCTAAAATTTTGGAGACAGTCAGAGCATCAAGAAATCATCAAAGCAATTAAATGAAAGCAATTAACTGTAATTTAATTAATTTCACTGTAAAAATCTGTGTAATGGTACTAATTGTAATTTAATTAAGCTTCCCTTAATGTTGTTGTAATTAGCTCCATTATTTTTCAATGTAATTAACCCAATATCTGGATGGCTAATAAATGTCAATAGACAGCAACCGAGTTAATGACTAGCATGATCTGCCTCTGTTTATGAAATTTTTTGTTTATCTACAACTGTTTGGGTACTAGCATTTTATGCAATTTAATGCCATGCAGAAATGTTTCTTCAAGTGTTTTGAACTGTTAAAGATGGGTAAAGGAACAAAAAATTTGGCAAGATTTCAACTTATAAAAGATTGTAAATTGCAATACAGATTGGCCTGAACATCGATCTCTCTACCAGGTAAACTGTGGAGTGGTAAATAAACATTTTGAGATAGGTAAACAAAAAATACACTGTCTTATACAGTTAAATATTTGTTTACAAATTTGTAAGTACATGTTGGAAGTGTTCCTATGGCCAGATTGAGTAAAAACAATTTTTGTTTCAAGTTTCTTTGTTTTAAGATCACTTTTTGAAGATTTAATAGCTTTAACATTTGCATTTTGCTGGTTGCAGGTTGCACATTGCAATTTATGGGAGCTATGATGCAGAAAATAAGATGTTCACCATCAAAGAGGCCACAAGGATGGTCAAGACTTCATCAAGTTTATGGGTGTTTTATTTGTTTTCCTACTTTCTTTAACGCTTTTTCCTGACTTTAATGCTTTTTTGCAATCATACAAAAAACTCAACTGAATCAAAATCATTAATTGGCCTAGACAGAGAGAGGTAAGAACAATTTGTGTACACCCACATTCCAACCACTCTGACAGCTTCTGAAAATGCTTCATACTGTACTAAATTCCAACATTTATACAAGATAAAATCTTCTGATAAAACTTTCTCTATTCTGTCAAGATCTCAAGATGTACTAAACAAACCATCAACATTATGTTTCAATGGGATACATATACATACAAAACTTTATCAACGCATTTCTGAGCACTGCACATTGAGGGATATGTATAAAACATGCAAAAAATGCACAACATACCAAATTTCAACCAAAACAAAACAAATTATTATGCTTATACAATGTAAAATATATTATATTCAGTTCAAACATTTACAGTATACTTTCAAGGTCAAAGCATCTTCATGTGGTTTCATTACAAATGAGTTAAGTTTTCATTTTAAAGAAAAATATACTGGGGTCAAAGAAAAAGTCCATTTCTCTTTCTTATACAGTAGTAACAAAAACTCAATTTTCCCATTTACTTCAACAATGAAATAAATGGGGGACTAATTCATTTTCAGTTGTTTTCTCTCATTCTTTATTTCAGCAAAAAAAAAATCCCTGGTCTTTTTTGTGTGATAAATTAGAAAGTTGTGTTGACTCACAAGAAATGAATACACAGTCAGATAATCTTCAACCATGAGCAATGCCTATTAGTCACACTGTATCATACCTACCTCATCTGGTTTGAGCCCGTACTCTGACGAATAGATCAATGACTTGCCCAGTGCAAACACAAACACCTAAAACATTAACAGATTGCTAATAAGTTAAGACACACAGACACATTTATTTTCATGAACAGCTAAAACACTTTCATCAACTTTTGGCAAAGCATATTACAAACTCAAAGAAATGCTACATGTATTTGACATCATTTCATCCTAAAGGCATTAGCTCAGACAATTTCCTGTGCCCATTTAAATATGAACCTCCTATCCTTTAATATTAGGCACCAAACAGGTAGATGACTGCTCAACAACTTGCCTTTAATATCAGACCCCTGATGGGATTCCAACCTTTGACATCCCAGAAGTTTGAAAAGTAGAGACAATTCTTTGTTGCTAGAAAGTTACTGATTCATGGTAACTGCTTAATACACTATGTTATACAAGGGTACTTTCTGCTGAAAATTACTCTCTGATAAGCCTCCCAGCTTCACAGCGTAGGGCCAATTAATTAATGACCCTGTGAAATTGATAGCAATAAATTAGGGTTATACTGACAATGTGGTTTCCCCAATATCATGTCCTGATAATGAAGAATTTATAAATTGTAGAAAGCATAATGTTTCATTCTGTATCTGCTACTTGCACTGTGAATGACATTCCAAAGAAATTTGGACTTTACAGACGCTCATCGTATTTTTTCACAGAAGATCAGTTTGTGTTGAAAATAACTAAAATATCTATAAGTATATTTCATGTTTTTATACATGTTATCTACTATTTTATCACATGTATTAAAAACTATATTATCATACATGCAAAATTATTGTGCACATAAATTTCTGTCTCAGGTTTTAAAATGTTTACAAATAAATGAAACACAATGTGAATTATGACAGTTCTGATCTTCAAATAAGGAATAAAATATCATTGATTGTATTACATACACAGTCTCTAACTTTATATTTTCTAATGCTTATAGGCATGTGGGCGTATGAAAATCATTGTTAAATATGAAAATCGTTGTTTAAATAACAGGGTTTCTGTTAATTTTCTGAAAGATTACTTAAAAATTACCAACGTTTATATATATATATATTATTTTAGGCAAAGATGGCTTATTATGAAGTTTAGAAGATTGTTTAACTTATTTCGACTTGATCAAGATGAAAATTCTAATGGGCAAAATTATATCTGGTTACAAGATTTTGTGATTTTTTTAAAATCGAAAGGAGATCAAGTGAGAACTTTCAACATAAAAAGAAAATTTGAAAACTTTAAAAATGGAATTAAGACATATAATGGAAAACCAGTTCTGTCAGTCTCATCTGTGCTAAAATACTGTTTTCAATTTTCGGAAAGTTCAAAAGCGTGTGAATACATCACAACAGTAATCGAACAAGAACTATCAGAAGCATCGAGTGCAACTTTAGTTGCATCATCATTTGAACTTTATAAATTAATAGCTAAAGCAAAGTTTCTAAACAGTGAAAATGTCTCTGAAAATGTAAAGTTTGAGGAACTCAAAATAGAAACATTAATCAAGGAACACAGGGATCACTTCATAATAAACATGTAGTAATTTGTAAGTATTATAAACAAATATATTATATCTCGTAATTCTTGGCAATGTTAAAGCATATTTATATATCATAGCTAGCAATTCTCAGTACCAGTACTTAAAACAACATGAATACATTAGCTTGATACATTTTTTCATAAAGATAAAATGAACTTGTTATACTAAATCATTTATCTTAAATGATAATTTACCATTATATAAGTTTCACTTTTTACAGCAGTTGGAGTTAGAAATATACATACATGTATTTATTATTTTTCTCTTTATCATGTAAATATCAACATTGCAAGCATTGTACAGAAGAGTATCTGTTTTCAATCTTCTAGCAGTGAAGATACACTCTAGTGTTGTGGTTACATTGTGATTTATTGATATCAATTACAAGGGGCCACTGATAATAGCTTTCATGCTGAGATTACAGTTAACGCAGGTGATGCTCAGCCTGAGCAATTCTACTACCCTTATATTACATATTGTAATACACAACTTTACCTGTATTAGAAATGTTATTAATTACCTGTTCAACTGAAGTATCTGTACATGTAAAATCATCTTCAGTCTCTGGCGCCATGTAATTTGCATATTGTTGCACCTTGTGGGCGTGGCCAAACTCCATCTGACCTTCAGTGGTCAGAAATAAGGTGTCTGGATTGATCACGAAAGCAGGACCATTTTCCAAGCAGGACTCACCTAGAATTATGGGGAAAAAGTGTTGGTAAGTATAAATCAGGCTTGTAAACAACACACAGAGAAAACATGTTAATTACAATAATACATCACAACTTCTCAAGAGCAAACACTTTAGTGAACACAGAAATGTGAGGTGTTATTCTGGCGTGGTCGATTTCCTTATATAACTGACACGACAGGATAGAAAATGAGTCTTTTAATGGCGGTTGTTGCTGTTCAGAGGCTGGACTGTGTTTTCACTGTTGTTCAGACACTTAACCGTATCCAAGAAATTTTCAAAATAAAACAGTAGAAAAGGGATATTTATCAGAGTTCCTGCTGTCGCTCGCCAATGTTGCCAATTGCAATTTAAAACAGACATCTGGTGACAATTTGTCTGTTCTGGTGATGAAAATATTTAAACGAACACTTAATTTTGTATTAAGTTATATATGTATTACCCTTCAAAATGGTCACACTGGTTTATAGTTAAATTGATGCTAAAAAAACAGTGGATGCTTTAAAAACATATAAGAAATAAGTTTTACCAAGTTATTTCTGTTATTGACAAATACAAATTAAGATATACGAAACCAAAAGGGTAGATTTTTTATTGTTGACTAGGATAGTCAAAAAGATTTTTACAGATTTCCTCTATATTCAACTGTTATACAGACCGTTATTTTTGGGTTATAACTGTAGCAATGTTTATTATTCTATGAGTATAAATCAGTGATTAATGTTTTATTTAAAATTATGATGGTCACTTTGAACGGTTATATCACTTTAAGGCAGATGTTTTGCTAAACCAAGGAATATCAATTTACCCTAGTGTAACATGACAGTGACTAATATGAATTAGACATGTAGGTAGAAAGTAGAAATCAATCAAGTGTTGTGACATTGATGGTTCTGCTACTGTTGCTGCCACAGACATTAGACCCAAACTACTACATACATGTGATTTTTATAAATCAAAACATAGAAATTTTTTGCTAGAATTGAAAGAAATTAAAGTCCACAACAAAATATTCTGAACTGCTGAGTTTACTGGAGTTTGTCAGTACAGTTATTAAGTATTCTGCTATAAATAGAGGTCCCAAATTAGAACAAGTGTGGAGTCCATAGCTAAAAATCAAGAATAGCTGAAAGACCTGAATACAAAGCAGAATTGCTAATAGTCACAAAAGGAAATAATATGGATACTGGTACTATATATATAATTTGAGCATGTTGCTGGTGAAATCCATTACAATACTGAGAAAAAGACTGACTACCAACTGAATATCTGTATAAAAGAGTTAACAATCCCAATACTTAATTGTACTGTGAACTTAGTTTCTGGGATATAAATTTTAAATTGTACATCCTAAATCTAAAAGATGTTACCTGCCAAAAATATATCCTGCAGGGCCTCAGCTGACTGGCACAATAGTGCCCAAATTTCTGCATCAATCAGGGGCCCATCTCGCACCTCTAGTACCTCACTTAGAGATACTGTAATATTCAAAACTGGCATCTTCTGAAATGTAAAGAAAAGAAGAAAACTTTACTATAGCCATTTAAAGCACAAACATACAGTATGTAACAGTGCACATTCAGGTCCTACCTAAAATGAAGTCAGTTTTGGAAAAGTCTGGGTTTCACTCATTTGTAAACTATAGTAAAAGTAATGTCTATACAGTAGTCTGCCGAACTATACCACAATGCATTATGATTACACTGGCTCACCCGGAAAAGCCTCATTACATCAATTCTCAGGCCCTAATATTATGGAACAGTTCAACACTTATCTAAAGACACTCAGACAATATGTTTACTTTCTAAACCTTAGGAATCTGATCTAGCCTTTTTCAAAAGGTACAGATCTACACACAGAAATAGAATGTCAGAAAAATTAAAAGAACATTTACTCATTTATCATGTTATTGACTTTCAAGTTACCAAGGTTTTAAAATATTTTATATTGATTCCTTTTTTTCTTTTGAACAATGATAAATTCCGATGGATTATTGTTGGGATCATAAATCCATGGATCTGCCTTAGTGTCCCATGAAAATTAATTGTTTCACCGTATTCGAATAGAATTATACTGATAAATTCTGTTAAATTTAGACATAAAGTTTTCAATGCAATTCTGGATGCAACGGTTCTAGGAAATTCATGGTCTCTGATACAAATGATGTTTCACTCCAATTATGAAATACTAGGGCAACTTAGGATGGTCTTTAAATCAAAATTCAGGCAATTGAAATGTTAAAATTCAGCCATAATGATAACTGCACTCTTTAAAAGATAGAGTGGTGTAGGTGGGGTAAGTGTGTGTGCCTAACATGGTCGCTAGGTCATTTTGAATGACAATCATGACAATATTGATGAAACCTTTTAGATTATGTGTAACCCTCAGAAAAAGATTGCGAACTTTGTTGCATACTTTTTGCATGTTCTTTCTTACAAAACTATGAAGAGTAACTGTTGTCATTTTGTAACAAAGTGAGTGCTCACATGAGACGAACAAAAGTTGCCCAAGTCTGCACAGGTCCATAAAAATATTTGCAAATATTGTCTGTTTCCATATATCAACCATGTCAACAGAAAATACACAGGTTTGAGACTTCTTTTTCATTATACATGTTATATGATTTCTTAATTTTATTGTAAATATAATGTTTTATACATAGCACTAATAATTAATATACTGTGTGATAAATCAGACAAATTTGAATAATATTGGTGTGTTGGCGCAGTGGTCGATGGTCTGGACTAACTCAAAGGTCCCACCAATATAGAGATGAACTGAATAGAAACCCAGAGGTAGTCTCAAGTGTATTAGTGCTATACACAGGGCATGTTAAAGGACCTCATGGTCTATTTATTTAAGTACTTGGGTCAAGTACCTGGATTACCTGGTATCTACATTTGCCTCTTCAACTTCTGTCTGCACCTGTCAGACATTTGTACACACACAAAGTACACACGAATGGCCAAAATAGTCAGTTATGACTGACTGATTGCAATTATCAGAGAATATGAATAAAAACAAAAATTATCGTGTTTGAAGCAGTATAGTGGGGGAACCTATGCTGGAGGTATTTTGAATGTATATCAGCTGTTCAGAAAGCAGGAAATCCTAACCATTTTGATTTGCCTCAGCGAAAACAATGTTATCCCTGCTAAATCGAAACAAGATGTTGATGTGCGTCATCACGTGACTGTGTCGTTCTGGGAGCTATTGACACGACACATGTCAAAACTTGAAATTTCACCACGAAGGGAACCAATGCTGGCGGTATGTGATATTGGACAACCAACAGGTGGGAAACAATTCTTAGAGCCTAAACATTAACTATTAAAAGATAACAGTTTCCATAGAATATATATTTTTATACAAAAGAAATAAGTTTTATCAAAAATGTTAACTTATACTGGGTGATTTTTTATGTCTATATTTAAGAAATTTTCTAGCGAAATGGATCTAGTACAATTGTATCGGCCACTGTGACGTCACAGAGCTGCACGCGCGGCTATCACTACGTTTGCTGTAAAAGCATTTCATCGAATGTCCATGCTGAATATAACCTGAAAAATATTTCTTCATCTGTTTTTCTGTTAATAGCCGTTTTTTGGAGATACCACCAGCATAGGGATACCCGCTGCGGCCAGCATAGGTTCCACCACTCTAGTGCATGCAAGTCAGCATGCGCATTGCAGTGTACCAAACTTACCCCATACAACTGAACATCTTTTTTTCAAAACATGGCCTGTGAATATAGTATTTAGGGACCAAATATACTTGTTCAAGCTCTTGTTTGTGCCAAATTGTGGTATGCTAAACGATGTAAAGCGGAATCTGCCTTGACTTGTCAAACACATTGTCCACAGAATTTCCTTGCATGGCATGCTTTGAATGAAGAAAGAAAGCCTAAGTTTGAGAAACAAAATAATTTCTAATTGATTTTACCTGTAATAGAAGTAATTATAAATCCTTCTAAAGCGAAAACATTGATTTTTTGGAGTCCACAAATTGACAGATGTCAGGTCGCCACCATGTTTAATCCTTTCTGTATCCGCATCGCTGATTGGTCCGTATCAAATTTCATGGACGTTAACTGTGGGTTGCTTTCCATTTACTGTTTGTGAGATTTACTTCCCTTATCAATACTGATCATTCACACATATTTATTGTCACATTGGAGAGTAGGGAAACATATTTTAAGAGTTAAATATGGATCAGTTACTGGGGTCTCATATTTCAGAGACATGTCTATAATTGTAAATTGTTATTGTAAATGTCTTGCCAAATCAAAATAAATATTATCTTAAACTTATCTTTAATCTTTATCTTATCATTCTATGCTTGTCCAGTTAGTGCAATGCACTCTGACTCACTCCTTACCTATGCAACCCGAGTTTGCGCCTTGTCCTTGATAGTATGTGAATATGTGAGATTTGGTTTCAAGGCGGGTTTCTCCACTTTCCTCCCTCAGTAAGTTCATCTTATGCCAACATATGTAACGTTCAAAAGCTTACATAAGTTTATTGTACCTTGTCGGTGTTATAAATTATTCATTTTGTCCATTACAAGTCCAAGACCATAGGGCACTCTAGGTTTGATTGGTTCCCTCCTTTAGCCTGTCAGTCCTCATTTTGTGTCCAGGCTGTTACTTCTTTATGCGTGGACTGATTCGTAATAACTTCACATAGTTGTTGCCCACCCAGGTGACTATCTCAAAGGTCAGGGTCACACCTAAGACTCAAAACCTGTTACAAAGGGTTATGTGCCAGTATTCGGTGTCAATATGCATATAGTGATTTTGAAATAATGTAACACAGTTGTTGCACATTCATGCACCACACCAAGGCGGCTATTTCAAAGGTCAAGGTCACACTAAGTGGTAGTGCTAAAAGTCAGTTACAACAGGTTTTGTACTAGTATTTTATATATGGGCTGCAACTTCTACATATTACCAACTGATTTTGAAGTAACTTCATAAAGTTATTGCCTGTACCTCATCTACTCAAGGTCAGGGTCACAGTTCAAAGGTCATTAGTATGCCCCTCTACAATATCACTCCACACATTTTCATGAAACTAGTTAAGAAACATGCCCCATTATCCCTTTCCCAAAATCTTCATCCACTCTTGTATTGGGTCCCATCAGGAGGGGCACTTTACATTGCATGGCATTATCCACTTATTAGTAATGGGTTTCAATTATTGTTGCTATCAAGTTTGCTGTGGATAATATGCCTACCAGTATTAAGATACTAGCTTGAAACAGTAGACCTTAGATATCTTAAAAATAAGGAAAAGGCAAAACAAAGCTTCAGTTTTGGGGTATTTACTGCAGATTTCATAATAGCGTGCCATTTCAGTGTTTGTTGCGTATCGATTGAATACAGGTAATGAATGACTAAAGCGTCTGTAGGTGGAGCTACATTTTACACATACGGAGAGCAATCAGATAAAGCAAGTGTGTCTGTGTTTTTCATAGTGAGAAAAATATATAAATTGGTCATATTGTTTACGGCATTCAATAGTGTTAAGTCGGTGGTTACGTACATGTTGCTTGTGTGCTAGAGTCCCATCAAAGAAAGGGATATACGCATACAACATGTACGTGTAAATCCAGTACAAGTGTCATTTCACCGGTTTGTAGTTTCGTTCACTTCATTGGTGACGATTACATGTACAATCGAGCCAAGTTTTGATGTTTTCAGTTTGTGTTTATTTTATCGACATACGATTTGACTTTTCGCAAGTTTGTACAGTGATACATTTACCTGAATCTGAGATGGTACACGGAAGTTTGCTATACTGTGCACAAATATTTACATGCAGAGCGCATGTATAATGTATATAATTTACCATAAGTTTAAAGAGTGGTCACTCAATGATCTAGACATTCTTTTATAAATTTTACAAAGGTGAATACTGTTTTCTCGTAAAATACAATGGATGATGATGCAACAAAACAACAATTATATATATGTATTATACATTTCTAATCACGCTTTAGAAAGGATTTCCCGTATGAAAACATATACAGGAAAGATGATTTAGGGTGCTATATTCTCTGCAGGTTCAACAGTGATTCACGTATATAAAATGTCTTAAAACAGTTCATTCTAAACATCCTGCAAGAAATGTTCTTGGAATCATGTTTGTAAAACGTTCATCGTATAAGTCAGACTCTTTACAACCGTGTCTTCTTAGCTCAGCAAAAGTTTCAGGACACATTTTCCTCCATCAACATTTTAATTATTACTATATGGACTATATTACAGAAAAGTATAAAATCTTTGTTTCGTGTTGATTATAGAACACGCAGTACAGTTCGGTTTCGTTTGTAAAAATTGAATACAAGTTGTTGTATGAAATAAGCTTTCGAGGTTTAAAAGATTCATAAAAAATCAAATAATGTCGCAATTGTAGCTTGTAGATGTGTAAACTTATACTGTCAGTATAGTAGTCAGTGTGTACGATAGATAAAGGTATCGATTTGGGCGGAGCTTACTACAGAATGCGACATCGACGTCATTTACTACCCGTGCGTAAAGCAAACACTGAAAAGGCACGGTATTATGAAATCTGCAGTAAATATGTAACTAGTTTATACCCACAGCTGGCACTGACAAATGCACAAATGGGTTTTGATTATATTGTAAGGCCAGAATATTGTATATCTGTTCTCTAGTGTTTCTTGGTAGGTAAAGTCTCCTTATATAAATGTCCCTGCTAAGCAAGAATGTCACCAAATTAAAACATTCACAATTCATAGATCTTTGCCAACAGAAAGCATTGCATGTTAATGATCATGAAGTACAAACACCATTGCACAGCAAGACTTCTGAATTTCTCCGTCTTTCCCATTCAAAGTACAAATGTACATGTAAACAAAATGACGAGGACAGTGTACCAAACAAGGAAACAAAACTGTATGTCTTTCTTATTTCCTCCATGTTTCAAAATCTTGTCAAAGCAAATTCTTTGGAATCAAAAGAGAACAGCAACTTCAATCATTGTCAAATTTAATATGCTTTTCAATTTAATGTACAGAGCATGTGTTAAGGATACAATTATTCATCATTTTCATGGTAAAAATATACAACTTGTCCAATCATTCACAAACTCAGCTAAATTCCCTTGCGAACTAAAGCTCTGGCTTCGCAAGTTCTTCTACCTACTCTATCAATGAGAACCTGTTCAGTGCATAACAGGCAGTGACAATTCATCATCAGTTATACAAACATCTTAAAGCAATTAAACTGTGTATCAATGGCATTTAATGTTAACCGCCACCATGTTTTCAGCATCTTTTTTTTTCAAACGGATGCGTAGGAGCAATTTCATGTGCAGAATCAGTTTAATGAATCGGCTGGTGGGCATGGGTCTTTGAGCGGGTATTCTCTGTCACTTTAATTGGGATGCATATTGAAATGATACTATCTGAATAAACTTGGATTCTCTCTTTGATGAAAATAATTTAGTTGCCTTTCTATGGTTGTAAATGTCATTGCTGGTATGTATAGATGTTTACAAAGCATATCAATAAGATACTATGACAATATTATGGTTTATTTCTCATTTGAACGATATTTATCCTTCTTTCTCCTCAGTGTTTCAAGTTTCAGACTCAAATTACAAAATGTATGTTATACCAGCTATGATTCTAAGTGACAATGAAAATGCATGACACTATGTAACTCCAGTATTTTCTGAAGCAGTAAGCGAGGACAGCAGTTTCATCTGAAAATTACACTTTTTCTTAAATACTGTACAAAGGTACTACTATAATTTCAACTCAAAATCTTGAAAACAAATGTAGAGGTACTAGGCTGAGATTCTGCGAAACAATAATCAACTTATTTTAAAGAATATCAAAAGGCAGGAATGGAACATTATTTCAAAAACAAATGCTAACATTCTTTTTTCAGTATCTCCCTGTTGATGAAAAATGTTAACTGCTCTTCTCCCTAGTATGGACTTTATCCCACCCAAAATAAGTAACATGTGAATTTTTGTTTGTTATTGTGCTTATTAGGTCCACCATCCTCTAAAGAGGCTATAATCGGTATGTCATGTGAAGATGATATGTCACTCCTTTATATTTGCAGCTTTCATTCATCCAGCTGCCGACTTGAGTAAAGTTACCAACAAGTTGATGTATGTTACAATATGTACCTTGGGCATATTATGATATACAGTGTTTCAAGTTCAATGCACTGTCTGATTGGATTACATTTTTGGTGACAACAAATCACACAGAATATCTGAGCATGCAGTACAATGTTAAAACAGAATACTGATTATGACATCATGGCTTCTTTAACCTGTCACTTGAAGTTAACGACAAACTCAAAATTCCAGAATTAAATTAAAAAACATCAGTTTTGGAAACAAGACCAAACTCATGAGTGATAACAGTATGCTAATATTCAGACATAGCTGAAAAAGCTCAGTGCAGGCCACGCCCCTATCTCCCGTAATGTTGAAACTGGACATGTTGGATAATGCCATAGATCATTCATATAAGGTGTTCAATGGAAATTTACCAAACTGAAAAGTGAACATTGTACATCGTGATCACCCATATGTATACAGCACACTTCATACAAAGAGCACTTAAAAAAGGTTTGTTACAATTCAATAAATTAACATCTTTAATGGTTTGTCTGTAATAGTCTTAAACACAATCAAGTCAACTATTGAGCACCGCATACCTAAACTTGAATTGTGCACAACAGCTTAAGTAATCTGACAGTATGGAAAAACTACATATATATTGTATTCTCATTTTTTTTTGCTGTGGTATTTGTTTTGAATAGCCTTTATCACTTTCCTGTAAAAGGAAGGTATGTCAAGTCTATGGAACCAGTGCAGGATATGACTGTTACATGTCTGTATAATCTATTATTTATTTACTCTTAAGATTTTTTATCATTCTCAACTGCAGAACAAGTTCTTACAATTTTAATTAACCACTCTCAAGATTCACTCCAGATTGAATCAACCTTTTAGAATGAGAGAGGCAATGTGGAATTATTTGCATCTTGCACAAGGACAATACTGCCATAGCTCAAGTGGGGATCAAACCCTTGACCCTCCCACCCTGAGGTCAACACACTACCACTGCAACATTTTCATAATATGAATAAGAAGCATGGTCTCGAGGCATACAGCGGTTTATGTTAACCAGCGACATCTAAACAGTCTGATGGATATATCTATTTTAGACAGGATACATCAATTTTAGACATTAATCAAATTAAGGGTTACAGGTAATCCGTTGGGTGACAGAAACCAGCTAGCCAGAACAGTCCATTTCATCGACATTAAAGAGCTTACAAATGCAAATAATTTAGTGAAACAAAAATTTCTTAACCTCTGAATTCAATCTTTGTTATCTTTTTGCTCATTCTAATACACTTTTTAAATTCACAAAATTAAGTCATTGTGAAGGTTTATCATACAGGAATTTTTTAATCTCTCTGACATAACAAACTATTGGTGCAATATTAGGGACCGCAATGGAAATAAGAGGAAGCTATTCCTCTTTTTTGTGTTATCCCTGGTATTGGTGTGCATTTCATGGCTCATAAATATGCATGTCATGTTATATAGGATGTCAACTGTTGTTATTTGTAACCATGCATCACCATGTTATATGTGCATTTTTTACCGAAATAAACTTAACTTATATGACCCCTTTTACCAGTAGTCCAACCATCTCGGTCAGACCTGTATTTATTTATACACGTATATAATGTGTGCTAATCACATGGAAACTGCATAATAACATAATACAATGTATACAAAAAATATATCAACAGAAAATGTAACATAAATAAACAAAAGCACTAAGTATAGCACAAAAAAACATGTTTGCATGATTTTCTTTTTCAATACAACCTCCCATCTTCTAGTTGATAATGGAGCAAATTAACGAAAGTCTATGTACATATTTACTTCAACTGAACACAAAACTTCTGTTCACATGTTTGTACTGCATTAAACTGAATAAGACAGTTTTACAAAAAAATAAATTTGTGTTGTACACATACTATAACAGAAAATTGTCAATAAAAATAAATAAAAATCTTATGCTACACTGTAGTTTGATTTTCGAAAAAGAAAAAGAATCTATGTAAATGTCTCCAGATTGCTCACACATATGTGTCATTGAATCTTGTGTAATTCTGTGCCTTCATTTTTGCTGATAAGAGTTTACTTGAACTGGCACCTTTACATTTTGATGAACATGCCTGAAAATAACACTGCCTAACTTCAATAGTAACAACCTATCCAAACTTGAGTTGGAGAATGATCTGCCTAACATCAGAGGGAAATAGCCTTTCATTAAGTGCTGATTCAGTACGTACTCAGAGATGTCAAGAAGACGATCTATATTATGTTTTTATGATGGCAGTGAAAATTTTTCTTGAAGAAACAAATATATCAAGGTTGGATGGAGAACACATTTATTAATCAAACAGTATGTTCATAAAATTTGTTGACTCCATGTAAATCTCTGGGCTGGTTATAAACATAAAGTGGACAGTTTTTTTAAGTCTAGATATTGCTCATTTTCATCAAATATTAATTTATAAAATTTCGATGTTGAACACTCTTTTCCCAGTACAGTAAAATCGAGTAAACATATCAGTTAACACATATGTGTAAGTCATGCCTAGATTTTTATGCAAAAGTCAGCAGGGGGAAATCAAAACGTATACTGCAAAGGGGGAAATCAACACGTAGACTGTAAATGTTTACAATTTGAAGGATATCTATTTTTGCAGCTATCATACTGTAAATGTCTCCTTGTTATTCCAACACAGGTATAATATTTAATTTGACATTACTCAGCAATCATATAAAGATACATAAATACAGTGTACAAGAATAGACCATTTACTGACGTCCTTACAGAAAAGTGACCTTTCTAATAGAAGTCAGCAATATGAAAGTCTATTTAATGCCAATACTTATATTGAATGTCAAACGGATGTACATTGTATTTCTTGTTATATCCGTTTAAATTGTACAGAACATTAAATGGTCATTCCCATTCTCAAAGGACAGTTGGTATTTGCCTCAGAAATCAATATGATTCACACAATAACTTCATCTTCCTCTCAACTGCCACTGCACAATACCTAGTCAACCATTCAGTACATAATCTTTTGTAATGTACAAATCACTTCCAACTAGACGGTTAATTTAACGATTTCCAATCTGTATATAACACCTTGCAAAACAAGCAAAACTTAACTATAACCAAAAGGCATATTCAATAATTACAAGTGTAACATTTTATTTTCTGTAACATCTGTATATAACTCTTCACTGTTCTCTAAACTTCATAATTTATTACTCTTCAGCTTATTTCTTTAACACTCCTTGTAGTATTACATTCCCACAGCTTGTTATAGATACTGTCTGTGCTGCTTCCTGAAGTCCTAACCACTATTCCCTTGAAAACACACTTTTGCATGTGGTGATAAAATTCCTTGACCATTATGATTGAAACCAGACATCCCAGTTATAGGTTTTAAGGTGAACTCTGAACAATACAACTGATTACTTAAACAAAAATTTTGATGTAAGCAAAGTTAAGCAAGAATTTAAGCATTAATTCAGTTATTAGTGTGCACGACTTTGTAAAACAGAGGCTGATAGTGGTATCTGTAAAATCTATGACACAATAATTGGACCAAAACCCTGTATGTTCTGAAACTGAATGGTGAACACATGACAAGTTATCATTTTGTGCAGCAGTTCCTGAGAATACGAGCTACATACACACTGTCCAGTACCACATGTCTCAGTACTGCAAACCCTGGTACAGTAGCTCTAGTTCTGTCTTCCCATAGCAAAGCAACAATGGTTCTTTTATAACTTATAAAGAATAGAAAATAAGTTGGTTCTTTCTCTGAATATCACTTGAAGAAGTTAAGCAAAATTAAAATATCTATGGATGCATTACTGCTAAATTACAGAATGTGTATGTCACATTTTGGTATGAATCCGGAATTGCGTTAACACAAACACTACACAAGAAGCACCAAGATCGTCGCTGAAGTCCAGAGCTGCAGCAGTATCACCAACAGTTTGGTGAGTACATCTTCAAATTTATCATGAGCAGAATTCTCCATATCTAGATGTGGTGTTGTCGTCTCCAATTTGGTAATGGCCTAGAAATTGTTTATTCTAGTACTTTTAATACTTGTCCTATGGCTATGGTGCGACCTGAAATATAAATTCATAAACTAAAATCACAATTTCTCAAAAATAACAGTTTATGTGCATTATGTGATGTTACAACAAAAGCAATCCTGTACTTAGAGGCTATCAACAATCCTGTACTTAAAGGCTATCAACAATCCTGTACTTAGAGGCTATCAACAATCCTGTACTTAGAGGCTATCAACAATCCTGTACTTAGAGGCTATCAACAATCCTGTACTTAGAGGCTATCAACAATCCTGTACTTAGAGGCTATCAACAATCCTGTACTTAGAGGCTAAATCCTGTACTTAGAGGCTATCAACAATCCTGTACTTAAAGGCTATCAACAATCCTGTACTTAGAGGCTATCAACAATCCTGTACAGGCTATCAACAATCCTGTACTTAGAGGCTATCAACAATCATGTACTTAAAGGCTATAAACAATCCTGTACTTAAAGGCTATAAACAATCCTGTACTTAGAGGCTATCAACAATTCAATTTTCATAATTTGAACGATTTTGATAGAGGCCCACTAGGCAATGCCACATGCCAACTATTTAAGCTCTGGGTCTTCCTGTTCTTGAGAAGATTTTTAAAGCTTTTTCTTTTCCGTCGCCATAACAACTGAAGTTCTTCATGGAATGGAATTATTTGATCAACTATGATAGCATCCCTACCAAGTATCATCAACATTGGCCTGGTGGTTTCAGAGGAGACGTCGTTTGAAGGACAATGTGAACAGACATACGATGGACGGTGAGCGATTCTAATAGCCGACTGTGGCACTTTTTGCCAGGCGAGCTCTAGACAGTCAGATTTCTGTACATGTAACTTGACATCTTTGACAAGTGGCACAGATGTTGCCAATTACTATGAGTGAAACAAAGCATTTAGTCGAGCTTACATGATCTTTTAACCCTATCATGCTAGTGGCAAGTGATTCTACATTTTCAAACAGTGCAGGTTAGTGAGGTTACACTTTTCACTGCCCTTACTTTCCAACACCAACCTCAAATGATACAACTCTAAATGAAGAGAAAAAGGACAAGTTTCATAAATATAAATCGCATGTAAATTTACCTTCGTCTCGTAACGTAAACCTGCCCATTTGAGGAAAGTCTGAGAAGGTCTCCATACAGACAATGCCAGCATTCACTTGGAATCGTGCAATACCAATCTGGTCTTGCATTATAAATCGTGTTGGAGTCTTTTTACCACTTTTTTTGTCTATTAAACAAATGAGGTTTTTGATGGTAACTTCCTCGGCTACATTATGAAGGTGTAACACTGCACTATATCCTGCACAGATGATTGACTTGTGCTCCAATATCACAATCTGTATGTGAAACAAAACAAAATATTATTATCATTTTATAATCATTATCATTCTAGTAGTTTTTGAGGGTTGACCGCAAAATTGTCGTAAGTCCTTCTTCAATTCACATAAATTAGTACATCAACCCTCGTAATGCTTTAACTTTGCTGGTAGGAAATGATTCTGCCATTGTGGCTAATGCGGACATAACCAGCCCTCATATCCATGCAGATCTGATCTAGTCGGAACTTTTTGCTACTTAGTCAGTAAATTTTCATAGAGCATCCCTTCAAACAACTAATGGTACTGCCAAAGCTGGAAGTTGGACAGGTCCATTTTCTAACTTTAGTGGGTAAAGTTTAAAGAGTTAGTAGATTATTTATAATAAAATATCTAGATAGAAACATTTTGAAATTCATAGAGCAAAACATACCGGAACTTCACTGAAAATTTACAAATGAAGTACACTACTACAAACAGTTAAAATTAACATTCAGTTTCAATTCAAACATGTAATATTTGATAGATATACCTTTATACAGTTACCTACCTTTGCATCAAATATTCTACCTGTATTACATGGTGCATCTAAAGCACATACCACAAATCCTGGTGATATATCCTAAAATATAGAAACTCAAGTAAATTAATGGCATTTAATAGTGTAGCACGTAATGTGTTATTACTGTCATAATTATTCATACTCTTCTGAAATTTGCTTACGAAATTTGAGTACAAAATAATTGACAAATTAAAATTAAAGTGGCTTATAATAAAAACCTCTCATATGCTAAGTTTCATAGAAATTAGTCTAGGTATCTAGGAGGGCATGTAATCATTCGTCCAGAGAGAATGCACAAAGTTAACATGTTATCACCCTAACTTTGGGAGGGGAAAGGGGGATGTAATTCTTATCTAACTCTATGATTAGTCAAGCCTTCATTTTTTACATTAAGATAACAATGTTACTTTGAAATGATCTTAATGTCAAGACACCAAGTCAGTAATTTAAAGTCTGTTGTACTTTATAACTGAATGCACTGAAGTGTGTCAGTACCTGTAGCTAGTTAATATTAACTAGAGCTATCACTGTTGTGATTAAATACCCCCTCAATGATCACAGGTTCATAGTTATAGTTAGCTATGGTAGTACGTTACAGGAAAAAGTATCAAAAGGGCATTAATCTGCAACACCTTACCAGATACACACCAAAAATTGTATCTTGCATATCTACAATTCTATGGTTATGTGTACACACATTCATAACAATCCCTTAAAAACTTAGAGTTTGCTAAACAATCTACCTATGCCACATGAAATCAAAACAACAGAAATGTCCAAGGAGTCATAACTCTGCAACACGTAAATGTGTACCAATATTCATTACAATCCTTTCAAAACTGAAGGAGGAGTTTGCTTCACAAACTACCTATGCTACATAAAATTTAAACAAGAGAAATGTTTAAGTTCTAAGGGGCATAACTCTACAAGACCTTCATGGATATACACAAAAAATGTGTCTTGCACATCTACTTCTCATGGCAATTGTTTGTGCCAATATTCAATGCAATCCTTTGAAAACTGAGGAGTTTGCTTCACAAAATACCTACACTATATGAAATGCATGAAATCTTAAGAGTTTATGTTCAACAGGGAGTGGGGAGTTCACTCCACAAACTACCTATGCTATACAACAATGAACCGACCAACAGGGTGATTCTAGTTTACCCTCAAAAACTTCTTTTTGCAGGGATATAACGAGAATGTGCAAGTGATATTGAACAAAAATGGTAATGTATTAAAGTAATAAAGCCTACATCTTCTTCAACTCCAGATACTTTCAGTTTGACATTTTCTCCTGGATGAACTTCATCTGTGTCCTCATCATATGACCATAACTGCATAATCTTTACTGAACACTGGTAACACAAATAAAACACATATAATAATGGCATATCGTATTTCAAAGACAAATGAGCAAGTCTTACACAAAATAAAATTCAAATTCAAATTATTTATTATGATTCAGGCCTCCAGCCTATACACATAAACACTTTATACATATATACATAATAACACAATGGACACAGTGGTTACAAATATAAGTATGTACATAGTTCAATGCAAATAAATGGATATAATATCTTTTACGTGCAAAAAAATACCCATGTTTTTAACAATTACAAATTATGCATATAAAGTTATTGATTTACCATATACATCATAGACATTCATTTCTCCTTTTTCATGTATCTTGTTGAAACGAAAAGCAAGAAATACATGATCAGGAGAGTAATAGCCAAACAATACTGATCAATAAAGTAGATTATAACTATTTGTAGAATACTTGACCTTAGTTTGAAAGCATGGTATATGTACATTGCTAAGTCTTTAATTGGTTAATCATTAGTTGTTGACATCAGTATATTGAATTTATTTAAAGTAGGATTTTCATAAAATTTTCTTTAAATATAAGTTTCTCGAAGGTTACAATAGAGTGGACAAATAAGCACAAACTGGTATTCATTCTCAATTTGATTAGAACAATTAAAACTAGAGCTATCACTAAATGTGATTAATACCCCCAAAAGACTGCTTTATAAACTGAGGAAGTTCGTAGTAACAGAATACCTTGCAAACAAACTTAAAAGAGATTGTTCTTAGCAATAACTCTGTAATTTGTCAAGATAGAGTTATGGTTCTGGTACACTGCACTTCCTCTCAATGTGCTTGACCATTGTATGAAGTCGTATTGAATTCCAACCAATAGTTTTTGAATTATGCTCCAGACAAGTAAAAGTAACAAAGGGCAATAACTCTGAAATGAGTCCATATAGAGTTATTGTTCTTTTGCACTGCACTTCCTCTCATTGTGCTTGACCATTGTATGAAGTTGTATTGAATTCCAACTTGTAGTTTTCGAAAAATGCTCAAGACAAGGAAAAGTAACAAAGGGCAATAACCCTGTAATTAGTCAAGACGGAGTTATGGTTCCTGTGCACTGCACTTCCTCTCATTGTGCTTGACCATTATATGAAGTTGTATTGAATTCCAACTAGTAGTTTTCGAATTATGCTCTGGACAAGTAAAAGTAACAAAGGGTAATAACTCTGTAATGAGTCAAGATAGAGTTATGGTTCCTGTGCACTGCACTTCCTCTCAATGTACTTGACCATTGTATGAGGTTGTATTGAAATTCCAACCAGTAGTTTTCAAGTTATGCTTCGGACAAGGAAAAGTAACAAAGAGCAATAACTCAGTAAATACTCAAGATACAGTTATAGTTCTTGTACACTGCACTTCCTCTGAGTGTGCTTCACCATTATATGAAATTGTATCGAATTCCAACTAGTAGTTTTCAAGTTATGCTCCGGAAAAGGAAAAGTTACAAAGGGCAATAACTCTGTAATTAGTCAAGATGGAGTTATGGTTCTGGTACACTGCACTTCCTCTCAATGTGCTTGACCATTGTATGAAGTCGTATTGAATTCCAACCAATAGTTTTTGAATCATGCTCCAGACAAGTAGAAGTAACAAAGGGCAATAACTCTAAAATGAGTCAAGATAGAGTTATTGTTCTTTTGCACTGCACTTCCTCTCATTGTGCTTGACCATTATATGAAATTGTATTGAATTCCAACTAGTAGTTTTCAAGTTATGCTCCGGAAAAGGGCAAGTTACAAAGGGCAATAACTCTGTAATTAGTCAAGATGGAGTTATGGTTCTTGTGCACTGCACTTCCTCTCACTGTGCTTGACCATTGTATGGAGTTGTATTGAATTCCAACGAGTAGTTTTTAAGTTATGCTCCGGACAAAGAAAAGTAAAAAAGGGCAATAACTCTGTAATTAGTCAAGATGGAGTTATAGTTCTTGTGCACTGCACTTCCTCTCAATGTGCTTGACCATTGTATGAAGTTGTATTGAATTCCAACTAGTAGTTTTCAAGTTATGCTCCGGACTAGGAAAATGCAACAGACCGCCCGACCGACCGACCAACCACCGGGTGACTCCTATATACCCCCCTAAACTTCATTTTGGGGGTATAACAAAACCTCTGTTCTCTAGGAATTCCGATATGATGCCCCTTTTCGATCATTAGCGAATGTGATGATGTGTGTAAAGAAGCGAAAGCATATCTAAATTTCTTTATATTTAAAATATCGAGGTATCTCTCACATTCAAAAATGTATTTAAAATTTGTGTATGAAATTAATTTTGCGTTTGTATTACACTCATTAGACCACTGCTGAAAGTACTGATCTTTTAATCTCTGTTGGAGTTGAAATAAAAATAACTTTTGATTTGCCACACCTTGGTTTTCCCATACATAACCCAAACCATTCCTATATAAATGAAGCCTTACCTTTGAAACCCAATTAGCATGCCCTTGACTGTCATAATATATTAACATTTGGTAACATTTTTTAACATATCTAAAATCTGGCATGGTTAAAATTTTCAGCCAATATTTTATACATCTCTTAGAGGCAAGTATCTGCATATAGTGTCTTCCACAATCTCCTGTTACAGCTGCATTGCATAATTTTAATGGAGCTGACATAAACCTTTTACATGCATATAAATGAACTTTTTCGATATCATACATATAATCTAACACCGATAATTCAGATCCATACAACAAAATAGGTGCTATTTTCTTATCAAATAATTTAAAAAACACATCTTTTGACATTGGCATTAAGTGATTTAATGATGACAATAAAGACACTAGGACTCTTTTGGCTTTATTAGCCACATTTTCTGCCATTTTATACAGAGAAAGCTTATTACTAAATAACAATCCAACGTAGCAAAACCCATTAAAAGTTTGTATTTGGTCACCATTATACACCCATTTCTCATGTCGAGACAAGGTCCACCGTTTTTAAAAACCAAAATCTTGGTTTTCTGAATATTGACTGATACTTTCCATTCCTTACAATAATTAGATAGATTATTTAATTGTTGTAATCCATTTACAGTATCTGCTGTTAAAGCTACATCATCAGCAAAAAGCCATATGAAGACTTGTACAAGATCTGGTGTCAGCTGTATACCAGAAATGCCACTATTTGCTAGAGCAGTATATAATTTGTTTATAAACAAGGAGAAAAGAATCGGACTTAAATTACATCCCTGACACAATCCTATAGGGCAATCAAATACATCACTAAAGGCCAAGTTACTACAGACACGAGCTTTGACGGAGTCATAGATACTCTTAATAGATTGCAACAAATGGCCTTTAACACCATTTGTTACAAGTACAATGAATAATTTAGATCTATCGACACTATCAAAAGCTTTTTTAAAGTCAACAAAAGCAACATACAACTTTCTACGTTTTTTTACATAGATGTTTATGAGCTAGAAAATATAAAATAAAACTGTTATCAATTGTAGAATATCCTGCACGAAAACCTCCTTGTGATTCTGTAATTTTATTAAATGCATTAGAAAAAAATGTAAGGCGTTTATTTAGAATATTTACATATACCTTACATAAGATTTGCAATAATGCTATACAATGCAAAATATCTGTTTCAACTGAAGACTTTTTTGTAAATTGTAGCTGTAACAGATAAATGAAATCCTGTTGAAAGACAGTTCATAAAATTGAACTACAAGCTATGTAACCAGTTAAACAGTTAAAGGAAACAGTAACAAAAGCCATTAATAGCAAGTAGCTAGTTTAAATAGTTTTTATAGCTTATGTTGACTTTAAAGTCTTGGGTTAACAACTGTGGCACTGCTTTTTCAATTAAGTTTTTGGATCTGACTACAAGTTGTTATTTCAACTAATTGTATACTGAAATGTGACTATGTCATATTAATTATGTCATATGGTAGAACATACATATCAACATAGATGGACCACATACCCTATTTGGCATGAGTAGAACATTCTGATTTTTGGCACAGATTCCCGATTCTACTTTGCCTATCAGTATTGTACCCATATCTTTATATCTGTCAACTACAGGCATACGGAAAGGTTTATCTAGCGCCCGACCAATGGCTGGAAGTCCGTCTAAGTAGTGAATCAATGATGGGCCTCTGTAACACAAAAAGTAGCATCTTATGATATGTGGCAGTATGAGTAACCTCTACAATTTAGTGTGTAATTCAATTTCAATATAATCAGTGCAGTCATTCATTCTCTTCTTGCTGTGCTCAACATATTCAAGGACATCTACAGACTAAAACTGTTGAATGTTTCAAGACCATTATTTTGCAGTTTTCCAAACTGACATGTCAAGTTAATATTTGGGTCAAAAACTTGGAAACTTGCAATAACAGGAGCCCTTTACACTATTTTTTTTCAAGGCAACATACATGAAACTATCTTAATAACTAAGAATGAGCATTTTGTGCTTGGAGAGTTAATAAATCAGCTAAATTAACACCTAGCTTTGTTATGTACCAGTATCAACTCACTATTATGAAATATTACTTGAACATTTGCCTACCTGTACCATGAGCAAACACTTTCTGGAGGGACATCACGTAGGAAATCTCCCGTCATACCAGATACTGGGAAAAATATTAAATCTGTCTTTGGATTGAAGCCACACTTCTTCAGATATGGAACAAGTTTATCTTTACATTCATTATACCTAGAAACAAGAAATTCAACTACCAGTAAGCAGGTGTGAAAAACAAATATCACAAGTTAACAACTGGCACCATTTATCAGACAAAATATACAAGATTAGGTATATACCTGTACCAAGCATGAGCTTTTGTCCTGCAAAGAGATCATCTAGATAATTGGAAGTCAAAGCAGCAAGTTATCTATTAGTTATATCCTCGTTCAACTGACATTCAATACTTCTACATAGCAGTAGTTTCTAATTCATTCTGAGTACTTAAATACACACAAGAAGTACAGAAGGGCCAGTATCATTCTACTAGTCTGACTGGACTGCTCTGAGTAAGTTTTGTGAAAATCTTTCAGAAACTTCATTGGAAAATTTGACCTGTAGAGTGTCATCAGGGTTTAGAAAGTACTGGCTGCAGCAAAATTGGTTTGGCATGGCATGGTCTAATTTCTTTAAAGATCATCTACATGTTGCTCAAAACCTTCTGATCAAGTTTTGTGAAAATCCATTATACAATTTAAATTGGGAGTATTATCAAGGTTTTACAATAATTGGCTGTAGCACAGTTGGTTTAGGCACAGCGCAACTCAAATTATATACATATCATCTACATGTTTCAGGCAACCTTCAGAGGAAGTTTTGTGAAAACCCAGTGAAAAATGTGACCTGTAGAGTGCTGTCAATGTTTTACAATAATTGGCAGTAGCATGGTTCGCTTTTGCACACCATTGCTCAATTTCTAAACAGATCATCTACAGGTTGCAGGCAACCTTCTGAGCATGTTTCATGAAAGTCAAATGAAAATTATGACCTGTAGAGTGTGATCAAGGAAATGTTATCAGAGGGACGGGCGACAGATAAACCACCATGGCTGGACCTCGTCCAGCTGAGCTAAAACATATAAAGGATAAGCAAATGTTCATGCGCACAAACCTATATGAACGTTCAACATAGTCTACTAATCAAAACACTTATTCAGATGCTTTAGGGGCCAACTCATGAAATGCCAATTAAATTTTAGCTTTCAAATTTTTTTTATTAGTAATAGGCCAATTACAGCAAAACGTGAATTTCAAGTAAAGTCATAATCATATATTTACACATTAAAAATGACAAACACACAATTTTTACACCAATTTTTTTTTTATTTGGCAGTCACCAGCTCTGCATGGTCACTTGGTTTTTTCTTACTCTATAAATTTGTAAAAATAGTTCTATGATCTCTCTCGATGATTGTGCAGACTATGTATATTTAATACAGTTAACTTGTACATACCTAGATTCTGCCCATTCTACTGTTGGGTCATCCATTTTATTAATAACAACAACTAGCTTTTTAACTCCCGCAGTTTTCACTAACATAGCATGTTCTCTCGTCTGACCTCCTCTCTCAAACCCAGTCTCAAACTCTCCTCTTCTTGCTGATATCACCTACAATAAGGCAAGAAAATATCTAATGTCTTGCAGCCAATGTATGAATGATAAACAGCTCAACATTTTTGTTTTAATATGACAACTTTTCCCTAAGGAATTGAAGTAATGATAACATTCTATAGATACATTAATCATTTCAAACAGATGAAGATCTACTAAATTAGTGACAGTTCAATTCATAGCGAGCAATACCAACCTCTTACTGTTCATTTCAGCCAACAAGTGTGTAATTTTTTGCCACTTTCTAAATATTCAAGTTAAATATACTGTTCACCAAGTGCAAGATTTAACATGTCCACTAAAAGTTGCCAGTGAAAAAAAATTGCTATTTATACCCTGGACCAGGTCTAGACAAACAGATTCTTCATATATTTGTTAATCATACCCATCAATTCATTAAGATTTATACAGAAACTGCAGATTTTCACATCTATGTCACCTCAAACTTACCAGGATAGCTATGTCTGCTTGTGAAGCTCCTCCAATCATGTTTGGAACAAAACTTTTGTGACCAGGAGCATCAAGGATGGTGAAATGTTTGTGGTCTGTCTCAAAATATGCTCTTCCTACTTCCACAGTTTTACCTTTCTCTCTCTCCTCTAAATTTGTATCCAATGCCCAAGACAAATACCTGTCATTTTGTACAAAATTGATTAATTATACACTCATGTATACAGATGTACAAAGTAAAAATATTACTTTCTTCAATACACCATGTATTTTCAAGGTCATTCATACAAAAGTTAACTAGAGCTATCACTAAATGTGATTAATACCCCCGAAAGACTGCTTTATAAACTGAGGAAGTTTGTAGTAACAGAATACCTTGCAAACAAACTAAAAAGAGATATTGTGCTTGGCAATAACTCTGTAATTTGTGAAGATAGAGTGATGGTTCTTGTACACTAGACTTCCTCCCAATGTGCTTGATCATTGTATGAAGTTGTAGTGAATTCCAACCAATAGTTTTCGAATTATGCTCCGGACAAGTAAAAGTAACAAAGGGCAATAACTCTGAAATGAGTCAAGATAGAGTTATTGTTCTTTTGCACTGCACTTCCACTCATTGTGTTTGACCATTGTATGAAGTTGTATTGAATTCCAACTGGTAGTTTTCAAGTTATGCTCCGGACAAGAAAAAGTAACAAAGGGCAATAACTCTGTAATTAGTTAAGATGGAGTTATGGTTCTTGTACACTGCACTCTCTCTCAATGTGCTTGACCATTGTATGAAGTTGTATTGAATTCCAACTTGTAGTTTTCAAGTTATGCTCCGGACAAGGAAAATGCAACAAACCGACCGACAAACCGACCGACCGACCGACCGACCGACCAACCACCGGGTGACTCCTATATACCCCCCTAAACTTCGTTTCGGGGGTATAAAGAAGAAAGCAGTTTTTACAACACTTAGTTTGCAAAGACATTCACCACATTCACTACTATGCAGTAAGCTATCCACATGTATCACTTACAAAACAAGACCACTATCTTGTTTCTGCATTGGCAAAATTATGTAGAAACAAGTAATGGTGAATTCTTTAGAAATATATCTAGCTTCTATTCAGTTCAACAGCATGCCCATTCATGCACTGCAGTACGTGAATCACGTACAAAATATCAAATGCACGCACAAAATCACTTGTTGGGGGTACATGCACGCAGATGTTCAACTGCCAAATCGCTGTTTATTTCATCGCCCACTTGCCGAATGTTTGGTAAGGTTTAAAATGCAGATCCGGAGATAATTTTGTTTCAATCACCGCCTTCTCGGCGTAATTGTCAGCCGCATAAAGGGGTTTGGTAAGTGTATTAGTGTGACGTCACGTGCACCGTGTGCAAAACAAGCAAAGTGCAGAAAAGTGTTTTAGATTTTATAAATCCAGCAGAAGGTTAGTTAATATTATTTTCTTCGATAATGGACTGCATTTTTTATACGAACTTCATATATCTGTTAGTCGGGCATTTATTATCGATCAGCGATTTTTACCAGTCGTCAGTTGAGTGTATGTTATTTCGGACGAATCGTAATCCGTTCATGAAAACGGGAAATACATAAATTTTGCTGAAAACTCCGATGTTAAATAATAAATCACTAGTTCATGATGATTCTGTCAAATTACAGCCGAGGAGTCAGTATCTGGAAAGGTTCAGTCCCAAACAGCCCAAAAGAGTGAAAAACAAAATAAAAAACAGTTGAATAGAAAAAATTCAGATCTGCCATGTAGTGTACCCCCAAGTTTTGCAGTGTACCCCTAATTTACAAAGGCAGGGGGTACATGTACCCTTAATTTAAAAAATGAGTGGGCATGCTGGTTCAAATAAGCTGTGTAATGAGAAAAGAAATTCAGTAGCTTGGCATATTCAATTATGCTAATTAAAACAGGCTTCAAGAAAATGTGAATTTTTTTCTTTTAGGCTTTCACCCTTTAATGTGTTTAATGAAAGAATGTATGCCTTCCGCTAAGCGCAGTTTGAACTTACTCCAGCGCAACAATATGCCTGTATCATATGTTCTTACATTTCATGGAGCACAATTTTTTTCTTACAAAAAGAGGTTAACTGGCAAGTAAACTTGAGTAAATGAAAGAATCTTAAGATAAGAAATAGTGAAGTAATTTCAGAAAAAACTAATGCTATCACTAAATGTGATTAATACCCCCGAAAGACTGCTTTATAAACTCAGGAAGTTCGTAGTAACAGAGTACCTTGCAAAAAAAAACAACTAAAATAGAGATATTGTTCTTGGCAATAACTCTGTAATTAGTCAAGATAGATTTATGGTTCTTGTACACTGCACTCCCTCTCATTGTGCTGGACCATTGTATGAAGTTGTATTGCATTCCAACCAGTAGTTTTCAAGTTATGCTCTGTGACAAGGAAAAGTAAAAATGGGCAACAACTCTGTAATGAGTCAACATAGAGTTATTGTTCCTGTGCACTGCACTTCCTCTCAATGTACTTGACCATTGTATGAAGTTAAATTGAATTCCAACCAGTAGTTTTCGAATTATGCTCCGGACAAGTAAAAGTAACAAAGGGCAATAACACTGAAATGAGTTAAGATAGAGTTATTATTATTTCGCACTGCACTTCCTCTCATTGTGCTTGACCATTGTATGAAGTTGTATTGAATTCCAACCGGTAGTTTTCAAGTAATGCTCCAGACAATGAAAAGTAACAAAGGGAAATATTAATACCCAAGATAGAGTTACGGTTCTTGTACATTGCACTTCCTCTCATTGTGATAGACCATTGTATGAAGTTGTATTGAATTCCAACCAGTAGTTTTCAAGTAACTTCGTTTCGGGGGTATAAAAATGCTAAAAACAGAACATCATATTTGGTTCAAACTCACTTTATGCCTGATATTACAGTAACAAGAGGGCCAAGATGGCCCTATATCGCTCACCTTGGTACAAGTCCACTTGCCTGGTGGAAGATCATTAGATAATGTTATATACCAAATAGGTTTTTCTATATACGCCTTTGTAAAGCAAGTGACCCCCCCCTCCCCCGCGCCCCCCCCGGCAAGGTCAATTTTGACCCCAGGGGCATAATTTGAACAAACTTTGAAGAGGTCTACTAGGCAATGCTACATGCCAAATATCTAAGCTCTAGGCCTTGTGGTTTCAGAGAAAAAGATTTTTAAAGTTTTTCCTATATAAGCCTATGTTAAACTAAGTGACCCCCGGTGCGGGGTCAGTTTTGACCAGCAGGTCATAATTTGAACAATCTTGGTAGAGGTCCACTAGCCAATGCTACATGCCAAATATCTAAGCTCTAGGCCTTGTGGTTTCAGAGAAGATTTTTAAAGTTTTTCCTATATATGCCTAAGCAAAACTAAGTGACCCCCGGTGCGGGGTCAATTTTGATCCGAGGGGTCATAATTTGAACAATCTTGGTAGAGGTCCACTAGCCAATTCTACATGCCAAATATCTTAGCTCTAGGCCTTGTGGTTTCAGAGAAAAAAGATTTTTAAAGTTTTTCCTATATATGCCTATGCAAAAACTAAGGGCCCACCCGCGCGGGGTCAATTTTGACCCGGGGGTCATAATTTGAACAATCTTGGTAGAGGTCCACTAGACAATGCTACATGCCAAATATCTAAGCTCTAGGCCTTGTGGTTTCAGAGGAGAAGATTTTTAAAGTTTTTCCTATTTTTTGTCCTAGCAACCAGAGTTCTGCATGGAATGGAATTCTTTGAACAATTTTGGTAGAGCTTCATGCAAGGAACATTCCTGCATAGTTTTATCAACATTGGCCTAGAGGTTTCAGAGGAGATGTCATTTGAATCAAAATGTTGAAGGACAACGGACGACGGACAATCATAGATCAGAAAAGCTCACCCTGGCATAGCCAGGAAAGCTAAAAAAGGACATGCGCTTCTGGACAAACAAGTACTTACCATGTTTCTCTGTTTTTCTCTTTTGCTTCACGTTCATATTTTTCCAGTGTTCTTTTATCCACCATACCAGTAAGGTATCTAAAACGTAAATCAGTTTATAACTGAAGTTCTCAACAAAATCAATGACAATCAATATTTGCTTTCACTCTGCATTTCAACCTGTATACAGACATCCAGTTCATAGGCAGGATTGTATCATACGCAGTATTTTTTTTTCAGTCTGAGGGGAAAGGTGGCGGGGCCCGTCGGGAAGGGAATTTTTAGTCATTTTGCCATAAAAGGGGAATTTTTAGAAAATGTATACAATATACTGTTTAGAAATGTAAAAAAGAACCAAAACTATCAAGTATGTTAATGACATTATTCTTTAGCCAAATATAAAAAGACATAAGAATTTAACATAACAAAATTTTATATAAAAATACTGGTCTCAGGAACACAACTTTGGAGAATTGGTGTTAAAACACACGTGAATAATAAGTAATACTGCTATTTTAAACTGAAAAAATTGTATTAGTATCTTTTTTAATCTTTGGAGCACCGTTTTCCTTGAAAAAAATAACAAAAATCGGGGTCGCGAAAATAAGTGACAAACAAAAAATCGGTCAGTTTCGGGTGACTGTTTCTCATGAAAGGTATCCGATAGTTACAAGAAATGATTCTGAAGCGTTTTGATTTATGAAAACTTATGTTTTTATACCAATTTTGGCCATCTCTTGATTAAATAAGTCAAAGATTTTTTTCAACATTTTGAGGGGAATTTTGTCATAAATGGGGAAAAATGTATACTCATTTTGGAGGGGAATGGGGCCGAATTTCGGCCCCAAAAAAAACACTGATACCTATCTAACTGATTGGTTAGTTCTTTGACATAGTTTTGGTATTTTGCATTTTCTATGAAATACTCTGCAGTCACTGTATTCCCCCATTCCATTAGTTATGTCCATGTTTCCAGAGCAAAATTTAAGCTGTTTTGCACCCCCCCCCCCCCACCACACCCACTAAATATATGACTGTATGAAATGCTAATTATGTCAAGAAAGGAATATGGGTGTGAACAACAGAAATACGTTTACTATCTGTTGGATAGCATCAGACGTCCTTTTGTTTATATTTGAAACACTCTGGGACAAGGCACCTTAAGAAAACCTAAGTAACTTTCAAATGTCAAATTTGTAGAATACAGCTTCTGGTGCATAGGATTATTTGTATATGAATATTGCTTATCAGCTTTCTTTAATCTCTAGACAACTGTCTTAAGAGCCAAATATATGATCAATTGATCATAAAATGTGGCTTCTGAATTATAACTTATTTCTACTGAGATGAGACAATACAGGAAAGTAACTCACAGAATCTGTCCTCCTATTGTAGATTTTCCAGCATCTGTAAAATAAGACAAAGCACTATGTACCACAGCTTACAATTACAGTATCACTTTGATGAATATTTTTCACTACATCAATGTTAAGATACACTATGCAGATCGGTTGTTGTGTTAATGTTCATCAATATTTCAGTTGTGTACAGGCAATGAATTCCTAGTAAGTTAACCAGTGTTATAATAAGCCACTACCTGTACCAGCATCTCTTCCTGCAAATAACATCCTTCAACGCAAAGGCCGAAGACGAAAGACAAATCCCACAAAATTCTGTCTGATTGGTGAACTGAGCCTGACAAACTGACCCTAACTGTATGACAAATGTAATTCTTGTAGTATTACAAACGTAATTCTAATAGTATAACAAACGTAATTCTATATGTATAAGGTAACAACCGTAATTCTAGATGTACATTGTATAACAAACGTAATTCTAGATGTATAACATAACAAACGTAATTGTGGGTGTATAACAAACGTAGTATTGTTACATAAGTACCCACCAACGTGACCAATGAAGATCAGGTTCATATGAGCCTTTTTTACTTTGGGTTCTTTATAGATTTCCTTTGTAATCTTTGGAACTTCTCCGGCACCATTAGATACCTCTTCTTCCACCTCTCCCTCTTCTTCTTCCTCTTCTGCTCCCCAGTCATCTGCTGTAAAACATACATTTATTCATTTACATCTATGGTCATATAAAACCACTCTGAAAATTGTACATTTTTAGTAAACAAACTTTTGCCATGTTCACTGTTTCCAGTATTTATCACCCAAGCTGATAGGCGAGGATGACAAACTGAACACAGGGTACATACAGTCTAACCTGACATAAGTGGTCAGACAAGGGAAACTGTCAAATTGACCGTTTAAGCAAGGTGACCATCTAACGAAGGATCGTAATTTAACTTTGACTTTTGATAGCCTATACAAATACCCCACCCAATCCTTCTATTCACGAACTCACTAAATAGTATAAGCAAATCGTATGCACAAAGACAGTAACATTTAATCAAATTTTTAAAAATCATTTTGTTTGCCAATATTATGTTCAATGGTACAAGCAGACGACATGCGCTGGAATATAGCAAAATGCCTGTATCGGGTATCCGGTAAAACAAATAGTTGTATGCCAGTGTTCCCACTTAGTATATTTTTCAAGGGTATACTTACCCCCTGGACACTAAGAGTGGGGGTATATCTCAATTTTTTCGGGGTATGAAAATTATAAGATAGACAAGCACGGACCGTTGAAAATTTTTACAACCTGTGACAACCACTTGTTCTGAAACCGTTTCGGGTACCTTTTCCGACTTTTAACACTACTCGTAGTTGTGTCAGTACTCGTGGATGGCAACTCTTCACTTTGTTGTTGGGCATCATTTATTTTATTCGCCTTGAAGCAAAACTCAATGCTTTGACTGCGACATTTTTGCAGACGAAGCCCAGATCATTAGATTGGTCACACTTTTTAAGTGCTAATATTATTTCCAAGAGCATTAAAATATTAAACCTGTCTACATTACTTGACGTCAACAGTAAATCATCAGCAGTTATGCCGATCGATTTGCCGAGAGAGTAGAATTTCCATGATCTATTTTTAGAACATACATGGGGATTCCTGCTGAACCTATTCGTCCTCGGCATTTTCGTACGTGCGCAATCTCCCACATGGTGCACATTTATATTATTTTTTTTTGCGTGATTTACACAATAATTTACGAGAGTGGGAACACTGGTATGCGCCTGACAACGGTATTTTTCTGTTCGGGTTTCTTCACATTGCCATTGTCTAGTCTCGGTAGTTTAATATTAGAAACAATACATTTACTAGTTACTACCCTCGGGGCGCGTTACCTGTGATATTTTTATACCTAATACCATGGCAACAGTTGGATTAGCTGACACTTTTATTGTGTATTTCTAAGGTGCAGAAATAACAAAACGTCATTTCAATTGATCAATAAATTCAAAGTAAGATGGTATCGCTAATTATCGATAATTGGTAGCTGTTTAGGCGGATTTTAAATAATGTGAAGATTTGAAAAAATGAATTTATAAAAATTATGATATTGGTTATTATGTGAATACGCACTTGTGTGCGACTTCATGAAACATATTGGCCATTTAAGAGTTTGCTCTCACGGGTGTATTTCGCGATTTCCGTCAATTATTTTGAAAATTTCAGACTTGATTCAGATGACACGTGGCTGTTTAAATCAGTCTGATTTTAGCGTCTGTTAGCAATCAGGAGGCACTAAGACTGTCCGCTGGCCACAGACGACCGTTTAATCAAGTTGTAATATAGAAGGATTTTCATCGGGGCATCCAAGAGTGACCGTTTACTGGAGGTGACCCCCGAATCAAGGTGACCGTTAGGGCAGGTTAGACTGTATTCAGATGTTCACAGCAACTATTAACTTTAAGCCAAAATTATTCAATAACTATCAATATTATCAATGGGAATTCATAACGATAATAATTAATATTTAACATGTACAGTAGAATTCCGCTATTACGACCACCTTCCGTACTTTTGATAAATGGTCTTAATAGCGGAATGGTCTCAATAGCGAGTTGACTTAATAGACCCATCTGTCATGAATGACAATACTCTAGTGTCAGCCTAATCATACTTTTATTTTGCTTTCTGTACAGTAAATATGTACGATAAACAAAATGCGAGAAAATATAAAAAAATGTACATTCTCATAAATTGATCGATCAGAAACGACTTCAAATGAGCGTGTTAAATTAATTTTTTTTTTTTCATTCTTGTGCAGTAGAATATATATTAATTTACTCGCGAAGTAATTGCCCAGGTGCAGATCATCATAAAAACTGACTAAAATGTGTACAAACATAATGTACATGTCATGCAAATTATTCTGCAGTTTGGTCCGTAATTTCTCAAGTTAACAACAAATGATGCTCTCTCAGTTTATTAATCCTCAACTGTCATTTACATCCTTTTGTTATCGAATAAAGGTTTCATACGATAATTTAAAAATATTTCACACCCTACGTCTTGTAATTGACATAATCAACAAAGGGACACACGTGTGTAGATAACTTTTGGAGGTGCGCGTCGGGATAAAATACAGTGGTAGTGTCCGGAGGCGCTAGACAGGGATAAATGCTGTGGTCTGTTTAGTGGATAATAAAACAGTGTAAATCGCTTATTACTGACAGGATATGATGGTCGCTTTAGTGGAATAGCGGGGTGGTCGCTTTACTGGTATAAACGACCAATAGAATATAGAATAAAAACAGTTGGTACTTTAAAATAATGGTCGTAATAGCGGCGTGGTCGCATTTTCGGCGTGGTCATAATGCGGAATTCTACTGTAATTAACACCTGTGGAGTACCACTATATTAATTTTAAGAGATCATTTTAGGCAGAAGTCACTGAAGATATCATCAAATATATTCATAACGTCATAATGATGTTTTTCAACTTTGATGGAAAAAAACACAGGACTGGTGTGGCTCTTAATCAGCCTAAGCAGCCTGATCAGATTTTCCCCTGCTCCTAATCTGGTCAGTAAATTCTCACTTTTAAAGCACATTTTTGCTCCACCTTAACAATAGCAAGTCCACATTATAAAATCAACATGCTAAAAATTAAAATATTCATGAAGCATTATTTCCACTTACCAACTTCTTTTCCTCCACCTGCAAAAATGATACAAGATAGTAAAATTAATAATCCAATTTTGCACATTCTTACTATCTTAGAGATACATTAATAAGTCATATTATTTCTGCTGTGTATTCATGCAATTATGACCACAGCATTTTTACAGACACTTAAAACATTGTATTTTCAAGCCCAACTTTTGATTGGAATGGTAACAAGCAGAAAAATAAAATGCATAGTGCAAACAATTACCAGTAGTCTAGATTTTATTATTCAAGACTTTTATGGCCATATGTGCAAGAGTCAGTGTGATCAAAGTCTTGTATTCTTTACAATGATAGCCTGATTGCACCAGATTTGTGCATATGTTCAAGTTCTTTTTATCATAAATCAAACATTATAAATGATACATTAGACATATGAAATTCAAACTCCAAATTTCACATTTATACATTAAAAGAAGCACATAACAAGGCTTTCCCAATACAACTGTTTTAAAACATTCACCAACATTAATCTGCACCTAAACAAATAAATAAACAGACTGGGACTCTGTTCTTAAATGACTGCTCTAGACAAAAAGTAGACATGCCTGAATTCAAGGTGCATAATATTTTACCAAGGCACTATTTGTCAAACATAAGAATTTTTGTCACAACAGTTTATTTATCAGTATGTGTTACCTAGAAAATATGCATAACAGCTTCTGCAGGCAGAACTATAAACCAGATATAGGTCAATATTACAGATTAAACAAAACTACTGCTTAGGACACTAAATGCTCCCTTGCAATATTTTTGCTTGCATGTATACCTGATGAATAACTTTATATTACATTTCAAATCAGCTTACGCAAAAAAAAAGACACATACCTTCATCTTCATCAACAGCCGTCTCTGTTTCAGTTGCTGATTTAGCATTACTTTCCACTGTAGGCATATCTGAGAAAAGACAAGGTTACAATTTATAAAAGTTATGATAAATGCTACTAAAAGTTTTCAAGATTTACAGCCAGGGCTCAGGAAAACCAAAAACTTGCCAGTTCAGACCACTTTTCAATTTGTCAGACTTTTTCATTAAAAAAGATTGACTATCAAAATGTAATATGTAAACCATGTTTGACAGTGTGTTGGTGTATTCACATCGATCAAACACCCAAACAAGCGTGTCAAGATAATTGTTGAATAGGCACCGATTTACCGGGCTGGACCGATTGGGGTTTCAAACTTTACCGAGCCATGTTTATAGCATATATGAAAGTACTGGAAGATCGATTGTCTCTGAACAGACTGTACACATACATGACAACCCTTACACGAGTAAAGTTATAAACTGGAGACACAACTATCCACAAATTTTGACCTTTAACCATATATAACCAGATATAATTATGTAAACCAGTCAAAATTGCATGAAGTCAATAATCATGGCTTTGTCTGGCAGAATATGTGCCTTGTCAAACAGCAAATTAAGGGGTACACACACATTCTGACGGAAGTATTGTGACTTAAAATATCACATCATAGCATCAAGAGCAATGGCATGATGAACAACACCAGTGTAATGCTACAGGCAATAGCTTGGTATACAGGTAGAACACATAGAAATCAGAACTTACATACTAGAAGACTGTACAACCGTAAATTTTCAACCCTGATTCTGGGTTCCATCCCAATTGAAAAGTTCAGCAAATTGTCCCTAATTTGAGACTGAAATTTCCCCATCTAATCTGATAAAATCATTGAAAATATTGTAGTAGAGGTATAAGATTGCACATTGTACTACCTTGCCATCAAGCTAGCTTTAATGGAGATGTGGTAGTGTTCTTTTTGGGTACTAGAGGACCCGAGTTGGAATCCCGCAACATCGGGTCTGTCAAGTACGTTTTATATTTACGAGATTGAAAAATAGTTTTGTCATCCTTTATTACAGATTATATTTTTCACACCAACGGCGAGTGACAAATGCCAAGAGCCAAAATGGAGAATAAACATTGACCAATTACAGCGGCTTTTTAACAGAAATAAATTTATTAAATCTATATCAACGGTGATAAATATCTTAGGTTCTGAAAAAAAAGATAACTCGAATACATTTTGAAACAATTGTATATTTTTTTGCTTGTGATGCAAAGGATCTAAATGTAACAGGTCGCTTTTATGTGTATTCTGCCAACATTTTAATGAAACAACAAGTCCTGCGATCGATATTTTCACTCAAAATGGCCACGAAGTAGCCACTAGAGTTATTCACGTTTTTCAGGTATATTTTCCTTAACTCCACACACGTATGTTTTAATATTCCTCCAGAGCTCTACTGTATTCAATAGGTTTTCATCGTACAAATTTAATTTATTGACACATAAATTAAGATAACTCATAGCTTCACTTAATCAACTTAGGATCTCTACGTTCTGCTGTTACACATTTGTTTATCATGTAACAAATTTGTCCAGATTTTTTTATCCGAAAACAGCTACGGTTTAGAAATTGGCACTCTGCCCTAGTCACTTCAGCACCATGTTAACCTGAAAATATCACCATATGTATTTCGTGTACAGACTGCCCTTTACTACAGTAGATAATGTCTATAGTTCTGCTTACCGGCAACTTCAGGGACACCGGTAGGCACGAAAGAGTGTGCATATGGATTCTGTCCTGGGACGAACGCAGGCGCATCTATGTTTAGGGTAGACAAAGATTTTCCCAGTTTATCATCTACTTGTTCTTCGTTCATATCTGTATCCCAAGAATCCGGGGCACTGTTTTGATTGTTTGTCGAAGCCATTTCTCTAGCGTTATTTTGTGTCAATATTCTTTTACGGATGTTGGGCAATACAGCATGTGGACTTTTACATGACGTCACAAGATTCACGTGTGTGGTGTGGAAAACACATTTTTGCGAGATTTTATGTTTTTGTTATTTGATTAAAAATTTCTTATTGTAAAAACCCTTTCAAATACAAAAAATATATACTATTTACATTTACTTGAGTAACAAACTAGTATTTTTTTAATTTAAAAAAAATCGTAGGTATATGGACACTAAATTAATTCCATTGGTGCCGACCCACTTCGGACGGTATCAAGTGGTTTCACCCCCTAGTCGTTTCACCCCTAGTCATTTCACTTCGTAGTCATTTCACCCCCAATCATTCCACCCCCTATTGTACGTAGTATACTGATTAAGTATGTGTGAAAGGTACTATTGTTATATTGATCGATTTGATTGCCATAGGTGTTTTTCAATCACAGAGTAATCAAATATAACCACATATCTAATCAGTATATCACTTTGGAAAAAAATACAGTCATGTTATGCTATAATATAACAACCTATTTACTAGCTGATGAGAAGTACGGACTTTGGCACCTGAATAAAATACTGCAGAAATAAAAAAAAGCCAAATTTCCAAATGGTACTTCAAATATTTGATTTAAATACATCACATGACAGTGAATTTTAACGTCACTAATTAAATGTTAACTATTAGATTACGAAAACTTAGCATTATACTATTAAAGAGATGACCTCATTTTGTTAAACTTGTATAAAACTTATAAACCAAATAGAAAACCTTCACATTAACATCCAGATATGCAAATACGATATTTTATTTGATTGATTTAAGTATTAATTGAACATGACTCATTTTTAATTAAAACAATAAACAAGATCATATCTATTTGGGAGGGGGGGGGGGGTGAATCATCTAGAGTTTTGGGAGGTGAAATGACTAGGGGTGAAACGACTAGGTGGTGAAACCACTGGTATTCTTTCGGACCATCGACACTTCGGACCACATTTTATAGACACTTCGGATCACATTTATTGACATTTCGGAACACATTAATAGACACTTTCCATCCATTACATTTTAGGGTAAACATTTCATTTTAGGCAGACTTTCCATCAAACTGAAATGGACTGATTTCCCTAATGAGTTAACTATCGTAATGAATGGAATGACCAGATAATATAAGCAACAATTCAGTTTATTGCCAAAGACATACAATGTGTAAATTGTTACGTTTAGGACTTCGGCCAAACGGTCAGTCACTACTTTTTCTGGATGAAGGTCCAGATAAGCCCGCTTCTACAAAGACTCAATATACCAAAAAAGACCGAGTATGTGTTTTTTTTTTTTTAGTTTTATCGTTGGTGCTAGATAACCTATATGTCCAACACCACTAAAAGAGTTTACTTATTTTAGGTTTCGAGTGATAGTACAGCACCGATACATTGAACTGGTATCAGAAAGGCCCACTTCCAGAAAGGTCCAGTACCAAAAAGGCCCAAAACCAGAAAGGCCCATACCAGAAAGGCCCACCCAGAAAGGACCAGTTTTATGTTCTACATTAATCTGTACCTTAGGCTTAGGTAAATAAAAGATTGGAAAAGCATATAGTTCACTAAACTTTTATTATACATACAACCAAAAGTAAAGGGAAAACAACAAACAGTAGTGCAGTAGCAAACAATGGGATGCATAAGAATTATAACGATGGTTAAATAAATGATGAAAACACAAATTATTTACATGTATATTTACATTTATAACAAGAGCTGTCCCTCACAAGTGACGAATGCCCCCGAAAGAGGTGCCTCACAGTCTGTGTCCTCTCCATGTGCTCAATAAATGTGCTATGTAATTTTAAAATCCTTCCACGCATGATAGAGTAACCATGCATACAGTATTCCATTACTGATCCGCTTGATGTGCTAGACATTTGTGCCAAGTTATTTTAAAATCCTTTAAAGCATGATAAAGTTATAGTCCGGACACAAATGTATGCATATATACAGGATTCCATTACCTATAAACTCTAAGTGTGACCTTGACCTTTGTGGTAGGGATGTGGGTCTTGCACACGACACGTCGCCTTGATGTGCTAGACATTTGTGCCAAATTATTTTAAAATCCTTCAATGCATGACAAAGTTACAATCCGGACACGAATGCGTGCATATATACATATACAGAGGAATCCATTACCTTCAAACTCTAAGTATGACCTTGACCTTTGAGCTAGGGACGTGGGTCTTGCACGCGACACGCCGTCTTGATGTGCTAGACATTTGTGCCAAGTTATTTTAAAATCCTTCGATGCATGACAAAGTGACAGTCCGGACACGAATGTGTGCATATATAGAGGATTCCACAACCTTCATGCTCCAAGTGTGACCTTGACCTTTGAGGTAGGGATGTGAGTCTTGCACGCGACACGTCGTCTTGATGTGCTAGACATGTGTGCCAAGTTTTTATTAAAAATCCTTCAATGAATGACAGAGTTACAATCCGGACACGAATTTGTAAGTGGGGACGCACAGACGGACGGACGGACAGACGGACGGTGCGATTTTAATATGCCACCCTTCGGGGGCATAAAAATAACAACAGACTTAAAGATTATAAAAGTAACAACATGCTTAAAAAATGGACAACTTTAAAGAAAACATATGATTAAAACACAACAATATAACAATATAGGTACTGAGCCTTTTAGGAGTGGTCCTTTCAGGAAGTGGGCCTTTCTGGATCCCTTCCGATACATCGGACCTCAGTTTAGATCTCATTCGAAAGACCATCAGTTAAGTTAATGGAGGAGCGGGAATCGAACCTGCGATCCCTGGATTACAAGTCCAGCGTGTTAACAACTTGACTGCTGATCCGCTCATCAAAAAAACAAGTGCAAAAATATCCACGTCATTCTGGCCAGTAACCAATCGGAGTATGAAATCGATTTCATCTCTTCATTCGGTAAAATGTGAAAACTCGGTCTTTACCGTAGACTTATATGCAAGTTTGAATTTATTCCAAACGAAACAAAAGCTTTTAACAAAATTGAATTAGTATAAATTCATTATAAAAACAAAAAAACAAAAATAATATCAAACAGGGAATGCCACGTACCAAAAACGCAGCCTCCCCAAAACGAACCCCACAGCACCCAGAAGTGCACACCACCAACACACACACACACACGCACACGCACACACACACGACACACACAATCATGTACACACACACATATACACTACCAACACACACTAGCATACAAAGCAAACACACGAGGACAAAACGAACAATTAAAGGAACATAAGTTAATTGTAGGCAGTCGTCTTCGTTCAATTTTATTCTTGCATTTTGTACATTTGAAAATTAAGATGGATAGACCCCAGCGATGAAAGCCGAGTAATCACCTTTCCTGAATAAAAATAATTAATCACTACCCAGATGTGTGAGGCCGAAATATATCAATTTTTCAACTGTATAATAGTCAGAAAAACACTTTTAGCATGCATTGAGTCTTTAAAGATATTGTAAACCGTACGCTTTAATAATTAACACCGAAATAATCTATATATACCGACGTGCACCTTAGTCCTGCCTATAACACTCGCGAGAGGGGTTGGCAGTATCCATAGATAGATAGATATCTCCAACCCCACTAACACTGGATCCTAATATAATTAATGACCCAGTCAAACACGAAGAAACATTAATACCGATGTGTTCCTTTTTTTTAAATCACTACATTTAGCAAAAATATTCGCGAGTAATTATTCACAGTTTATGCTGTTGCAAACAACACGTTTGACAGCCTGAAATAGAAACTGTTGGACTGGAACTTTCAAGACTGGGCCTTTTCGGAAGACAGCCTTTCTTGTACTGAACCCTTTTTATTCATTAATAGATATAAACATCGGTATCTTTGATCAGTGAAAACCATATGATTCATATCAAGTATTACAGCATCTGATTTTGCAAATTTTGTAAAAGGCATTGAGACAGAATCTTAGTAATTGGTCTAAAATAGTAGCAGTATGCTCGATTGTAAAATAGTATCATTTGACAAGAAACAGCAGTGCTCCAGTTACAGAACGGGCATAGAATGGGTAGTCTGGCATCAGTCGTTAGAGACATTACCTCTAGAAATGAGCTTTGATTGAGAAATTTTTATAGAACTATTTTTCTTTAGAGAACAAAAGCTGTCACTCATAAGTGACGAATGCCCCCGAAAGAGGTGTCTCACATGTGTTAAACAATTGTGCCATGTAATTCTAAAATCCTTCCATGCATGACAGAGTTACCATGCATACAGTGTTTCATAACCTTTAAACTATACGTGTGACCTTGACCTTTGAGGTAGGGACTTGGGTCTTGCACACGACACATTGTCTTGATGTGCTGAACATTTGTGCCAAGTTATTTTATATTCAATCAAAACATGACAAAGTTACAGCCCGGACACGAATGTGTGCATATATACAGGATTCTATTACTTTCAAACTCTTAGTATGACCTTGACCTTTGAGGTAGGCACGTTGGTCTTGCAAGCGACACTTCATCTTGATGTGCTGAACATGCGTGCCAAGTTATTTTAAAATCCTTCAATGCATGACAAAGTTACAGTCCAGACACGAATGTATGTATATATATACAGGATTCCATTACCTATAAACACTAAGTGTGACCTTGACCTTTGAGGTAGGGATGTGGGTCTTGCACATGAGACGTCGTCTTGATGTGCTAAAAATTTAGAATAGAGCTTAATTGGTACACCTTATAAAGAAGATTGAAAATCAGTAGACTCACTTTGCTTTATAAAATAGTAAATAGTCATGTTGATATAAATCCAATGCAGTACCCTACACCATACACACGATATTCAAGGTATTTCTACCATCTTGCAAACCACATTCTTACAACCAGTTGACTGTTACAAATTTATATTTTCTAAGAACAGTAGTACAGTGGAACACACTTCCATCGCATGCAGTAATCTCTATCTACGGATTTAAGTCAGCACTACAATACAATACAATACAATACAATACAATACAATACACAATACAAAGTTTATCTTAATAATCATAAGAAACATCATTTTTTTACGATTTATTAAATTAATAATATTATCATATTAATATATGCATCGATGTTGAACCCATAAATCTGATCACACTTGCTTTTATCCTGTTTTAACCCTACTGCTTAACATCTTATTCTGCATAGATACATAAACATAATGAAATTAAGGACTTTAGAGGTGTTATGGTGTTAGTTAGATTTTTTCACTATCACACTTCCAGTACTAGTGCCCTCCTTGGTAGCCCGAGTAGCTGGGAAGGTGTGGTAGCTCACTTTTCTACCCCCACGAATGGCCATATATAACAGCTCAGTATTGACTGTTAGCAACTATTAAAGAAGAAGAAGAACATTTGCACATTATTCTTCTTTGAAAGCAGTGACAGACTGTCATACAATTTAGCACAAATAAAGTCCCTTATTGATTGAGCGTTTATCCCATCGAAAATCAGGCCTCCAGAGGTTGAGACCGTGTGTGTATATACTTTACTTTAAAAATATTTATTGCTGTTAAAGATGTACATGTACATTTAGCAGGAATATATATACAATAAAACAATAGCAAATGGGTCGGGTCACAAGTTCTTTCAACACTAGTTATTGGCCCTTTTCTAAACCCTCTAAATCCCTATAACTCCCTCTAGGGAAGGGCCAATTATCTAGTGTGAATATAGGTCCGTGATTTTAGTAACAAAAATGTAAGGTAATTTTTTTCTCAAAAATGTTCAATCTTTTTAGCACTTCAATATTCGTATTGTGCCTAAGTTTGTTGCTGCATAATTGGTATGTCCAGTTTAATTATAAATTTTGAAATATAACAAATGAAAATTTCCGGAGATGGAAAAATCCCTTCATTAATTTTTTTTAATCTTAGCTTACTTGACACAATATTAGAACCTGGTAGCTCCAATTGATCAAAATAGCAAGAAAATATTCAAAGGCAAATTAGTAGCACGGACACATAGATATGTTACAGTAAACATATATACATATATCTCCATGTTACTAACTTCTGTCAAATAATCTAAAACCCTTCAAAATGATATCTCAACACACTAGAAAAGTGGGAGTTGGAATTGGATATGGAATTCAATCCCACCAAGTTTCAAGTTATCCACGTTACAAGAAGGAAACATCCTATACCATCACAGTACTTTCTTCACAATACACTACTAGAATCTGTTACCTCAGCTAAATATCTTGGCGTGGATATATCTAACGATCTCTCGTGGGACGCCCACATAAATAGGTCAACCAAAAAGGCAAATCAAACCCTAGGATTTCTTCGTAGAAACATAAAGGTCAAATCAACAGCCCTTAAGTCCATGGCCTACCAGACCCTAGTAAGACCCCAACTGCATGGAATATAGCTCCGAAGTCTGGTCACCATACACCCAAATCCAGATAGACCAAATAGAAGCGGTCCAAAGGAGGGCAGCGCGCTGGGCTATGTCTGACTTTGGCCGGACATGTTACACAGTTACGATCTCCGGCGCACTGACCCTTAACTGTCACTTATGTATAAAATTTCTAACGACCTGGTTGCAAGCCCCAGCCAATGAAATCTCATCCCTCTAACTAGGAAATCCCGCCATTATCATCCCTTGTCCTACAGGTTACTCACCGCAACAACTGACTACTATAAGTACTCCTTATTCCTTTGGACCATAGTCCTATGGAATAGTCTCCCACCTTCCTACCCCTACCGGCCAGGTGTAAACGGCGGATCCGGCGGATCCGGATCCGGATCCAATATAGATTATATAGGGTAAACAAGAGGGTGTTACGGATCCACTCATAATTCTTTTATTTGTTAATATTTTGAAATAATTTGAGCACTAAATAAAAGCTGAATGTTACAGCTTTGTGTACATGTATAATTTTGACATGTTTGGCGGATGAAAATATGTATGTTTTTATATCAAATATGAACGATCATTTCAGATTTCAGATCACCCAGGTTAAAAAAAAATGGGTATCGCGGATACATTCATAACTTATTTATTTATTAACAAATTGAAATAATTTGGGTACCAAAAAAAAAACTGAATGTTACAGCTTTGTGTACATGTATAATTATGATATATTTGGCGGATAACAATATGTATGTTTTAATATACAAAATGAACGATCAGTCCAGATTTCAGATCATCCAGATAAAAAATGGGTATCTCGGATACATTCATAACTTATTTATTTATTAACAAATTGAAATAATATGGGTAACAAATAAAAGCTGAAAGTTGTAGCTTTATTATTTGGTATAATTTTGCCGTATTCATTGGTGGAACGTGTATATGATTTAATGTTAAAAATGAGCGTTCGTTCCCGAATATCAGATCCGCCAGTTGAAATATATACTACATTAGAAAGCTCACGGATTCAATTGTAACATTATATGTATACTATATTATATGTATAGTATATTATATTATATTTAATACTTTCGTTCTTTGAATGGTTAGTCTTATTTTATTTAAGGTATTCACACAGGGTTGTAGGTAGCCGAGAACTTCAAAGTGTTTTTTTAAAGTTTCAAAGTTTATTTACAAATAAACCACTAATAATAATTTTCACCCTGAAAAAGAAGCTCGTCGCTACAATCAAACATCGGCTAATTTTGATATTAATTCAATTTCAATTAACAGTACAATGTACCCTTTTACTCCAGGAAAATCTCTCAACATTGAAAATGTTGTTACAGTTATGTATATGATATCTATTAAATTATCAAGTAATTGCTAGATGTCAGTGGCCACATAGGCACAGCAAGGGAGCAATAAATTACATAAACACTGACACCCAGAGTTTGCAAGTTTCGTTTATTGTTTGATGCTGATAAAACCTAAATGTTATATATATTAATTTCAAAATCTTGCAAATATATTGGAATTACATGATGCCAGTTGTTTGTTTTTGAATATTGCAATAATATTTAACTATCTCATAGATACACCACAAGGTGCAAGGAGAAAGAGACAATCAGCTTCTACTCCTGGGAAATCCTAACAAGAGTATTACATGTACATGTAATTTAAGTGCATAGAATGTATTTTTCAAAATATTTTTTGCAGCGGATGAAGAAATTTGCACCATAAATTGTAGAAACTTCACAGAAACTTAATATTAAAATCAGTACTGTATGTGCATGATGTCTATCAAATTCATTTTGCCCATATACAATGTATAGTACCGGGTATAACCTGTAAACTGTACTGTAAGACATTTTCAACCAAGACAGCATTATTGTTACTTTAAAGGCAGTTTCATTATACTTTGTTGTTTCTGTGTAAAAGAAATTCTAGTTAAATTTTTAGTTTTTTGTCACGCGACGAAAATTTTGCGATTTATCAGCAGACAGACTGGGAGAATTGTCAATAGTAAATCTATGTGAAATTAATCTTTAGCGAGATTTTTAAATTAGCAAAGTGGATACTTTGCGAAATGGCGAAAAATAAATCATCGCTAATATTACCCAATTTACAGTACTGTGAATTTGGAGTTTAATATTTTAAACAGCTAGTTTTATTCTGAACATTTTGATATAAAATTTGTATAAATACATCTGTTACATGTTTGTTACGGAGGTCATTTCCAGACAAACTGTCATCAAATTTTCATTCAGTGTTTAAACATAGGGAAAATATATATATTTCCTCATGCTTACTAACAACAAAGACAAAGGAAAATAATTAAAACAGAGCAAATGAGAATAGAAAACTACAGGGAAGTATTTAGCGGCCTTTCCCAGTAATTGTTACAAACCGGGAATTGGTATACTGAGTATAGCTGATCAAGATAAGTACAAAAGTTTCTTACGGAAGCAAAAGTACTCTTAAGTACAACACTAAACAATAAAGGAAAAAATTTGAATTCATACAAATTCAGGCTAGTTAAACATAGATATAAAAATGAAATGTCACTATATGGTGTTTTTATCCCCTGCCAAAGGTGGAGGGATAGTGTTTTGGCGTTGTCCGTCGGACTCCGTCCGTCCGTCCGTCCATCCGGAGTCATAACTCAAGAAAAAATGGCTATAATTTCATGAAACTTAAAATAAGTGAACATAATGCCTTGAAATGATTGGATAAGTATCTCCAGAGTTATTGCCCTTTAATTTTTATTTTCTATATTCAATATAAAAACATTAAAATTATATTTCTCTGAAACCAGTTATCAAAATTAAATTGTTATTGGCTCAAATAATTTAGGGACAGGAGTATGCTCGACAAACTTTCTTTGTTAAATTATGTATCAATTTATTTTCATATTGTAATTAATGAGTATTAAAGCCCCCGTTTGCATACGTTTGTACCGTGGTTGTTGTTAGAAAAAGAAATGGATTTTCTCTAGCATTTATTAATTATTGCAATTATTTATTAAAAGGGATATTTATAAAACCAAATATTTCGGATCCATACGTCAGTATAGGATGAACCTTGTGGTGAAATAACTTGATAATTAAATTAGTAGGTAAATCCGAATTCATTAAGTAAATAACAAATATTTAGCTTATTATTGAAGTGACCATTTAGGAATTTTGTTGAGTGTATGTCTGTATGAATGTCCTTAGTTTCTAGTTAAAAATTGAAATATCGCAGTTGGCTCGCGCTAAAAACAACAATTTTGGTTATCCTGATGTGAACCTTCAAAGCAGTAACTATTAAACAAATCTACGCAATTTTGTAAGTCTGTGATGCAAACAATTAGTGCTGTGCTAACTTCTTTTTGGTTCGGTGCTAATGGCCATTCTTAGATATGTTTATACCTAAATACTTTATTTTACCATTATTTTTCATTTTTTAATACAGTCTCGGCATATATGAAATTATATTGTGTGTCTTCCTAGTTCAAACATGTTATGCAGTTGGACTAAATTTTCTCATTATCTCACTCGTATTTTTAGTATTGAAGTTAAAATTATATGAAAGTTTGAGATTGTAACTGATTGTCAATGTATGCTTATTTCTTTCTTTTTTCTCATAATATACTTATTTTATCTTTTTATAATCTTGCCGTTTGTAGTTAATGTAGAATTAATTTCATGACACGTGCGTATGATCTGCCGACGTCCTCAAATTCAATAAACGATATGTACCCCATGACAATAAACAACACCTGTGGTTGACACGTGTGCTCAAATTATTTCAAAATATAAACAATTAAATAAGTTTTGAATGTATCCGAGATACCCATTTTTTAAACCTGGATGATATGAAATCTGGATTGATCGTTCAATTTTGATATTAAAACATACATATTGTCATCCGCCAAATATATCATAATTATACATGTACACAAAGCTGTAACATTCAGTTTTTATTTGGTTTTTATTTGGTATCCAAATTATTTCAATTTGTTAATAAATAAATAAGTTATGAATGTATCCGCGATACCCATTTTTTTTAACCTGGATGATCTGAAATCTGAAATGATCGTTCATATTTGATATTAAAACATACATATTTTCATTCGCCAAATATATCATAATTATACATGTACACAAAGCTGTAACATTCAGTTTTTATTTGGTACCCAAATTATTTCAATTTGTTAATAAATAAATAAGTTATGAATGTATCCGCGATACCCATTTTTTTTAACCTGGGTGATCTGAAATCTGAAATGATCGTTCATATTTGATATTAAAACATACATATTTTCATCCGCCAAACATGTCAAAATTATACATGTACACAAAGCTGTAACATTCAGCTTTTATTTAGTGCTCAAATTATTTCAAAATATTAACAAATAAAACAATTATGAGTGTATCCGTAACACCCTCTTGTTTACCCTATATAATCTATATTGGATCCGGATCCGGATCCGCCGGATCCGCCGTTTACACCTGGCCTTCCCTTGATCAGTTTGATGCTGCTGTAAGCTGCATTGATCATGCCCTACTATAGCCTGCCTCCACCCCTGTTTTTATCTTTTAATCATTAACATAATTATTCCCCCTTTTCTCCTATTTTGACCTGTTTCTTTTTATAATTCTTTTATTTTTATTTCTACCAACAGTCTTTGTGGCTTGACGCGCACGAAATTGCCTAAGTCCCTGTAAAGGGTTCGACAGTACACAGGAAGATAGATAGATAGATGATTAAAACATTTAGTGTACATACACCTTTATGGTAGACCACGGAATATTCAAAGATGGCGTCGCAAGCTTTGGCATCGATGTTAGATGAATTAATGGGCAGGGACAGAAATCTCGCCCCAACAGAAAAGCGGCCTGAACCTAAATGGGATGATCCAGAGGTTTGCATACAGTAACAAAACGTTACTTGTCTAACAATCATTTAAGATCGAGAAAAAATTAAACAAGTTGCATCGCGGAAACATGTGAAATATTCTAATCTTCCAAGGTCGCTCCGTTGTCGAGATGAATTTGTCTATGATGTATTTCAAACGTTCAACAGTATAGAAATCGAGTCTTCTGTCTGTCTGCCCGGAGCATAAGTCGAAAGGTAGTAAAGGGAGGAAATGGTTGCTGGACATGGCTCCAGAAGACCTGGATATTGGTTTGGCATTGTCATTCCATCTTTCAAGTTTCTGCCCGTCCATCAGCCATGTCTTGGTACTGGTTGGTAAGATTTAACTGAAACTGGGCAGGAATGTATATTTTGGTAGGTGAATGATGCACTTCAAATGCCATCACAGTAGAGTTATGGCCCTTTGTAGCCAAATTAATTTGACGTTTCAGTGTGACCCCTATCACAGATCTGATATTTTATAACTGTCGCACCTCTATGCCTAATTTCAAAGTTCTCATAACTGGGCAGAAATCCGACGCGAGGAATGCCTCCATTTGTATTGACTTTTTAAAGTATCTCCGAAATACATCACATTGAAACTTTGTGTGCGACAAGAAAAAACATTTATCTTGAAGGAAATAACATTGCTTTACTGATTATATGTATTCAGCATAAAAGAATCTGAGGGCGAAACTGTTACCACTGTTTTCTTGTATGACGCAAATAAACTGGTGCAGCAGTTTATTTTCGGCACTGTCGATTACTCACACACTGTGTATAACCGTGCAGTCAACCGATTTCGCCACCGCGCATATAAGATTGTGCAAAACTTACCGATGCTTCTCACTTGGAATTTAAGATTTATAAAGAATAGAGTAATTTATGTTTATTTCTTCTTATATGAAAACATGGGACTCCCTTAATAAATAAAGAATCGGTCTTTAATTACTTTGAATCATTTTGAAAGTAAGGATTCACTTTTATCAATAATTTTGAATTGTTTTTATCGAGCCCGCTTGCGGTGAGCTCGATATAGTTGTCACTTTTGGCGGTTCGATGTATGTGCGTGCGTCCGATGTTGTCCGGACCATATCTTTTTCATGCATGGAGGGATTTTGATGTTACTTGGCACAAATGTTCACCATCATGAGACGGAGTGTCATGCGCAAGAACCAGGTCCCTAGGTCTAAGGTCAAGGTCACACTTAGAGGTTAAAGGTCAAAGTCAAGAATATCTTTGTCTGGAGCATTTCTTCTTCATGCATGGAGGGATTTTGATGTTACTTTGTACAAATGTTCACCACCATGGGTTACTCTTGTTTTGAGAATTACTTCCCTTTGTTGTTACTATAAACAGCTTATATTGTAACTTTTTTTACTGGCCGTAGAGTAAAATCGAGACCACTTTTCTGTGGTACAACATGCATGTTACATCCAATATTTAGGTGTATTTTGACCCATCTCTACTTGGTAAGGAGTTAGCCCTTTTGACATATGGCAGGCTTGATATGTTGCACGTGGGCATCTAGTTTGAAAGTAGAGGTTCAGTTTTAGAAAATGAATTAAAAAACACAATTTTCAAATGTTCTTTATTTAAATTCAACAAAAATATTTGTGCTAGACCTATTTTTTCCAGAATATGATTGTAATTCGTAAATCGTCGACCGGTACATATTTTTGCAGGCTCTTTCCTAAGTCACGAATGGTCATGTATTAAAGAATAAATTAATATTCTGCAAAAATATATTCATGGCTAATTATTACACGGATCATTTCCGAGACCTTCGAAGACCGAGCTGGAGACCAGCTTTTATTACCTCCCGTCACACGGTGCAACTGTAAACACTTTCTCGATAAATTTGGCTGAACTCGGCAGACTTTAGTTGCTTGCTTTTCCTTTCGAAATATATGTAAATCAACTTCAGACATGATAAAATATTAATCAATTTCAACAGGAAATGAATTTTGATCGTGTATTTTGAGCATGACATCACTGTAAAACCGCATAAAAAAACAAGTGGGTAACTTCCGCTGTATTGCCGAAGTGGGTGGGGTAACATGATTTGCAACATCAATAACGTCTGAGACTCGGCCCGGACCGATTGAGTTGACCAAATTATCCAAGCCCTGCTCCCAAAGCAAGCAGAGGTTATTCAAAGTTTAATTGGGTAATGTTTATCTTATTCTCAGTATTTTTTTTTGAAATTTTGCATTTTGGGTCTGGAATGATCGATCCATTGGCCAAAAATGTTGCCAAAAAAAACAACATTGTGAAATTGATTTAAATGGTTTCTCTGGTTTACCTTAGTCACTCAGCTTGTCAATTTTTATTAAAAAACTACCTGTTTATGATGGAGTAAACTTTGCTTTTCAGGTCTGTCGATACTATCTGGTTGATTTCTGTCCACATGAGCTTTTTACAAACACACGAGCAGATTTAGGTATGTGTTAATCTTATTCATAGTTTGCTTTCAAAGTAGAACCAGAATCAGAACATTTAATGTATCTTTAAATATATAAATCTGTACTCCTACTCAAAATTTAACTGAGAATGGTGAGGCCAGAAACTGAATAAAAAAAATGAAAGACTGGCATTTAAGACCAACAGAATAAGGTATTTTGCGTTCAAATAAGTTTTACCAGCTGTTGAATGTATGTATAAGTTGTACAAATGTATTTTATTAGTGTTGAAGCTTGAGTCATTGTTGAGTGAATACTCCATTGTTAGTACCGTTGTGCTACAAAGACTGTTGGTGATAACTTGAACACTGTTGAAACCTGAGAGTGACCTAATATAGTGTGAAAATTTCCAGATCTGTACTCCCTAAAGGATCAAATTATTTTATCATCAATAATGTGTTTAAAATAGTTTAGTAATGTTTTAGACACTACAGGAGTCAGTTTAATGAATATCAGATTTTGAAGGGCTGCAAGAACATTCTAATATGTAGTTTTAATAGCCCCTTCCACCTGTCAATCTATTTGTCATAATTTGGTTTGGAGCATAACTTGACACTTATTGAAGGCATGTGAATACTCCCTCGTATCATTTTAAAACTACAGCAGTGTCGGTCTTGTTAGACTTATCAATTTTGAGCCCTTGGCATGTCATTTTGGCAAGTGGTTTTGTAAAATCTATTGGAGTACTGTCGGCCTAGAGATTCCTTTTCTTCAACACTAAGTTAGTCCCTAAGTAATGATGTACATTCCCTTTGTATTACAGGTCCTTGTGAAAAAATACATGATGATCATCTTAGAAAGGAGTAAGTTTTAAATATTACCATATACATGTACTAAAGTGTGCCGACTCATCATTAAGTTTCAAAAACAGTAAATGTCTTTTGAACTAATGCCAATAACTTTGCAAAGCATTTACAAAAATAAGAAATTATGATGAATTTGACAAAAACATATTGACTTGTTGGGTAGGGGTACACATTTCTTAGATATGTACTCAATATAAGTAAGATGTCAACTCTATTGCTAAATGCCAATAACTTAGCAAAGCATTTACAAAAATAAGAAGTTATGATGAATTTGACAAAAACATATTGACTTGTTGGGTAGGGGTACACATTTCTTAGATATGTACTCAATATAAGTTAGATCTCAACTCTATTGCTAAAGCGTATTAAAAGCATGTATTGTTGGATTATTAGTCTTATATTAAGCTGTTGGTTATGAAAACTAAACTTAAATATGTTTTGTGCAGAAATAAAAGCATGATCACGCCTACTGATACTATGTACTTTTCTCTTTTCTTGATATCATGAAAGGTACAGGAAGAGCTCGCGAGTAGGTCGGCTTGGTTTTGAAGATGACTTTCTGAGGTATCTACAAACATTGATCAGTGATGTTGAGAAAAGAATTAGGCGTGGACACCAAAGACTTGCTCTCAACAGCATGCAGGGAAACGTAAGTCTATCACTTCTTCCAACTGCTGCCTTAAGTTAATGATGAATCAAGTTTGAAAATGTGATGTTGTTATGTATGTTACATAGTAGTTGTCAATGGTTTGTAATTTTACTGTTACTGAATTAAATCCGACTGAAGATTTAACAAAGGCAAAGACACTGGATATTTTGTGTATATATAGGTGATATTATTGAAGTGATAGTTTTGTGGTCCCTTAGGGGACTTGATAGTGTTGTTACTGATTGCGTGACAAGACATTTCTCATGACTAACATGTTTATTTCAGTTGAATGGAAATCCAGCCAGTCAGAAAGAAGAAAAGGTGAAGATGTTAACAGAAAGAATAAATGATCTTGTCCAAAAAGTAAGTTCATCAGTTTTACTGAGTATCGTTAAACAGGTATAAAAAAGAGAGAATAGTATTAATTTTTTTCAGTAAAAAACCAGCATGTAAATGGGTAAAGTCATTTATAAAAGTAAAGTGTTTTTGTATATTATAGTTATAAGCTTCTTATTATAAACTATTTTTAACTGGCAAAGCACATTGCAACAGCATTGATGTTGGGTATTTCCTTGATGGAAGAGAAGGGCTAACAAAAGTGTATTTTTTACAGGCAGAGGAACTTGGCTGCGAGGGTAAAGTGGAGGAAGCACAGGGTATTATGAAACTGTGTGATCAGTTGAATGAAGAAAGAACTCAACTTCAAAATGTAAGGAAATTTATCTACCTTAATTTATATCAGCTCAGTGCTGTTTCATAACATAGGCTGTATATTCTAACACACTATAGGCGTTCCATCGTTTCTGATTGGTTGTGTCATTTAAATTTGGGACTATTAAATAACATATATATAGTCGCAAAAATTTAACGGCGTTTTAATTATCGCATTTAAACACATTGTCTGTTAGAATAGGGTTAACTATTAAGTGATATTGACATTTGCAACCGTAAATACGGTTTTAAAAGTCACAAACAGTTTTAACAGCTCCAGCTAACGTCGTTGCTGTTAAAAATATTTTAATATAAATAAAAATATATATTAAAAACCGTATATACAGTCGCAACCCTATACTATGTGTGTACTTCAAGATTTTACGTCAGTTGCACACAAAAAAGCTGGAAAGTACAGAACAGCTACCTGTCCGGGAAGTAAATTATGCAACAGTGTTTGAAGATAGACAGACTGGCAAACAACAGCAGTAATCAAGCAATCTATTGTCATTTCCTTTAAAGATAAAATCAGTGATTTACTTGATGTGAAAAGGAAGTATGGCAGACTTTTCTATACTTCTCCTCAGATACTGTTCAGTGCCATTAAACATTACTCAATACTGTAACCTCTATTTTAGAATCCAACTCCAGACCCATACAACGAGCCACTGAAGGCGATGGAAGTATGCACTGTATGTGGAGCATTGCTGGTTGTTGGCGATGCCCAGCAGAGAGTAGATGAGCACATCATGGGCAAACAGCATTCTGGCTATGCAAGAATTCGAGCTTATGTAGACGGAAAAAGAATGGTTTGTTTGACTACAGATAAGATAGTTTAGTTTAAATGTGCATACTATTTCTTTGTACAGTTGGACTGAGAAACATATAATTTCTTTATACCAACATGTATGTCCATCAGATATCATTTTTGTAATTTATCCAAAAATCTTTTGAATACAAAGTCTCCACTATGAAACTTTTTTTTTTGAAATCACATGAAAATTACACACACAGGGAGCGGTGGTGTAGAGGTTTAGGTGTCTGCCGCTCATCCCAGAGGTTGCGGGTTCGAGCCCCACCAAGGTCACGACCATACCTCCTCATATGACACCAGTACTGGTTTTTCCAGGAAGCGGACTCGAGACTGACTTGATAAGCTATGTGCAGTTCTTGTTTGAATACTGATTTTGGATATATAATCATCCTCTGACAAGTTTCGATATTTTATTTTGTGTGTATGTTAATTACAGAAAACCAAGGAGGAGGAAGAAGAAAGGGAAGCTAAGCTAAAACTAGAGAGAGAGGAGAGAGAGAAGGAAAGGGAAAAGGAGAGAGAAGAGCGCAGGAAGAAAGATGAGGAAAGAAAGAAGGAAAGAGAAGAGAGGGAAAAAGAAAGAGAAAGAAGGAAGAAGCGCAGTAGGTCGAGGAGTAGAAGCCGTCGATCAAGAAGTAGAGACAGGTATATAAAGGACAAGTAACATATGGCTATGCTTACAGATCATAGCAGAAAAAATATAGGCAAACTGGCTCACAAAATTCAGTTATTCTATTTGATCAAATGCTACAAACATTAAAAAAAAACTTACAAAAGCACAATTTTATTTATAAAACTTAAAGTAAAATTGAGTAAATCTCTGCTACTTCTGACAGACACCTGTATATTATTTTGATATTTATATATAATATTTAGCAGGCACTCTTCAGATGTAAAGTATTTTTCTAAATTTTTGAAAAGGAAAAAGAGGTCAAGGAGCCGCAGCCGTCATCGTCATAGGTCTCGAAGCAGGTCTCGTGACAGGCATCACAAATCACGTCGTCACCGCAGTAGGACTCGTGATAGGAGTTCCCGTAGCGAAGATAAAGATAAAAAACGCAGATCAAGGAGCAGGGAGAGGAGCAGCAAGAAGTCCAGTAAGTTACTTTGTTGTTCATTTATGTTCCATTTGGTTAGCATGTAATAAAAATAGAATAGTATGAAAAGTATAGTAAGCGGAATAAAATTGTTAAGATACATACATATCTAAGGGTTATGGGTAGGGGTGTCACATTTATACATGTACACGGAAGCGTTTCGATTAGCAGCGCTAAACGTTTAGTAACTTGGGTATCCGTTTACACGTAAAATAACACATACAACAGCTTAGTTAATAGCATCTACCTTATTATTGAACCGGACTACATACTATAACTTATATAAGTCACATGATTGAAAATATATGTATTATATATGGTCGCTGAATTTGTATTCATGTATCGGGGCGATCTGGACGTCTACATAGCTATAAATTATTACGTATCTAAACCGCCGACATATTTAAACAGGTATGTAACATTTGTTACTTCAAAGAATATTGTTTTGAACGCAGCATGTATGATGATTTACTGAAACTGATGAAAACAACGTGTAAACGAATCCGTTTGGTTTAGTGATAGACGTGTACAAGTTTACCAAATTCCCTAAACGTGACACCCCTAGTTATGGGACCTAGTTTTGGGATGTCACTTTAAGAAAGAACTTTTAATGAGTGACAGTATTGACAAGGTGAATAGTTAAAGCTCAATGAAAACCTACAATGTCGTATAATTACGAAGTATAGTTTTCATTGCATGCAAGATTGTTTGGTTCATAAGAAAGGGTCTTCAGTGTATGTGAAATAAAAAAAGATGTATTTGAGTCATATCAAACCTAATTGTAATGTGACAGGTAGTGAAAGAGGCAGGTCAGAAGACAAGCAGAAAGATTCAAGAAGAGATGACGAATCCAAAGAGAAAGTAGAGGCACAAAGTGGGGATGGAGATAAAGTCGTGGAGACCGATGTGGCGACCAAAGATGACAAAGATTCAGAATCAGAAAACCCAGCTTCAGATAAAGAACCAGGGGAAACTAACTGAAGGTGACTTAATTATGGAAAAAAAGGTAAGTGGACCAATATTTATTTCATTCATGTTGTATTTCTTTCTTGTAGGTCACCAGGTAAGTGAAAAAATAAACAAAACAATGCTTTGATTAGCATAAAAAAGTATTTCAAGATCGGTAATATTCAAGGAAATGTTTGGAAATTTCTGTGCTTACCAACTGGATATATAATGACAGTTCAGAAACATAACTCTTTAAAATCTTCTATGCAACAAATTCTTAATATTGATAAAATGTATAAGTTCATGTATTACGCATTTGTTGCATGAGAGAAATTTTAGGCTTCAGTGCTGGGATTCTTGAAACATGGTATTTTCAATGAAACATGTAACATTTAAAACTCTGAACTTTGTTGCCCAATTTATTTAAGTGTAAGCTGTTAAAAATTTACTTTAAAAAAAAATCACAGAACTTTTGAAACATGACAGTTTAGCTCAGTTGAGCTGTTGCAACAAGTAAAACCTCGTCATAACATAACATGCACTGGAACTTCATTTCTCAGCCCAAGCAGTGGTCTACTCAACAATTGCTGAGGATTGCAAATGGAGAAAACAGATTGTAGGACACTCGTCGAAAGTATTGCCATTTTAAACCAAGATTTCAATTGCTTCAGGTATTTCTAGCATGTATAGGCTGTAAATACCAACTAGTGTTTTTGAAAACAAGTTTTAAATTGTAACAAGAGATAGTTGAAAAAGCACATAGCTGATCTTATTGTCCCTGAAGAATATAGGTTCTTTCCACAGTTAAATGCTTAAATTGAATGGACATTTGGAATGAGATTAATAGTGCATAGTCTGAACGTGTGTTGCAATAATGGCATGCATCCAGGAGTCAAATAGTGTGTGCCAATTAGTTTCAGAGTTATAGCCCCTAAATTCCAGAAACTTATCCATAAAGTGCAGTTTCTGTTTACAAAAAAGTCGGCTCTCTTTTCATTAGTAAGCATTGGTACAATTCATCATAACTTCTAATGCAAGACACTTTCTCCACCTCAAAGAGAGACAGATTTTAGTTGGTGTTACTATTTAGTACATGTATAGTGCTTATTTCATATTCTTCCATTGATATTGATATGTTCAACCTGGTGTAGTTACCTCAAGAATGGGATCTAAATATGAAATCATGCAGTGAAATAATGCATGGAGTACAGCACAATGCGTAATGTCACAATTAAGGAAAGGTATATATTATAAACGTGCCCGTGTGGATAAGAGGTATTTCTTACGTGTTTATTCAAATGGTGTATATGTATAATAATGTATGAAAAAAAAAGGTCTTTGAGATGAAAAATCCGCAGCGAGCTTGCATTTATATGCGAGAGGTATTTCTTAATATAGTCAACATGATCTAGGCCAGCTTGACCAGGGTATCGACTGATATTATGAGGTATTTATGCAAGTTTGTGAACATGTGATCAAGATTTCTTCTATGTCGTAAATAGGTTTTTGTTTTGTAGAAAAATAAATTCAGTTTCCTGTTTCTGTATCATTTGGATTGCATTATATACCTGTTATCAAGAACAAAATATGTAGCACCAAACAAAGCATTTTGTGAATCTTTGCTTATTTCTTAGAAAGTTTAGAAATTGAACTTACTAATTACTCACTTGAACATTAGTCGTCCCCCCACAGCTAGTGAGTCATTGAATTTCAATTTAGAATATTAATAAATTCCTACAGTTCTGAAATAGCTGCTTATAATGTAGGCTTCAGAACATTCAGAAATATTATTTACACTTGAAACCATTAGGCTTGGAAAATATTCAGAAGTGAGATTTAGGCTTTAAACATTCAAAAGTGAGATTTAGTTTGAAAATATTCAGAAGTGAGATTTTGGTGCTTGAAAATATTCAGAAGTGATATTTAGGCTTGAAAACATAAATGAGATTTAGACTTGAAAACATTGTGAGATTTAGGCAATAAAACATTCAAAAGTGAGATTTTTTAAACAATCCGGCAAATTACTAGCACTTAAAAGTGTAATGTAGGCTTGAAGGAATTCAGAAGTGTGCTATGATCATTTAAGCAATCACTGTTTTGTTTGTTCTTGATGACAGGTGTATATTAACAAAATCTAACTAATCAAAACAGCATATTCTTTTATATTGTAAGAAAAAAGTACACAAATGTACATGTCCAACACAAATTGGACGAAATAATGGTTCAGATATATTACTTGTTGGAAATCCACAGCATGTAGCAGGGATATCAATAAGAAATGAGGTAACACTATTTTAACCTTTTGGTTTATAGTATAGCTGTGTCAGTATGTTATTGATATTTTCAGAGGTTAGTGAGATTAACTTTACATTGTTTTCAGGGCTTTCCTGTGTATTGTTCTATGAGCAATGTGTTTTGGGTATCAAGATTTTCCTTATCTATAAATATAGGCTGTATGTATTGAGTGTTTTATTGAAACAAGCAGAAACCAAAAATTATTTTTTAGAGCACATGAAAAGAAAGAAAACCAAACTTTGGTAAAAGAACAGTTTCTCTGATAAGAAAATCATTCTAAGGGAAAAGAAAACCATTCATTCTCCTTTAAAGGTGTTTGTATTTAAACACTTGAAACTGGATATATAATCATGTGTCACAAAACACATTGCAGATATTCTAAATCTCTCCAGCCAGATGATGAAGAGCGATGAGGTCAGTGCTAAAACACCATTGAAAGATTTAAAATGGGAAGAATTTACTACTTCCATTTCTGATCTGATGAAATTCACTAGTCTGAATATTTTAATTAGATGAAGTTGGAACTTTAAAGACTGCTAACATTTATAGATTAAGGAACTTTTCACTGTGGGTATAGGTGTTTTTTGTTGATGCATGGCTTCCTGTTTTTCAGATTGTTGTAAAAACTGTCCATTGCTGGGAATGCATCGACACAACATACCGGTCTGCTTGAAACTACTTGTGGCTGCCACACTCAGCGAGGTACTTGAGATGTGCAAAATGTATATTAATGTCCTTCTTGCTGGTTTTATAGATTCAATTTTATTATCATATGTCATCATTATAATTGTTGTTTAGTAATTTTTACTTAAATATTAAGTATTTGAGCTTTAAATTTTGTATACTGTATTTATGTGGTACATTTATTTGGCAAATCACTGAAGTTGCATCTGCTCTGTTTGAATGTGTCTCCTAACCTTTTAGTGAAAATAATCATTTTAGTAGTCATGGAAGTTAGATACAAACACTGAAACACATTAGTTATCATAATCGTCTTGGACAGTTGAGGCTGATTTACAATTTCTATGAGCAGAAACCTCATGTTCCATACACATTTGCAGTGTTCTTTCCATACCCTTAACTGGTAATTCTTTGCTTCAATCTTTGTAACAATAAGCTTATATAAACCCTGTGTATATGATTTCATGCAGCATGTGTTGAGTTTTCACCCATAGTCTTTTTAACAGTCACAATTTATAACAACAGAATGAAAAACAATTGGAAAAGTGAAATAGAGTTTATTTGCAGATTTGGACTTAAGTTGATCTAAATACCGACTAGATCTAGTACAGCTCCTGCATTGTGAATGGTAATTTTAATAAAACGAAAATAATGTAGGTCTCCGTATTCAAGATCATGTAAAAATTGTTATTTGAGCACCATCGTCTTGAAAAAACCTGAAAAAAAGAGAATTGGAATGCTTCTAGACTTTCCACTTCCTCAAGTGAAATGAATTCCCAAAGTTTGTGTTTGTTTACTTTTTTGATGTGAAAATAAAGTTTTCAAAATGTGCTTGTAAATTTGTTAAAAATAATGTTTGTTTTGCCTTTCCAAATGCCTGTCATTTTATGAGGAACATCACATAGATGTACTTAAGCGATTTTTCACATTCCAGGGCTGATTAGAATAATAAAACTTGTGGAATGTAAACATTCATGTTTTATTGGACAGAAGGGTAACATATTTGAAACACTAGTTTATTTTTAAACCTTTAGAGGATCGATGAAATTTATTTAAAAGTTGAAAGGAAAAAGAAAAATATGCAAATATCTTTGTATTGTGCTAATAAAGAAGTGCTTTGGTTAATTACTATTCAATCAAATCTGTGTTAAAGACCACATCTGATGAAAGACCACCATATGAATAAACCCTTTAACAATGACTGCTAGGTATTGATTGAAACAACAAATTGCCAAACGATTTTAGGACACATACTTAACAAATTTCAAATGTTTAGCGAAGTATGACATTATGATCCAGGTTCATTACAAAATATTTGTATAAATGTTTTGTTAGAACTCAATAATAAAATAGTGAATGCATATGTGAACTTGTGTTGTATTTATTTAAGCTTGTAACTACAGACTGATTGCAATTCTTGTTGGACATTTCCCGGTTGAAAACATTTGTGAGGGGTTTTTACCCAACAAAAAAAAAAATTTTTTTTTTTTATAAATACCCCCTTTTTTTTTTTTTTTTTTTTTTTTTTTTGGTTGTTCGGTCGGTCTGTTGCATTTTCCTTGTCCGAGCATAATTGGAAAAAAAAAAATGCAATACAACTTCATACAATGGTCAAGCACATTGAGAGGAAGTGCAGATGCACAAGAACTATAACTCCATCTTCACTAATTACAGAGTTATTGCCCTTTTACTTTTCCTTGTCGAGCACATAACTTGATGAAACTACTAGTTGGAATTCACATACAACATACAATGGTCAAGCACATTGAGAGGAAGTGCAGTGCACAAGAACCATAACTCCATCTTGACTAATTACAGAGTTATTGCCCTTTGTTACTTTTCCTTGTCCGGAGCATAACTTGAAAACTACAAGTTGGAATTCAATACCACTTCATACAATGATCAAGCACACTCAGAGGAAGTGCAGTGTACAAGAACTATAACTCTATCTTGAGTATTTACTGAGTTATTGCCCTTTGTTACTTTTCCTTGTCCGGAGCATAACTTGAAAACTACTGGTTGGAATTCAATACAACTTCATACAATGGTCAAGCACATTGAGAGGAAGTGCAGTGTATACAAGAACTATAACTCCATCTTGACTAATTACAGAGTTATTGCCCTTTGTTACTTTTCCTTGTCCGGAAACTGAAAAGCAAAACTTGAAAACTACTGGTTGGAATTCAATACAACTTCATACAATGATCAAGCACACTCAGAGGAAGTGCAGTGTACAAGAACTATAACTCTATCTTGAGTATTTACTTAGTTAGTGCCCTTTGTTAGTTTTCCTTGTCCGAAGCATAACTTGAAAACTACTAGTTGGAATTCAGTACAACCTCATACAATGGTCAAGTACATTTAGAGGAAGTGCAGTGCACAGGAACCATAACTCCATCTTGACTCATTACAGAGTTATTACCCTTTTGTTACTTTTCCTTGTCCGGGGCATAACTTGAAAACTTCTGGTTGGAATTCAATACAACTTCATACAATGGTCAAGCACAGTGAGAGGGAGTGCAGTGACAGGAACCATAACTCCATCTTGACTAATTACAGTGTTATTGCCCTTTGTTACTTTTCCCTGTCTGGAGCTTTTTTCAAAAACTACAAGTTGGAATTCAATACAACTTCATACAATGGTCAAGCACAATGAGAGGAACTGCTAAGAACAATATCTCTTTTTAGTTTGTTTGCAAGGTATTATGTTACTACGAACTTCTTCAGTTTATAAAGCAATCCTTTTGGGGGTATTAATCACATTTAGTGATAGCTCTAGTTTACACATGTATCAAAGCACTTTTGACCTTTGTGAAGTGGGATTTTACATTGCTTTGACTTGTAAAGGCCACAGGAAATGGATAGTTCCTCTTGAAAGTTTATTCCGAAACTTTTTGATACGAAGAAACAAGATCTGCTGCACGTAAGTGACGAATGGCCCAAGAGTGATGACTCCAAGTATGTGACCTGGTGCGGTCCAGGAACTTGTGCAAGACACTCTCTGTGCGCTGCATGTGAATGCCAAACTATTAAAAAACACTTCAATGTTATTTATGTATAATGGATCGAGTTACAGGCTGAACAGATAAAAGTGTTTACAGACAGAAAGTGCCAATCACATTTCCATTATGAGCACGACATGTGGTCTTGCTCAGCATTTGTGCCAAGTAACTATGAATGCATGACGAGTTACCATATACATGTATACAGGATTCCATGACATTAAAATACCTGTGATCTTTACCTTCAAGCTAGGTTGCAGGACTTGCACGCAGCATGTTGTCTCCATGTGCTGAGCGTTTGTGCCAATTTGTTTTAAAAGTTAAAACCCTAGGTGCACGACAGAATGAGTCTTGACTTGAATATGAGAATAAATACAAGATTCTGGACTACAACTTTGAAACTTGTGTGACCTTGACATTTAAGGTAAGTACACGAGAATTGCACGCGATACAGCGTCTTGATGTGCTTGTGTTGAACAACGTCTTGTCTGCTGAACAAGTGTGCCATACTGAATTCATATTTCAATGGCAACAAATGCAAATGATGGATTACTTTTAAAATAAAAAATTGTATTTGAGTAAAGACAACAATGTCGTGACTTCCCCATTGGCAGTATAACCATAAGTACGAAAAGAATAATCCAGCACACAGACATGCGAACTACAACGCTGGTGAAGAAATGTCTCTTGGGTACATGTACAAAGATACCTATAAATAAATGCAACATCTCGACCAGTAACCCAGTACCAGTTAGTAACGCAGTGATTTGCATTCAAATAAATTGCTGTTGGTGCTGGAACCTGAGGAGAGCACTAGCCCGAGCAATTTAGCTAAAGAGACGCGCAAATAATGAATCACAACAGAATGTCTTCAAAATAAATTCGGAAACATACATAAATAAAATACGATTTATTAAAAATAATTTATCTACTGCTACATACAGATATTGACTAAAATTCAGTAAGAGGCATTTTACCGTATTGCATACTATTTGATCAAAATGTACCATGTATCGCTTGTTTAGTCTATTCATGTGCATGCTTGTTACGTCTTTGTATCAAATAACTGAATTCATTATTTCGGGGTTTATTAGATACCGCCTACATTACTTAATGTTCAGAGGTCATGACTACACACAGTAAATAAAAATAAATCGACGAAAAAGTTGGTTCATGTGGACTATAGTCTGTTTTAGTTCTGATTTCATGCTTCTTGGTAGCATTTAAACTTAAACTGGTTTCTTGTCAAATCTAAAATTAAATCTGATCCCTGACAGTGTGATAACTTACCCTGTAGACAATCAAATCGCATAAATGTAAGATAAGTTCACAATAAAACACCAGTAACACCGGGACGAAGAACAACTTCATCCATCGGTCAAATCGTTGTACATGTAATATGAAAATACATTAAAAAGGAGCCTTTGCTATCTGGCTTTCACAAAGTTAACCTCGTGGCAATTTGTTCTTAGTTCTTGTTTACACTTCGACACAAACTTGCACCACTTATTTTGATGGGTCCAAAATATTCTGTATCCGAAGTCATACAGACTTTTGAACAGTTTTAAAGCTGATAAATATCTGTCTTTTCCTTGTTCTGGAGAAGCCATTTCCAAGTGAAATTCTACAGCAAGATTCGAAGTTCCAATGAGATTTTTTGTGTTAATTATATCTGGTAACACATCCCACTCATATTTTTCTATGTCCATCTTCAGTATTGAAATATTCATCTGAAAGAAATTGTTTTGAAACTGTGATTATTGTCAGCTAACATATTTGTTCCAAGTTACACTTTCTTTTACTTTTACAAGTAATCTGCTTAATATAGCACATAAAATAGTTCCGTTTTTTTAGAAGACTTTAATGTATAAGCAAAGCTTTGTATGCTCTTCAAGCAGACGGGTAGATCCAGTGAAATCCTTGCATCGAATAGAAATCAAACTGACGCAGGATCTACATCTCTTAACACAACAGCTCGAGGCGATGTAACTAAATTCATACTCTCTGTATAATTGTTCTGTTTACTAGGACTAAATGATGGGTACTTTTGAGGGCAAATAGCCTTGTATCTTTACTTTTATTACAGTACAAATGTATGTAAACAACCTTTGTATGGCCTAATATTGACCGAATGGAACTGTATCTTAGAAGGTTCCATTTGTCTGCTGTAACTTGGTCACGTGACGATATTCCGAGATTATGGAAATTGATTTTGCCTTTTGTAAAATCTCCCATATTCATACTGAAAAGAAAAGTTTAGAAAGTCCGGAACACACTTATGGCAACAAAATTTTATCACGATAGAAGGGAGAAACAAACCTCAAATATCGAACAAAATTTCTTTTCATTGCGCGTTGTTTTGGTATAACAAATCAAAAATGCTCTTCTCTTTGTATATAGAGACAAAATCGTGAGTCCTGTTAGAATTGTACATAAACGACGCAAGTCAATATCGGAATAGCTGCCCTTTTTAATAGACAGTGGTGGTTTATTGTAATGTAATATATTTAAAAGCGAGCATTAATGGTTTACAATTATTTACCCCCCGTGACCATCGTTGATGTACGAATTTTATGACCGTTTCAACCTTTTTTCGATCATTTTTACAGACAGGCAGTTAATCTAACCATCACTCTTGGGAAGAACCAGCGCTAGACCCCTCATCCTTCGTAAGAAACTGCAAGCTTTCTCATGTAAAGTTACATGGTCGGTACCAGGACTCGAACCCGTGACCATCACTATATGGAGGTTAAATTGACTTCGGGTCAGCTACTCTAAAGCTACTCGACCAATGAAGCGTCTGTCCATGACCATAACACAATATTTACCTCGGATCAAAGGAGTGTACTTCGCAGCCATAGCGTTGAGCGGCCGCGTCATCAAAACTGAAATCGTTGTTGATCCTGCAAGAAATATAAATTCTTCAGTATCTCTAGATAACACAATATGCTGTTTAATTACCGTGTAGGAAAATGGAAGTCTAATTATTACCTGTACCACCGTTAACATTTCGCTAAAACTGAAAAATTATGACTACAGAAAACGTTTACCCGAAGGAGTATATCAGGCAATCCTTCCCTGTTGGTCTAAATCTCTCTTCATCGCAAATATCCCATCCACCATCGTCAATTTCGCCAAGTCGAACCTTTCGTTTACACAAATATTGCACATTTTCTATGTACCTACAATAAACAATGTCCGAATATAAAACAAAAAACCAACGTGGGAGTTCTCCCGAACATTTGCAGAAGAATGATTTTTCTGCCTTTGATGTGCCTAGGTTGAGAAGAAGTCTGTTAATATTAACAATGAATGGTGAATTCCTGGTTTTAGCAGTGAATATGTCCATGGTTCCGAGAAAATATCCGACAAAAAGTTCTTATTTCTTAACTGGGTGGCTAATCGCATAATTATATGTCTTCTCCGTAGAATATGGGGGAGACATGTCTGTCTGTCTGTCTGTCTGTCTGTCTGTCCAGCAAAATAGTGTCAGCTCCATATCTCCTAAACCCCTCGAAGGATTTTCATGAAACATGGGTCAGATGTTCACCTCAACTACCCAATGTGCAGAACACATGAACCAACAGCGCCGGCTCATGGTAAAGGTCACAGCTCAAGTTCAAAGGTTCGAGCCTAACATTTCGTGTCCGCTCCGTATCTCTTTTACCCCTGGAAGGATTTTGGGTCAGATGTTCACCTCAACTACGCAATGTGCAGAACCTGTGAACCAACATCGCCTGCTCAAGGTCAAGGTCACAATTAGAGATCAAAGGTCATATGACTATATTTCGCGTCCGCTCCGTATCTCTTGAACCCCTTAAAGGATATTAGAATAACTCGTCACAAATGTTCACCATAGTGACACGATGTGCAGAGCGCATATAACAACCACCTTGGTACAATGTCAAGGTCACTGTTACTATAAAGATAGAAAGATGGTTTCAATATTTAGAGTTAGGAGTTTAGGAAAATTTATATCTCGATGGCTCTGGGTGGCAAAATGCCTGTATAAAATTGCCACCAAAGACATTAAGTCATAACTCGGCCATTAACAAGCCGGTTGTAACGGTATTTGAATCATTTGCCCAACATACATGTATTCACAGTGTCAGTAAAATCAACCAGTACCATGATATGGCTATTGTCTGTATAAAAAGGCTATTCTTAAATAATAAAAGTCTACAATTCTGCTATGAACAGGTGGATTGTGACGAAATTTGGCATGCATCATTCCCCTACCCAAATATACATTTCTGCCAGGTTTCAGTAAATCTGACCAACACTTTAGTACCAAGATGTGATTCCGGACAGAAAAGATGACTTTTTCAAAGTACCAAAGAGTCATAACTCTGCTTTATTCACTCGTGCATCATTCCCCTACCCAAATATCCATTTCTGCCAGGTTTCAGTAAAATCTGACCAACTAGTACCAAGATAATGCTACGGAAGGTAAATCGTGACAGACGGACGGACGAACAGACGGATGAACAACGCCAAAACAATATCAATCTGCTTTATGTGGAGGCTTATCTTTACCTGACCAAAGCTTTAACAAAGAGTTGTTTTGACTTAAACATGCGAAAGACATCTTCTTAATGCATTTAATTTAACTTTTCCTGTAATGGATTGTATATTTTCTAGCAAATACCTGTGGTACAAAGCTGACAGTTCTTCTCTAGACAATGATTCCAACTCTTGTACTTCCGGAATCGTCACAGTTTCTTGCTGATTTACTTTCTTGATGAATGGTGTGTCTATGTAGTCGTCGGGCATGCAAGTGATTGTGTCTTCGCGTACAATTTCCTTGTGCTGAAATGAAGTGTAACATCATTACGTTTTAATCATACATGTAAGAATTCAATATGGAATTGAATGAATGTAATAGACTGTACTATAAATGATACCATGTCTACAACAGTCATCTTACTGGCCAATATAGACGTGTGTCCACTATTTCAAGGATATAAACGAAAATCAAAGTAAGACTGTTTTTATCGCAATGTACTTCTCATTGTACACTTGTATGAACATTATCACGTTAAGAACGTATGTTATCATGTAAAATAGGTAGGTTGTCATGTGCAAATGATGTGTTGTTTTGTTTCATGGGTAGGTCAACTTGTTTAAATAATGCACTGTAATTCAGTGAAGTGGCGGTCGTGTATTTCCTTGGATTGAAACAGTGTCAGGCCTACAACTCTTCAGAATGATAGCATTGTTTTGGTATTGTTTGATCAAGATTTAGACCCGAACCAGTTTATTTCTTCAGAATCGAGCTTGGGCTAAATGAAAACTTTAAACGCGTTTTAATATCAGATACATGACTGATTGTCGTGTAGAAATCGAAGCTCTCAAAATAAGTATTAGACTGTGGATATGTTTTATTTTTATGGACACAAAAAAATATGTTTCATTCATATGTTTAAGTACAATAAAGTTCATGGTAGGTTTTGGTTGGCGTAGTGATATGACCCCTCTCATATAGTTGACATTACTGCCACACCTTCAAACAATTCTAAAATGTCAGTCGATAAAATCGGCTTGCCTTCGAAGTGGACTGGATAGTGGGCCTAGGTTTTGGTCAGACTGAACTTTGAGTTTTGAGCAAAGGTAAAAGAAAGACACAATGTCACTTTTCCCTATTCAGGGAACTAGGTACTCTAATAAACCATGCCCTACCCGCTTATATACTGTCATACCAGTGCAAGATGTTGCGGAGTGACGAAAAAAAACCCATAACATCCAGAGCTAAATGATTGTGACATACCTTTTTCGGGCCGCCATATAAAACACTCCACAAACTTATCCCCAAAATAAGTCCCAAACATACGCAAATATGTCGTCTGCCCAGCGGTGCCATGTCTATAGTCAACTAGAATATTCCGTCATAATGTTTGTCTCACATGTTTCCTGAAGAATTCTATTCTTAATACCGTGTATATATTTAACGAAGTGACATAAATAGCTAGTACTTGAATACTGATAAGGGGAATGTTTACTCTTCCCGGCTAATGTCAATATGAAGTTTTGTATGATAACATGGATTAGATGTGAAACCCATTCTTGTTTGCATATGCACTCGACCCAGGTTTATTGGCGCTGTGCGGAAGCACAGTGCCAGTATTGAATAGGTTTTAATTTTGTACCATGGGGTTGCATAATCGAATAAGGAGTAGCCAACATTATTATTGTAATTAAAAACTATGTATTCTGTGTGAACAAACTCCCTATAATGAATAAATAAATAGTATTAACTGATTACAAACAATACTATACCAGATGCATACGTCTTCGACCGTTAATTCAAAACTTTTGACATATTCATAGTATATTTAATAACTTTTCCACAAACTTGAAGGTTACGGTTTTTTTATTGCTTTGTTTACGGACCCTACGGCCAGATTCATCAAAGTTCAGAAAAAACGTCTCAATAGTTGTTTTGCTAACTCTAAACATTTTGAAGTTTAAATACATATGTTGTCAACGTGAATAATTAATGAAAACCTATTTTAATTACTACATACTAAAGTAAAATGTAGGCATTATAAATAAGACCGTTCACCTAACTATGCGATACATGGGGTCTCAATGAAAGTTATGTAAAGCATCGCTTTTTTGATTTGATTTGATGAGAATTTTATCAAGGTCCGTCCAAAAGAGCACTTATGTTAGCTTGATATTTGGATGAGACCCCGGCATGTCTCCCGTCATGCCTAAAAAATAAAATTTTGAAGCCAGAAAATAGGAGAAATTTACCTGACTGCAATTTCCAGCCAGTATATCCAAAGTTTGTATTTGATTGGTTACCAAATAGTAGGCCAATCACGGCGACCAATGAGATCTAAGTGTGATTGACCTAGTTTGTATGTCTGGATCGTGGTAGCCTAACAGTTTTTAGAAAATTTTGATACTAGATGTTATATGTGTTTGTTTTGTAAAGTAAAAATCCCCTTTAATAAAGTGTTGTCCTATTTTTATTTTGCTTAGCTTTTTGTGATGATAAAAAATTTAATTGTCCTGAATGATAGAATAAAATGTTGTCCGAAAAGATGGTTTTACTTATTTGAACAAGTTAAAAAGTATGCATGAAAGTTTGACTTATGTTTCTACTCTGAAATTTTGAAAATATAAAAACCCCTTAAAACCCAAATAAGCCAGCAACCGCACAGGCTACTTGTTAACTTTACTTCTTTAATTATAATGGTGTACAATAGAAAATTATAAAGAGACTTGTACTAGTTGGTTGTTTACTACCGGAGCTAGAAGCAAAAATCGGAGCCAGGAGAGACAAAAATGATTAACCAATCAGCAGGGTGCTAATGGCCGCCAGTTCGGTCTACTACTGTTGAAAAAGCACAGTCATTAATGTAATTATTTGAATCATTTGTATCATAAATTAGATAAAATGCCAAAATTTTTCTTTAAATATATGAATGTTGCTGTAGATCATGAGTTCGTAAAATAGAAACTTTATTCAAATTTTGTGGAATTTTGGTGAGAAATTCTTTTTAATTGTTTCAGAAGGAAATTTTAATTTTAATCTGTTAATCTGTTTTATTTTTTACTTAAAAATAATAAAAGAAGTAAGTGTAGATCATGATTTGCATGATCGGCGATTCGGTCCTCGGACAGATGCTGGTGAACTACTATTCCTGATCCTGGTTGACTAACCAGTACTTTTCACATCTTCTTTGTTGTGAGTGATTGGGTTTTTCGTGCCTGAGTAAGATTGTTCTTAATGTAGTTTTGATCTTATATTACACATCTTTATTGGTTCGAAAATATAATTGCGAAAGTTAGATATGCTTTTCAAGATTAACATTGCTGTTCGTACTACTTGACCTGACCTACTTGTTGGTTTTGGGTGACCTACTGCGACTTTTAGTGCGCACGAACCGGATGGAGTTATAACAGGTGCGCGTTTGGCTTTTTTGGATCCGGCTATTTTTTGACAGTAGATTACTGCTTCCATTTAGGAAATTAGTAGTGTTTTATGCATTTTCTGCAATGTCTGGGGTATCTAGTTATAGGATCAATCACTGTTTTTGGTTAGTTATGACTTTTTATATGGGCATTAAGTATGCATTTTCTTGTTTAAGCAGTCATTAATTGTGATTATTTTTATTTTCTACGTTTTTCCAGTCATTGTCCTGGTGATTATTTTGGACATTTATTAGTTGTATGTTTGTTTTTGTAATCACCAGGGGTTTGTATATGCGTGGGTTATAATGGTATGTCGCCACAGACACTATTTTTTCCTATGTAGGTATCAAATTTCTTACTCAGACACTAGAACCGCTGAAAAGTAAAAATTTGTTAATTTCACATATTTCTATAAAATGACTAATAACTATCTAATCTACTGAGCTTCCGTCACATGTCAAGACAGGCTTTATACCGGGTTTGTCACGTGGTAGGTATTTGTAGTAATTATTCTATACATGTGTTTTTTATATATTTAGATAGAGAAAAAAGGATTTTTTGTCGATTTTGTTTAAATAAAGCTTTTTTCTTACGGTTTTTTGTGTTATATCTTTGGTCCTTGTTATTCTAAATATAATTTGGTCGAAGTATAAACTGTCAATGTTTTGTATCCTTTATAAATTGTCTTTTATGCTACAAAATTTTGGAAAATCGCGGAATAAATTATCTGTAATAAAATTGTCTAATGTTTTCAATCTTTTCTATTTTCATTTCAAATCTTTACTAAATTGTGCTTTATAGTTATGGCTAGGGTGTTGGGTAGCCCTTATCTAGTTCTAAAGTTTTTTGTTATAAAATTTTCATGTTGTCCGGAGGTATATGAATTCAATGTTTTAGATATGTGTTTTGTCTCAAAGATTCACCTGAGGTGGGGGTTTGATGTCCTTGACCTTTCTGTACCGGAAGCTCATTCTTGTTAACATATATACATGTATAATAAAGTATACTAAACTACTTAAAGGTAAATTACAGGACACCCCTGGTTTACAGAGAGTGTGTTAGGGGTTTCTTAGTGTGGAAATATTTGTTTTATGTCACTAAAATGCGATACTGGCTTGCCTATTCTAATCTAATCTACGAAATAACATATCTACAATCTATAATAGACTTGCCATATCTACCCCTATGTACTTTTATCAAATATAGAGTTGTGTGAGTTGTGTGCTGTGTTCTGTATATAGGGTCCTAGAGCTCAGGGCTAGCACCATGCATTCCGCGCACCATGCTCCTGCAGAGTCCAAGTACCGTTTTTCCCCCATTGCGAGTTACGCATTATTTCGTTAAGGTGGGAGTCCCAAATAAAGGGTAAGATACGGTTTTTAGTCGATCTACACTTGCGCAGTCCGTGTACTACATCATACTTCCCCTTGGTCTTTTGGTACGACCGTGTGGGTGTGTGTGTTCGAGTGATTGCCGGGCGGCATTAACACTCCGTAAAAGTCACCTATGACGTTTGTGTTTTCAGTAGTGTGTATGTTTGTTCTGGTGTTTTGCCGAGCAGTCCATTATGTAATCGGTCCTAATCTATATTTTTTCATTGTATCCTATATTTTTGATAAATTCGAATACGGCCAGGCGAATATCTTGTGCTATTTCTTTTGGTGGATCTAACAGAGTTTTTTCCGTAATAGTTATTAGTTCTAATTTCAAAAGTTTTGTTTCAAATATTTTCCTTTCTTCCGAATATAATGGGCAGTGAAACATTAGATGGCCAAAATTTTCTATTTCGTTACAGTGTTGGCAGTTTTTGTCTTCTATGTATCGGTCCCCTTTAAGATAGCTACTTTTTAGTTTAAGTCTAGTATACATTGTGTCTATTTTTCTATCATGATGGTACGTTTGTAATTTGCTAGGCGGTTTAATATTAATTTCTATGTTATGTGTTGAGCAGTAAGTTTCCCATTGCTGTAGATATTTTTGTTTTACTTTATCTTTTATGATGCTGTAGACTTCCGGTACGCTGAGCTTAATATGAATTTCTGTACCGGAAGTGCTGCCGTATTTTGCTTTGTCGTCTGCTAATTCATTTCCGTTTATGCCCACATGACTTGGTACCCACATTAATTGAATTTCGTCCCCTCTATGCTTTATGGCTGTAACGGACTTTAAAATACTGTAAATCATTTCTTGCCTATGAGACTGACCTGATTTTATTGCTAATAAAGAACTCAGACTATCGCTAATAATGACTGCTTTTGAAATATAGTTTTCTTTGCAATAAGTTATTGCATAATCTATTGCTGCTAATTCACATGTAAATATTGAAGTTTGATTGTTAAGCTTCAGACTCTTGTTATGTAGAATTGTGCCGTCTTCTGCTATAACTACTATACCCGCCCCTGCTATTTGTTTGGACGGGTCTTTACTACCATCTGTATAAATTTGAGTAAAGTCTCTAAAGTGTCTAATAATGTTTAAATTTGCAATAATTTTGTTTCTTTCATTATCTTCTGCTTTGTTAATTTTCCCTACTAAATCTAGGTTAATCTCAGGCATTTCAATATTGATAAGTTGTTCGTAGCACGGTTCTTGAATTTGGGTTTCGCTTAGGCCGTATTCTGTGATTAATGTCCTAATGCTTTGTGAATAAGGTTTCTTTAAATTTTTATTACTCTTTGTCTTATAAAAATATGCTGGTTGGTCACAAATTTCATCGTTGATTGGTAAGTTCTGGCCCAGTCTGGAGCTTCTGGCCCAGTATTTTAGAGCTTGAAGTTCTCTTTGCAGAGGCAGTGGAATCATGGCAGTCTCGGTATGTAGAGGGAGGGTGGGGGTGTGCCTCGGACATCCTATAATGGTTTTTAGTGCCCTGTTTTGTAGTCTTTGAACTGTTTTTAGTTGTGAATCTTTAGCGGAGGCATAAACTATGCTGCCATAGTTGATTTTGCTTAAGATGAGGGCCTTATAGATATTCAGAAGGCATTTTTTGTCTGTGCCCCACGATTTCCCTTTTACTGCTCTTATGATATTTAAGTCTCTAAGACATCTTTTCGACATGTATTCTACGTGCATTTTCCATGATAAGGTTTTGTCAAAATACATCCCTAGAAATTTTGCATGCTCATTATATGTGAGGTTCGTTCCACATAATGTTAATTTCGGAAAGTTGGTGGCTCTTTCCGGAGGTTTTACGGCCTGTCTGTGTATTAATAAAACTTGAGTTTTAGTCGGGTTAATGATGAATCCCCATGAATTGCTCCATTTTTCTATTTCGTTCAAAACAGTTTGGGCTTTTTTCACTGCCTGCACCGGACTGTTTGAGGTTAGCCATGTTGCTGAATCATCCACAAATTGGGATATTTGAGCATTTATAGTTGGGTGTTGCGTATTAAGGTTTTTAATTTGTTCTTCGAAAGTATTCATCATTAAACTGAAAATTATGGGAGACAATACCGCTCCCTGGGGGCATCCATTCACTGTTTCCACTACCTCTGAGAGAGCTCCATTATATTTTACCTTAATCTGTCTGTTTTGTAAAAAGCACCTTAACCATTTTATCATGCGCCCTTGTATGCCAGAATTTAGGAGTTGCATGAGTGCTCCTCCGTTCCACATTTTATCAAATGCATTACTCAGATCTAAAAATATAGCTATAAGATATTTATGTTCTGCCTGTGCTTTCTTGCAATCGGACTCTAATCTAGTGATGTTATCGTCGCATGAGTGATGCGACCTGCATCCGGACTGGTATTTGGACATAAGATTGTTCTTTTCTAAATATGTGCACAGTCTCGGTTTAATCATTTTTTGCATTAGTTTTGTAAATGTTGAAGTTAAAGAAATCGGTCTATAAGAAGCAGGTTCATTTTTGTCTTTATTAGGTTTTAGTAATGGTATGATAACTGCATGATTCCAGCTTTCTGGCGTGGTGCCCTCTACCCATGATTGGTTAAAGATTTGAAGAAGTGTATTCCTGCTTTCCTGTGGTAATTTTTTGAGTATTTTGTAATGAATCAGGTCTTCTCCCGGTGCACCGTCCTTGCAGTTCGACAAAGCTTTATTAAATTCAAATATAGTAAATTCTTGGTTATATTCTTGTGAGTTATCATTGTTCCTATCATTGATATGTTCATTTACTGCTCTGTTTATATTCCTTTTGTGTAATAAAAATTCTCTAGTGTACCCTTTATTACTGCTAGCTTCGGCATATTGTTTGACTAATGCGTTAGCTTTTTCTTTTGGTTCCGTAATATTTTGTTGGCCTATCTTAAAGACTGGATTGCTCTTTGGTACACTGCCTTTAACTTTATTTACAAAATTCCAAACTTCCTTAGATGATGTATTACATGTGATAGTTGAGCAGAATTTGCGCCAACTGTCCTGCTTTGCCTTTTTAACTACTCTTACTGCTCTTGCTCGGGCCATTTTGAATAAAATGAGAGTTATGGGAGTTTTTTCCCTTTTATGAATTTTACGTCTAATTTCTCTGCTTCTTATGGCTTCGTGGCATTCCTGTGTCCACCATACTTTCTTGATTCTAGTTTTGATATTTTTGGGTTTAGATTTTGGAATTGTTTTTTCTAAAATACCATTAAGTTTATCTAGAAATTCTTTGAAATTTTCCTCTACTGTTTGATTCTTAATCTTGTAATTTAATTCTACCATGCATAAATGATGAAATTCCATCCACTGGGCAGTGGATGCCTTGTCTATCAGCCATTTTTCAGTTATCATTACATTTTCAAATCTTATTGGAGTTTCTATTATTGTGATTATTGGAAGATGATCACTATTGAAGCTGTTGTCGACTACAAGGAACGTTGCCCTAGGGTGCAGACCTGCGGAGACTATAGACAGATCCAGGGCTGAATCTGTGTGGTTTGCCTGCTCGGCGAGGCGGGTGCATTGACCATCGTTTATGCAATTTAGATCTGACTCGTTCATAAAGTCTATCAGATCCTCTGCCCCAGCATCGCGCCTAAAGTCATTTTCGGGGTTCCAAAGTGGATGTTTTAAATTGAAGTCTCCTACTATTACATTTGACTGTCCTAAATTTTTGAAGGTATTCCTAAAAACATTAATGTTGTTGTTTTCTTTGCTATTTGTATAGTAATTATAAATCGAAATGTTATTATCTTTGCCAATGATTTCTATTGCAATATTTTGATTAACATTATTGTAATCAGTATTTTTGGTTATGTATGATAGACCGTTGCGGACATATATGCATAACCCTCCTGAGGTGGGGGTTTCTTTGTTATGAAACATTACGGGTTTTTGGTAATCCTTGAATTTGAAAGGATTATGTTTTTCTGCCAAATGGGTTTCCTGTAGACAAATAACATCTATTGGTTTTTTTTGATCTATGAGAAAATTTTGTAATTCATTACATTTAGTGTACGATTCTGATCTCATACCCCGAATATTCCATGAAATGATGCTGAGGCAGGGTCTGGTGGACTCAGTAATTACCTCAGCTGTTTTGTGATCCATTAATGGTTTATTCGGAGTTGTTTTGTGTTATTGGTGTTTTAGCCTAAGTTCTACATAAGTTTAGTGGACAATGTATTTTCATTTGTCCATTTGGTCCTGGGTAGAGAATGTGTGGGTGTGGGTGATTTGTGTTAGTAATTCTCCTTAGTGTTGGTACTGGGTTAAGTCCCCCTTGAAATCTGTAGTACATTGGGCCTGCCTGGTGTCTTGGTTGGTACCCATAATTCCCTCCCCAAGAAGGTTCTCTTTTAATTTTTCTATGAGGTGAGGGTAGGGGGTTAGCACACCTTTCTTGTTTTACTTTAATTATATCTTTAGTACTAGGTATATTTTTGGGTGTTGTAATTTTGGGGTCAGATTTTTGGGTTTTGTCTTTGGTTTCTGTTGTAATTGGGGTGGGGGTGACAATAGGTGGGGGTATTTTATCTTGAGGAGTGTGCTTTATCTTGGCACACTTTGTTTCATATTCCTTTGTTATCTTATTGTTTGTATCATTTATCTTTGATACGTATTTTCTGTACACGGGGCAAGTTTTGCTTGAACCCCAGTGATTACCCGAACAATTGATGCATTTAAGTATTTGAGCCTGGCACATTGATAGTTCATGGTTGCCGGTACATTTCGGGCATTTGGTTTTATTTCGACATTGTCGTGTTTTGTGCCCTGGGGCTTGGCACTTACTACATCTTATGATACTTAATGTCGTTGGTTTAACTAATTCTTTTGAACCCACTAATTCTATTGGCATTTCTGAACAAGTAAAAGTTAAAATGATCTGATTTGTTTTTTCCCTTTTTCCCTTATTATTGATTTCTTTTTGCCGTATAGTGGCAATGTTTTTGTTGTTTTTCATGAGATTATTTTTGAATTGTTCGGTGCTTTGGTTTTTTGGCACCTCTAGGACTCCCATACTTATGTTTGATATTTTGGGGGTTGGGGCTTTTTTGTTTTCAATTTTAAGCTCATGTCTTCCAAACCTAAAATCTTTGATCTTTGTTTCAAAATCGGACCTAGCCTTGAAATATAAAATTCCTTTGTTGCTTTCAATGTTTTTAATTTTGTCCCCCCCGAATTGTTGTTTTAAATTTTTTTCTATTTCTAACAGTTTATGTGTGCTAAGCCCCCCTTGAACCCCTTTTATAACCATATCTGTCCATTTTGGCGATTTTTCTTTGTTACCTACTTTTGGTGATTTGGCCTGTTTTTGTGTGGTATGGGGGGTTGGGGTGGGGATAGTTTTTGTATCTTTTTGTATTCCCAAAGTTTTTTCCCCTCCCTCCTCTAAAATTTGAAATTTATTTTTTAGTTGTATGGGTGATGTTGTTTTTGTATTTTTCCTATCATTTTGGGGGGTGGCATTAATTTCTATGGGTGTTAATGTTTGTATTTCTATATATTTCTTCTCTATTTCATTTGTTTGTGTACTACCTATTTTACTCTCACTAACATATTGTGTGGATGCATTATTAGTTACCACTTCTGTTTGGGTTCCTATGGACCTTGTGCACTTATTGTCATTGGCACTTGTGGTTTGAGTCTCTGTATTCCTAGTGCGCTTATTGTCATTGGCACTTTTTTGTTGGGATTCTATGGGCAAGGTGTACTTATTGCCGATGGCACTGGCGTTTTGCGTTTCTACAGAGATTGTGCTCTTATTGATACTGGCACTGTTTGATTTCCTAGCTGCTTCTTTTCCTGCATTAAGTTCCACTACCCTAGCAAACAAAGCTTCAGCCATGGGTGGGACTGCCCTTTGATGTAATATGGCTTGAAGGGTGAGTATTAGTTCACGCCAACTAAAACTGTCTGATGTCATATGTGAATTATCACCAGCTACCTGTTCTATTAATCTAACTACTTTGCTCTGTTGAGCCCTACGTACTACAGTTATTTTTCGTTTGTGCTCCCTGACTGCTTTAGCTGCAGAGACTTTTGCCTTTGAAGCTAATTGTTTTATGTCACTCATTGTTATTTGTGTGTTTTGAACCTGAGACTTAGAAAAAAAAAATTAAATTTTGAGATTTTTTTTTTTTTTTTTTTAAATTTCAACTTGTAATATTTTCCCCTTAAAAAATATTTTTCTAGTAAATGTCTTTAATTTTCCTTCTATGTTGATAAAAACTTGTTTAATTAAGTGCTTATTGATTGTGACCTTAAAGCTAAATTGTTCTACTGACTGTGGTGGTAAAAGCTACTATAGTATCACACAAAGACTAAAAGGTACCCTATTATATCCACTAACATTCCAACTTGAAGCCTATTTCACACCTTTCCTTGAAGTTGAGAAGTTTGACAATAGAAGTTAGCAAGGTGTTGGAAATAACTTGTATTTATTGTCTCTTATTTACTCAGCAATCAATAGAAAATAGACAATATAAATTCCCTACAGATCTAATTGCAGATAAGGACAAACTGGGAATAATTTTGACACGGCCTAATTACTATTTGTACAATGTATACAATTAGCAGGAATTAGCTAATTACAGATGGGGTTTGATTGTAAGAAACCGTCTGCTTTTGTCCCTTAAACCTTTAATATCTTAAAAACTGCTTCAGTAATCTTTCTCAAATTTTGGTCACTGTTTATTTATTCATTAATTTCCATTCAAAGCTTATTATGAATGTCCTATTTGCTAAAATGACCGTGCCACTGGTCTTTTAGTTTGCTCTACCCCAAACTAACTTTTGTTATATTTCTTAATTTTTCCCTATTTACCCTTATTTTCCCTTGAAATACCTTCAACCCCGCTAAACCTTGTTTCTCTTTCCCACTGAAAAATAAGCTTTCTTTTTAGCGATTTACTAGATCTATTTGAATTACTAGTAAATACACTACGCTTACTAACTGGGTCTTGATTCTAATAATCAAGCCTCTTTTCCTAACTTAGCTACTAAATTCTGTTTTGAAGAAAGTCGGTTCACCTAAGTATTCCGGCTATCTTTTACCTAATTTTCAACAACTATTGCCCCAGACAAATGCTTTCCTATTTAAACTTTCTTACCCCACTTTTATCTTTTCTTTACCCTTGTCTTTCCCGCTCGTAACTTATCCTATCCTTTATCCTTAATCCTGATCGCGTATCCCTCCTAGTGGCACTTAACTTACGAAAATAAGTTTAACTCTTAAGCACTTCAACTTTAAAAAAAAAAAAAAATATTTTTGAAAATTTTCAGACTTAGTTTATCTGAGTGACAATATCTGAGCACATGTTTTAACGTGTTGACAGGTCAACAGTCAGGTGTAAAGCATCGCTAACAACTGACCAATAGTAAAGACAAAATTAATCACGTGGGTTTCGTCTGCGTCGAAAAGCGTCTACTGACCACGAGCTGTAGCCTTGTTTAATGGGCGTCATCGTACCATTATACGGAAGGTTGTTTTATGATTCGTTTATTTTTTTGTTAAACTGTAGTAAATGTGTTTTTTTACTTATTATGATAACAGTTACAAATAACATAATGTATTTGGTTTTTCCCGTTGATAGGTTGTTTACTGATATTCTAAAATGACTCTGATTCCTTTAAATCATGTTTCAAAAACATGCGCAGCGCCTTTGATGCTTCGCATCAAAATTTGTCTTGTTGATTACTTGAGCTCTAACTAGCCCTTCACATCACAGCGCTTGCATTGAGACAAATTTGTATGGCAAGCCGTTTTATTATTTATTCCAAAATGAGATATCTAGCTTTAATAAAGATATCTCTTTCACGCTGAGAGATTGCATTCTATCTTTGTCTCCGTATGAGAACTTTTGAACCGAAAGAGATATATGCTTAACATCATTTGAGAAATATCTTTCTGAGAGAAAGATATACACCGTTTATGAAGTTGCATCGGAAAAACACTACTTACTAACATGCTCTTCTTTGACAACGAACGATCGCACTTACATTAGCGATTTACAGTTGAAAAAATATTAAAATGTCAGATATGTTAAAAGACCACACATTTCAGCAAAGACTGATTATGATTTGAGTGATGTTTTAAACAAGGACTATATTTAAACAAGAGCACCGCCTGCGGATGCTGGACGCTCGTCTGATTTTATCCTTCTACAGTTTATTTATTTCTATTTTTAAGTAAAAGTGTACTTGAACTTGACCCTGTAACAAAATTCCACAAAAGGTTTTCCTAAATAATTACTAAACACTAAGTTTGGTCACAATAATTCAAGTAAAGATATTGTATTTTTCCCATTTTTTCTATTTTTAGAAAACAATAATTGACTTTGACCCTATGAGCCACAAACACAATCCAATAATAGTCTTTATTTATATGTATTACACACTTAATTATTAAGTTATATTATGTCAATTGTAACTAAAGATATTGAATATATTACCGTTTTTCTATATTTAGTTATAGTGACCTTGACCCCAGGAATCCCAAAACACAAATTATGTACTTTTTTCACCCAACGTTATGACTATGTCATAATTTAACCAATTTAATTAACAGTTAAAATCACTGTTCCCCAAAGTTTAGCTGTATGTTGTTTTTTCATCTCTCAAAATACCATGCACAATACAGTGTGAAGTTGTAAACACTGACTGCTGCTGTTGAATGTTGCCTAAACCATGAATTGCGTCTTTAATATAGAACCATTGAATTGCATTACTACCTACATAATAATAGTTTAGACATTGAATTAAACCATATTGTTACATAATATAGCCTGGAACAAATAAAGTTGATTGTTGTTGACAATCAAGTGACGACAATAGATCGTCATTTTTTTCTCGAAATCAGACGAGCTAAAATGATGGTCGGCGCGATTTTGGATATTTGAAAGCGATGGGTAGCTAGATTTTATAGTAAAATCTCCTATACGTGTTCAAATTGTTTGCAGTAAGAAAGAGCCAAATATCACAGGTTAGAAATCTTAACAGGGATCCGAACCCATAACCCCTCGCTTACAGGGATGTTAGAGCAAATTCAATCCTTGATTATCTTATCCAATATGATATATTCGAAATATTGACCGTTACTCACTGTTCGAGAAAGTGTAATTACTCTACACTTAAAATGAACATTAATTTGACGGTAACAATATATTATGTTGATAGATATGAACTCTTTACGTAAAAAAAATAAACGCATTCAAGAAGGACTGAACACGCAAGAGAATTTTTATTGACCTTTTTCATTGCAATTAAAAGGTGCCTTACAGAGTAAAATTGTCAATTCGAAAAATGTTATTCACTCATGTTATTCACTCTTCTCGTCATTTCATTGGCGGTTGAAAGGTTACCACTTTCGGTCAAAAGCGAGCTTAAAACGGCTGCGCCGAAAAAAAAGAAATTAATAAGCTGAGTATTTAGAAGCACATATACATAACATATATATTGTGATTTGCACTGCATATAAGGCACAACAAATAATGGACACAGTGACTACCACATATATTTAAGTTTGCATATCATGTAATGTAAAAAGCACCACGTTTAACGTTTTATCTACTGCACACAATAACAAATCTACTGCAAATTAATATTGGTCGTTGTACAGCACAGAAATTCGAATGCACTGCATGTAATGACAGTACCACCATATATAAGAAGAGTCTTACTACATATAACAAAGAAAGTACAGCATATAAAGTAACTAGTACCACACATAATGAAATATCTACCATACATAATGAACTATCTACAGTACTGCATATAATAAAAGATCTACTGCATATAATGAAATATCTACCGCATATATAAGCAAACAAGTCATAATAAGACGGTCATGGCGTTCCATAGCTCTCCGTGTACAAAATATCTGTACAGATAAGATAAGATAAGAAATTAGTTTATTATAGTGACTTGTGCATTTATACAGAACAATGACATGGTGATTAATGAGCATAAACATTAGCACCCGGCCCAGTGGGCCTATAAGTCACCTTAGACATATAATCATATTAAAGTACGTATGTGGTATAATAAGATTTATAGCAAATATAACGGATTTTCAACAATATACAATTCTTAACGTTAAGTCAATTGATGTGAACACATCTTATGTATTATTTGATTTGGCATCTGGATATGGATGTTATCACAAAACATAGAAGTTATGTCTTAATCCGTCACATGATCAATTACCTTCGAGCAAAATTAACATAATTGAAGAAACGCCTATTTACAAATAACAGTATACAATCACAATGATTTAAGAATAGATAATACTTCTGCGGTACAGAAATGCCTTGACAATAAATTTGGAACATTTTCTTGTATACTTATTCAATAAAAATGATAGTTTATTCTCCTCTGACATCTGAATAAAATCAACATGTGTTATAACGTCTCGGAATATATCTGAACGCATTGATTTGTATAAACCACAGTTAAGGAGAAAATGTATCTCGTCTTCTACTGAGTTCGACGTGCAAAAGGTGCAAAGTCTTTGATCAGCTGGCTCACCGATATATCTTCCGGTCTCAACTCGAAGTGGTAAAATACCAAACCTTAACTAGCACAACAATGATCGTTCATACTTTTTTAGATTCAGATTTAAGTAATTTTCACAATCAAAATTTCTCTTAAACAACTTATACGTTCTAAGTTTTGGTACACTTTGAACATCATTAGACCACTTTCTGTAATATAAATCTCGTGTCAGTTGAGTTACGTTTTTAATGCTTACCACAGATTTAAAAACAAAGTGATTTACTAAACCTAAATTATCAAGAATCTGCCTCACATCACTAGACCAATTGTTTTTACATAAACGATAGTCGTGATTAAAAACTTTTTTCGTCAGTCTTGATTCCTCCATGTTAAGGAGTCTATTCCAATATCTGACAATGCTGCACCATCTCCTGTACTGACTTGGTAGCCATCCACTGTCACCATATAGTGCTACTAAAGGTGTGAAACGATGTACACCCATAAAATATCGTAAAGCCCGATGCTGTACAGTGTCTAACGATTGGAATTGTCGAGCACCCCATACCGATGCAGGTCGTAATCCAAAATAGGTACAACACATGAGTTGAACAGTTTTTCAAACGTTCGAAACCCGATATCTTTCAAATGATGGATTTTACTAATCAAACTTCCTAAAGCTCGACCTGCTCCTTTCGATAACGCTTCACAGTTTACACGATAGTCACTCTTATCATTAAAAATGACACCAAGATACTTGTAGTGTTCAACTGTTTCCAATACATTTTCACCGATAGTAAAGCTGAACTCTGTCTGCAGGGCCCTACCTCTCCGAAAGTGCATGCACTTCGATTTGGTCGTATTAATAAGTACTCTCCAGCGTTTGCACCAACTGTGTAGTGTATTAAGCATAGTTTGCAATTTCTCTTCTGTATCTGAAAGAAGCACAATATCGTCCGCATACATCAGAATTGATATACTAGTGTCGCCAGCTGAAATTCCAAGGTCAAGGTCATTCACTTCATGTATAAGGTCATTGGCGAAAATCGCAAATAAAGTCGGTGACAAATTACATCCCTGTTTCACGCCCGTTGAGCAGCTGAACCAGTTTGTTAATGTATTGTTTATTCTGACACAAGATATGGAGCTCGCATAAATATTTTTGATGGAACTGTAAACTTTTCCGTCAATATTGTGCAGAAGCAACTTGTATAAAAGCATTTCTCTATCAATAAAGTCAAAGCACTTCTTCAAATCGATGTAAGCCGTAAATACTTTGGGATTATTTCTGACAATGCTGTCCAATGTGAAAATATGGTCATCACATGACCTATTTGACCTGAAGCCATTTTGTTCGTCTGCCAGTAACTGGTTATTCTCTAAGTATTTTGTGACTCTTTTGTTGATAAACGATGTGTACAACTTACTTATGCAGGACAGAAGGCTAATTCCACGGTAATTTAACGGTATCCTTTTGTCTGAGTTAGTATCTTTCAAAATTGGGCAAATAATTGCTCTCCTCCATTGAGAGGGTATTATACTACTGTCAAAGACCAACTGAAACAGTTTATGTAAAACAGCTATCACTGGTGCGTTTTTCAAAACGTCATACGGAATTTTATCATATCCACAAGCAGAGAAGTTTTTGGCTTGCATCACAATATCCGAAACTTCATTTAGTGTGATATGCTTATTTAACTGGTCATTCGGTGTGTACAGTGGGTCTTGCATATTCATTTCAAGTAGATGTTTGTGTAACTTTGCACGGTTGTAATGGATATCGTCAAATTCACTATGCTCTTCAAGATTATACAGGTTTCTGAAATCTTGTCGCCATTTTTCAAATACAGCATTTTCATCCCTTATAACGTTATCATCGAATACAATTTCAACTGGAATAGATCTATCTTTTCTCGGACCTAGACTTTTAACTTTTCGCCAAAATGCCGTTGGATTAGACGTTGATATTTCATCGATTTCAAGGGCTTGCACCAGTCTATATGCTCTTTCGGAAGTCCTAAGCAATTTATCAAATGTATTTCGAGCATCTATATAACTCTGACGAAGGTTCCAGCGCTGACGGTTATTCCCTCTGTGTCTCAAAAATTCTCGTTCTTTTGTGCGCATAATATTCCACATTTCTTGTAATTCGTCATTCCAGTACGGTTTCTTATGTTTACGTCGTTTGTTAGTTCTTTTTGAACCGTTGTAAACTGGAATCGCTTTCAACATTTCATTTGTAATAGCGTCACATAAATTTTCGTATATAGAATCGATATCCGTCTGATTTTCTCTGGAAGACTCGATTTGTAAAATAATATTACTAACAGCTATTTTTGCTCGTTCGTTGTTCATAAAATCTGAGGGTATCTTACGTAATTTAAAACGTTTTTCATTGTCAGTTGCACACATATGGGAAATATCAATTTGCTCATGGTCGCTATGATGACATTTAAATTCCGTTATCAACGCCGCGTGATCAGGGAGACGTGAGCGTTCGCCTAGTAAACGGTATAATCCGTGTCGATCACTGATCTCTTGCATAGGTAATACTTTGAAGTTTTTACAGCTAGATAAAGTGTCCTGTGGGACATACCAATAATCCACGACGGCTTTCCCTTTGCGTGAAATGGACGTATAATTATCACATTCAGAACGACCATTTAGTACACAAAACTTTGAATCAGTTAAAAAATCGATGAAATCGCGTCCATGTTGATTAACTGTCATATCAAGTGGTTTGCGCAATGGTATAAAATCACAATTATCTATATTGTCTGATAAATTCCCAATTCTAGCATTTAAATCTGCACCAATAAAAATATAGTCACTATCGTAATTACTATATATTTGCGTTAATAAATGCGAGAAAAAAGACTGTGCATCTCTGCCTCTAGTAGAGTTTTCTGGGGGTAGATAGCACGAAAATACAATAAAATCCAAGTCTGTTGCTCGATTTGTTAATTTAATAGCTAAAACACCATCGAATGATTTGTCTATTATCTCAATATTGTGAGAATCTGCGATGCGCTGTGTTACTAGTATACCTACACCACCAGAGGCCCTAGGTGCTTTTTTATGTATTTCTTTCCTATTAAAGCCATGCCATACATAGCCTTGTACGTCTATTACTTCCTCTTTTCTTAAATGAGTCTCGCATATAGAAATAATATCAGAATTTAATGCTTCGATAATTGCAACACGCAAATCATGATTTTCATTGGTCCATCCACATACATTTAAATGGGCTAGACGAATATAATCACTGGGTCGGGTTAAGTCCTAGTTATCGTTCTGTTGATCGGTATTTGGAGGACGTCGTTCACGTTGTTGCACAATGCGTCCGTTAGCGTTAACTCTCAAGTTCTTACCACCATCTGGCAGCTGGCGCAACAATGCACGTGCATTCATTTCTATAAGTCTCTCTGCGTGAGACTTACAACTTTTTAGATACACTTTATTGAAATCCGACGTATTCTTCAGAGACATTTTATTTCGTAATACAAGTATCTTTTCATCAAGGTTTCTAAATGTAATTTTCACCAAGCCTGGTTTCCCGTTGATGTAAGATTTAAACCTTGCTACCTTGGTGATGTCAACTTGGGACCCAACGTCGTTTTCAAGCGAGTTAATGATACTTTTTGCGATATCTAGCAAATTTCTGCCGGGTTCCTCCCTGACACCACTAGCTACTATGGAAATGTCCGAGTCATCCGAGTGGTTCTGCCTAAACCATCCTTGCGCACGATCACCTGAGCCGTTTATTGTTACATTGTCGTCTGCGTGGCCTCCGGGTAATAGTCGCTCACTGTGCTCTACATTATCTACACGGGACGTCAGTGACTGAATATCTCTCACGACCTGATCAATTCGCGAGGCCTGCATTCCAAAAGACAAATTTATGTCGTCTTTCAATACTTTGATTTTAGTGTCAATATCAGCCTTCATCTCGTTTCTCAACTTATCAATTTTGCTCTCAAGCAATCGTTTCATACCCTCTTGAGAATTTTGCAGTTCCTGTATCGAACTTAAAATCAGATCAAGTTTTTCTGAATCACTACCTGTGGCCTTCGGCGGGGAATTCTTGCTCGCCATGTCTACCTGATTACTATTTACAGAATCAATGTTTGACTGACCTGTTGGTGAGAAAACAGAAATATCCTGTTCACTATCCTGTTCACTATCTAATGTATTATTATTTCCATATAAAACATTGTTTGCTCCACAAATCACATCACTAATATTTAAATCCAATTGTGATTTCCCGCCATGTTTGAATTGTTTAGGATGTTGATTCTCTGAGTCAGATTCACTGCTCCTCAATCGTTTATTTTTCTTTTGTCTAGCCTTTTTACCCATCCAAAATCACATACAATCCAATACGCCACAAAATAAACTGATTTAATCCAAATATGCTCATATAAACTAAGATATATCAATTTTTTATCTGGAGCTCGAAAAATCCGCCATTTCTTTTAAATGTCACGTGACTAATCTGTACATGTATGAACTACATGCCTTTGTATTTATTTCAACTTGTAAATACAGATTGCTTGTACTTTAATGTTTGATGTTTTCCTGTTAAAAACATTTGTCCCGTCACCGCAGTGTTTTTCACATGTATGAAAATTTGTAAAGTTGGATTTTACAGTGCTTTAACTTATGAAAGCCACAGGAAATAGATAACTATTGTTGAAACTTTAAACCCATTTGGTTTGACAGGTTATTTATTATTTATATTTTATTCTGAAATGCATTGTTTTCCAAGAGCTACGCTAAAAGTACATTAAGCGATACTTCTATGAAAGACCAACTAATTATGCATACATTTTTAGAATTGTTACAGTCAAATAATAAGTGTAATTTACTGAGGTTATGTAAATATATCCGACTTGCCAATAACAAAAGAAAAGACCTGTTAAGATATTCACCTATATTTTGAGTATTGGTCCGATAACAGCTCTCTGTTAATTTCATTTACTGATACAATGAAAGATTAAACCAGGAAGTAATTTTGTGTTTTACCCGATGGACACAATTGTATGTTCTTGATTTGTTATTATGTAACGAGATACTGTATATTGTATAAGTCACTCAATACAATTTCTGTTCTGTTCTGTCGACGACGGCCCTGGTCAGTATGCTGCATCATGCTGGATTATGTTTAATTATAAATTCTGTTTGAAGAAGGATAACATTTCTTCTCCATTGGCACTCGAACTTTGTTTGAAATCTAGCATACTGTCACAAGAATAATAGTTTATGTCATGAGTACGAGGTTCAGATCGAAATATCCGTCATCGAGGGTAACTGTTTTGGCGGGAACGAAGCTCTGCCAAGTGTCTCATGGTGGAAACTTTTTCTTGCATACCGTCTTGCACTTTCCGGCATGCGCAAAATCACCGGAAATGCCGAGCAAGGCCTTTTCCGGCCGCATCTACCTCACCTGATATCCCATGTTATCAAAAGACAGTAGCCTAATATTCTCTATATGTTATGTCTTAATGAGACACCTTCTGAAAATTAAGAGATTATTATTATTATTATTATTATTATTATTATTATTATGAATACATATGTATACAGAAATAGAAATTAATAATTCAAACTAAAATACAAATCACATCCAAATAGCGGTACCCTAAGTATTTTTAAAAATCCACATGGACCACAGTACGAAATTATCCCCTGCCCCTAGTGTCTTGCTTTGATAAATAAATGCATCATCACTTCTAGCTAATATCGCAGTTAATTTGCGTTCAAATGCTGTTAGTCCTTGAATTCGATGATAGCACTCACGGACCTATATACATGTATGTGTATATAAGTCCTTGCTGCACTTGTCGACGACACGGACAAATAATGAATCACAACAGATTGTCTTTAAAAAAATTGGGAAACCTGCATAAATAAAAGAAAAGATACGATTTTATTAGAAATAATTTAGTTACTGCTACATACATATATCAACTATATGTATAGTGTAGTAAGAGACATTCTCACTTATTACCCACAGTACAACAGTATGATCAAAACGTACGATATTTCACTCGTTTCGTTTATTCGTCAATAACCGTAAATTCGTAATTTATATCAAGTGTCGGAATCTATTTGGATTTCTCAAAATGCTGCATCCACACAATACAGATCTTTATGAAGAGAAAAGATGAGTTCTTATACCCGTGTCAAAATCAATGAGGTACTCCTTTATCTTTTTGCACATTAAATGATCTCGTGTCTTCAAGTCTCAAGTTTTCATTCTTAGCTCTACTTCAAACTTTATTTAGTATTATAATGAAGAAATAATCTATGGCTTGGAGTGCTTTATCGAAATTGAAGCATTCCCCGGAGGCGATGTGCCTGGCGGAATAATTCACGAGGGCCTTACCTGTATGTATGCACCATATTCGGCATATCGGCATAACATATTTATTGAAAAAACTAAATGCACCAATAGAAATAGAATATTACAAAATACACTTGTGCAATTTTTTTGTGCGCTGAGGCAGGTTTATATATAAAATGTACATGGTTAACATCAGAGAACCCTTTTTTAAAACCCTGAAAGAACTACAGAAGTAAAAATTTTCAAAATTTGCACAAGTGTATTTTGTAATCTTTTATTTCTATTGGTGGATTTAGATTTTTCAATAAAAGTCAAAGAAGTATACTTTCCAAAAAAGTTTAAACCCAACTGTCAAAAATTTGAATTTCCCGGGAGGAGCTTAGAGGTCATAACCCTAGATAGAGAGGAATGTAAACATTACTAGCACGTGGTTTTGTTTATCATCCACAAGGCATTAATTCACTGTAAAAGAGATTCACAATCACTACCTCTATTTAGTAATTTAGTTGTAATCACCTTTTTGTTATGAAACTGATTTATAATAATAATAATGGTAATTCATCAAGTTAGTGCAAAAAACTTTTTATCTGACACATAACCAGTATACTACCCAATCCTTTGTTCTTTTGTCATGATAATTAGAAGTCTTCTTTTTCTCACCACATGCATTATTTTCAGATGCTAATGTTTCAAGGCATCAAAATAAATGCCAGTTATAAAATGCCCAACGTTTATCAGTGAAATTGATGCCATGAATGTGTATTGTTTTGACAGTCCTCCCTAATTGCCTATATTATCTCAACCCTGTTGATAATTGGAATTAATTGATTTGGTGATAGAAATAGGCCTGCACCATTCCACAAATTTTCATTTTGTGCCTTGTCACTGTGTTTAACATAAGTCTTACATTGTCTTTCGGATTTAAGAAAATATCATGATATTAAAACAGTCATGGATAGTGACAACAGTTAGCCTCCACAAATTCCAGTTGAAAAGTGACAGAGCTGTTGAAATTCTAACTGATTTTTAAAAAAGGATTGCCAGTAACTGAGTTAATAAGAAGCAGAAAAGTATAAATACTATATGGTCACTCATTACCTCTTTCAACAATGCTCTATTAGCTTGTAGTCAAGAGATGCAATTTACAAAGTAAGGATTGGCTTACTAGACTGGAATGGCAACATAAATAGGGACGTTACATCTGAACAAATTGTTAGCTATAAAAGAAATCCAGAAATGACATACAAAATGCCAGTCGTGTTAAAAAATCAAAAACATTTCATTATAAAGGAACAATTTGGAATAAATGGCTTGAAAGGTTATACAATGCAAAGCATGCAGGCCAGTAAATTTTATCCACTGCTCTACTGTAGTGTTTGTTTACTTCAGTTATATTTAGCACAGGTACAGCGTCCCTCTGCAAGAGTGATAGCTTGTTATCTGATAAACACGCCTACCCTTTTGCAAACTTTGTAAATTTGTACTTTCTTATGAACATGTATATTTTGCAATAAAATATGTTTAAACTAAACACGCCTACCAAATTCTCCCTACCAGGGCAGGGATTTTTGCGGCTTTAAAAAGCAGCCGATCAAAACGCGCTGAAAGTGACACATCTCATATACATTTATACGGAATGTCGTTTTGGTAAACTACGCGGTTACGATATGTTTTCACTCCAAAATCACGAAGATACTACGCAGTTTGGAGTTTACAGATGATTGTTATTTAACTATAGACTTTATGAAGAAAAGAGCCAGTTTTTAAGTTGCTGTCGTTAAAAGCAATAATTGTGAAATATACCCTTTAACTGCCATATTCAGAGAAGCACCGTGGTGTGCATTTGTTAATATAGTTGAACTTGCGAAATAGACTGTGAAATTGCACCAAAGATTTTGTTAGTAAGCTTGACTAGTAGCAAAATAGTTTAAACCACCCTTTCAACAGTGTTTCAATAGACAGGTTTCCTAAATATCGTTGAATGAAATTATTGATTGATTACTATGATTATTTACAATAATATACAGTGACTCAATCATTTTGAAATACCTACCATTCGTGTGTTTTGCATGGTTCAGTGTAATGAAATAACAAAATTGAGCCGCGTCATGGGAAAATCAACACAATGGACTTGCGACCATGCTAGGAGGCTGGTCTGGATCGATACTGGTCGCCCATCAATGTGTAAGCAGTTTCTGTTTGATGTTGTGTTTTATGGTACATGTTATATGTGTTGTTTTATTATTTCGCGTATATTATGTAGTATACCATGAATGCAATCGATCATTAATTTTCATGTCGATATTAAAGAAATGTGTTTTGTTGATATTTACAATAGTGAAAAATGACATTGTAAGCCATGCTCACGTGCTCAGTACAATGTATACTATGCATTAAATATTCAGACTTTGTTCTTTATTCATTACCTAAAATTGAAAACTTTCTCACATAAAGAGACGTGGTCAATAGCGGGCCTCGATCCAAAGACTCTCAATAATTGAGAAGTTTCAGCTTCTCTAACCACTTGACCAAGGAGGAATCTCACGGTCCGTAACATTGTTCAATATGCTGTTACATCAAGTGGTCATATGTTCCACTTAAAACTATCAGACATATTGCAAAACATATGCGCAACATTCCTCTCCTAAGTACCAATCCTTACGATAATCTATGTTTCAGACCGAACATTTTCAGTGCCTTCAGCGCTTTGATTGTTTATAAAATCGTAAATCTATAGGGTGCGGCCAATAAAGTGAAGCGGCCTATTGTTCGGAAGTTACAATACTGGTTCTGTCTAAGGAGTCGGCCTATATAGGAAAATTAAAATCCTGTCAGAAACCACAAGGCATATAGATCACATATTTCGTATGTGGGATGGCCTAGTGGACCCCTATGAATATCACGCCTTTAGGGCCACACACCTGGGGCCACACAGTGACTTACATATTAAAACAAAACACACATTTCTGTAAAAAAAACACAAGCCAAGAACTTAGATAATTGGTGTATGGCATTGTCTAGCAGTTCTCTATCAAGTTTATTCGGATCATGCCCCTTGGGTGGACATTGGTCCAATCACCTAGTTTAAATTGAATTATAAAGGAAAAAAATGACAACATCCTCATGTTTATAACCACAAGGCATATAAATAAATCTCACCAGAGGCTAAGGGCTAAGTAAAAAGCATGCAGGAATGTAACATGGTTAGATTTATGTAAACTACCGAATATTAATCTAAACAGCGCCTCCTATAGTGCAATAATGAAACATTATATTATGCTTCCTTCGTTGAGCTTTCTGCTTGCTGGCATGCGTGTACTGTAGGTTTTTAATGTAAAATAAATGTACAAGCTATGGCAAAATAAGGGTTTGCAGGCAAGAAAATATACAATAAGACATAATCAATAAGACATAAATTAATCATTTTGTTCTTTATATTAAATGCCTTTTCAAGTATTACGGTTGAGAGTTGTGAAATCATTTTTGGAAGCGCTTAACATAACGAATAGCTCATTTATTGGCCGAAAGAAATCATTTGATGGGGTATGACAAATCATTATCTTACATGTAATAAAAAAACTTAGACAACAGCTGCCCGTAGCCGGCCAATCACAGGCTAAGATTGCCGTTTGATAAATCCCATATACAACAGTCCACTGTTGTCTATTTCAAATCGTTTTCCTCGTGCAAAGTGTGCATGACCTTTCTAGTGTAGCAAGGACAATTGAATTATGTCCTAAAATTGGGGATAATTTGAGGCCAGACAAATGTTTGTTTTCGGTTTAAAACAAATGAAAAGAGGTTATATTTTTTATACTGAGTACGCACAAACTCGTAAAACTCACTCAGCTCATAGTAGGGTGACTTTCTGGCTTTAAAAAATGGGAACCTGGACCCCCCCGTATAACAAGCCGAGTCATATATCAAAATGTTGGTAATAGATTGTAGTTTATGAAACTGCCGGCATAAATTGGCATAAATGGTGGCGTTCCGAAAAATCCAAGATGGCGTCCAAGATGGCCGCCAAAACTGAAAAATTCAGTTTTTGTAGTACTGTTGGTCCAGATTTTTTTTTTAAAGATTGTGTTTTGGTCTTAAACACTGAAATGTATAAATACACACTAAATATACGATTTTATGATGTTTTTTCACGAATTTAGGGAAATTTATGAAAAAATTGACAATTTTACCCGTAAGAGTGATCAATTTTTCGGTTTTGATAGGTATTTTTTTAACAGCAGTTAATTTTTTTACCAATTTGATACACCTATGTGGCAAGAAATAAAATAATACTTATAGCTTATCAAAATAATTATATTACAGCAGTAAAAAGAGAACAAAATTTGAATGCACATGCATTTAAAAGTGGGTGGGGTAATTTCACATGTATTTTCGCTCTATGTATTCATTATTTATTTGAACATTTTATTTATTTTACCTTCGATATTTTGTACTTCAAATGGATAGTTTCCAGCTTATATGTACTACTTAGCAAATTTTAATATGCAGATCATTTAGGTCAAATGATCCTATTGCAGTCCGGCTCAGGGATTGGCTGAAAAAAGTACAGGGAAAACCGTAAGATTAAATGAGACATTACCTGATTGGTAGAAAAGGTTGTGTTTACAAATGCAAAAAACTCATTTGAAAAATAAAATGCAATGTCTTCTGCACGCGAATGAATATTTTAGGACTGGTTATCATAATAAATAACACTGAAATCGCCATATGAATAGAAGGTGTACACATGCGGTTTAGACCCCTAAATCTCACCTGACTGAGTGGGGTGGTTGTCTCCCTTGCCAAATTGTAAAAAACTGGGTTGGTCAACCCCATATAAAAACAGCATTTTCTGGTGCCTGAGAGACTAATCTGTTCGAAAAATGTAATTTCATTGGTCAACACCCTATAGGTGGGTATGATACAGGGTCCCCTTTTGACTAGAGTTATAATGTAAGTCAATGGGGAAAACAATAGGAGTATCTGACCTTTAGTAGAATCCAAAATGGCTTCCAAAATGGCTGCCATTTAGACTAAAATACGGTCAAATTTAAGGGTACTGGGCATTTGGAGTGTACTTTTTTTTATTTCACCGTGATATTTGAGGCAAACAGAAAAACGCTTTAGTTGCTTGTTAGCCACAACGGAATAAATGAGGTAGTTGGTGTTATATTGTAGAAGACTGAAAAACAAACAATCTACTATCTGTGGTCTAAGTCAGATAGATCACTCGTCTGTGTAACTTGTCGTCTCGCTGCGCTCGACTCCAAATTACATAGACAAAGGCTACTCGTGATCTATCCTATACTACATGTACGAGTTAAAATATCAGAAAACAACATGCAATTGTGGCAGTGATTGAAGTCAGTCAAATGGCACAAATGTGCAGTCAAAATTCGACTACCGGGCGAATCCCTTTATATGTAATATCAGATATATTAAAACGGGGATTTCACAAAGTTAATCTCGTGACAATTTGTTCTTACTTCTTGCTTACACTTTGACACAAACTTACAAAACTTATTTTGATGGGTCCAAAAGATTCTGTATCCCAAGTCATACAGACGTTTTAACAGTTTTAACGCTGTGAAATATATGTCTCTTCCACGTTCAGGATAATCCAGTTCTAAGTGAAACTCTATAGCAAGATTGGAAGTTCCGATTAGGTCGTTTGTGTCAATTATATCTGGTAACACTTCCCATTCGTAATATTCTATGTCTATCTTCAGCACTGAAATATTCATCTGGAAGAAATTGTTTTTAAAATGTGATTATGTTATTAACTTTTACAGGTAATCGGTTTCTCTGGACTAGACAATAACGTCTTTAATATAGGACATAATATAAGTTAGTATGCTTCTGCCATTATTCTTTTTAAACTCTAGAAATCAGAAAAAAGTAGGAGCATTCACGTGATGCTATTTTTACAATTTTGACCTAATTATTTACTCTGTATCCAAGTCCGTCAAAAGTCCGTCTGCAGACTGATGGACTACATGTATATGACGGTTACTTTTGAGGACGAATAGTTTGGTATCTTTATTTTTTTAAATTTAATTGCAGTTTAAGTACAACTGTATCCAACCTTTGTATGGCCTAATTTTGACCGAATGGAGCTGTATCTTAGAAGGTTCCACTTGTCCTTTGTAACTTGGTCACTTGACGATATTCCAAGATTATGGAAATTGATTTTGCCTTTTGTAAAATCTCCTATTTCCATACTGAAAAGAAAAGAACACACGCTATGACAATTTCATCACAGTACATAAAGGAGCAACATGCAAACACACTGTTACTCTTCATTGTCTCATTGAACTTTCAATAGCACACAAAGTTCAATTCAATAAACTTGAAGAACTTTTAAACTGATATACAGCCGTTCAGATTTAAGTTACCATCATCAATTTGGGAAAGACCTTAATGATTTATACCTCAAAGATAACGAACATTGACATACTAGTAGTTTTAACCCTAAAAGTTTGTACCAGTTTCATTCCCATTGAATATAGAGGAAATCTGTTATATCCCAGTCAATAATTGAAAATCTACCCTTTCTGTTAGGAATACATATACGTTAATAAGCTCCCAAGAAGTAGTTGCTAATCAGTTCAAGTACGGTCTGACCGGGCTGATATATGATTTTGTAAAACATTTTTGGTTAGTGCTCTAGCACCTTTTTCTAAATTCAGTTTTTTATTGCATTTGTGAAATTTAACTAGGTTTTAATGTAACGATTAGCAGCTTCTCCTTGGCTTTATCTTGTATTTATATGTAAACTAATGTGATTTTGTTTTATTGATTAGTCTCTTATAATTCATTACTGAATGGCAATGTATATATCATTTTAATGTTAATCTGTTTGTAAATGTGTCTTGTAATATACATTGATAAGACTCTTATAAAGATTTATATCTATTAATAAGAGAAACAAGTCAGGAGAATTCATTTCTAGCATGTTTTTGAAGCACCTAGTAAAGTGTGTTCAACATTCCTAGATTTGTACATTCAATATGCCATTTAAGAAGGGAAGTATAACTTGAAGCGGACATGACAGGTTAACTATAAGTTTGCCCGTGACCATCGTAGATGTACGAGTTCTATGCGCGTTTCAGCATCGCACCTCGGAAGGACCACATCCTCAGTAATCTGTGACAGGTTACAGCTATTTCCGGTCAGCTACTGTAGTACTCTAACTGGAAGCGTCTGTCCATGACCATAACACAATATTTACCTCGGATCAAAGGAGTGTACTTCGCAGCCATAGCGTTGAGCGGCCGCGTCATCAAAACTGAAATCGTTGTTGATCCTGCAAGAAATATATTTAAAAAATCAGTATCTCTAACAAAACATGCTGTTTTGATTTGACTGAACAAAGATTGAATGTTGTTCAAGCATTTAGTGTTCCACTGTTAACATGTCAGTTCCTGCATGCAAAGAAATTTCTACATAATAATATAAATATGCACATTGTGTAAACTTTGCTAATAGCTACTTAAAACTTTGCTAAAATCGAAGAAAAGGTATGACAAGAGAAAACATTTACCCGAAGGAGTATATCAGGCAATCTTTCCCTGTTGGTCTAAATCTCTCTTCATCACAAATATCCCATCCACCATCGTCAATTTTGCCAAGCCGAACCTTCCGTTTGCATAAATACTGAATATTTTCTACGTACCTACAATAAACAATGTCCACAGTTTTGAAGATTATACATAAAAGGGGATGAATTTAAATGAACAATTCTCTCGGAGCATTTACAGAAAAATGTTTTTTTTATTTCTTATGTATCTATTTAACACACTATGTACGTTGGATTCCGGCCTTAAACAATAAACAAGAACAACTGTGATACACAGTATCACAGCGGGCCAACAAACAATAATTCCATGTAAATATTTTGGAAATATGGTGGTGATGGTTGATGTTGAGGCATGGCCCCAAAATAACTCGAGGAGCATTCTGGTTGAATAAGCAAATTGACACGATATCACATCTACTAACTGACCTCAAGTATCGAAAATTTACTATTATCAAATAATATTTATACAGTATGTCCAAGAATGCTCTATATACCGTTCCTGGTACGTCTCAATTTTCATTACCATTATCCGTATTAATTTGACATGAATGAAGATTTTTATGATTATTTACCGTAAGTGATATTCTTAAATGGTTTAAAAGCTAAAAATGATGATTAAAACAGCAGAAAAAAAAGTAAAAAAATATATGGGTGTCGGTGGGATTCGAACTCGTGGATTCGGAAAAGTACACTATACAAAAGAATCTCAGCTCACCACACTGACTGGTTTCTGTTGCATGATTAAAAAAATTTACTAAGATAATATCATATATATTTAAAAAAGCAATCGAAGAATATTCAGTCAACTGCATTTCGTTTCTATAATGTCAAAGGCTGTGTAAGTGGAAAAAGCAATCATGTTTCCATTTATCACAGCGTAGATTGCGCCTGAAACGTGAAAAGCGCTTTTCTCTATTTTTATCGGCGTAGATTGCGCCCTCTATGAAACGAACGACGACTCTTGCTTTTCCAAAAAAATTGACTGTGTCCACAGTTATCATCTCAGAATTACCTCAATTGTTCAACGAAGAGAGACGCATATATTCGATCTAGTGTTTAAGTCTCCATGCATCTTTTACTCACTACGTATTAAATATAGCGGGCCGCTGCTGCGGCCCGCAATAAGCCTGGGGTTCTGAGAAAATACCAGACAAAAAATTCTTATTCCTTTATAGAACTTTACGATCGCATAATTTTTACCACTTACTGCCCCGATCTACCCAACTTGTGATGGCAAATTATTATTATTATTATTATTATTATTAATAATAATAATAATAATAATAATAATAATAATCTCTCTATTTAAAGAAGCTAACTCATTAAGCATATGTACATACAGCAACAATGAGGCCTACTATTAACAATAATAATACAACAACTGAGAAAAACTATAATCATACATCAATTTTAACTAAGATAAACTAACACAACACATGCACGCACGCATACACGCATACTAACACCCACACGCACGCACGCACGCACACGCAAACTCACATAAACACTAAAAGATATTGAGCAAAACTTCATTATTATATTGTACAATAATTTACTGAGTTGTAAATATATTTCTATTCATTTATAGTAATGACTCATGCACGATGTCATTGTATACATTTGACAAAAGAAAGTTAATATGTCGGGCAAGTTTGAATTGCAAAAGTGTTTTTGCTCTTTTATTTGCAGTGGTAATGCATTCCATACAGCCATTCCTAAGTAACCAAACGTTTTCTTAAGATATCGAGTTTGCGGTTTCTTTTTGATGACGTGATCACAAGTTCAGAAACCTTGACAAGTTTGCAGCAATATTCAGTAACTAGCTTATTAATGGCCATGTAAACTTGAATAGCAATGTGATATGTAAATCTCACCCGGATTTGCAATCAAGATTGTTGCTTAAGTTTTATTAAATTTAAAATGTTCTCACAAAGCGTTGAAGAGCTTACGTTGATTGTTATGAATTGCAAATATTAGAACACTTTATATCTTAATGACTTAAGGTTGCCAAAATGGTTGTATAAATCGGCTAATTGGAAATAGAGCCATAATGCAGGCGTTATGTTATTACGGTATTTGGCGTCCATCATTTGCCTCATAATACATATATTCACACTAAGTTGCAAGAAAATATTAAGAAGCAGTACCACAATATGGCTCCGGACGGACAATTGCCTGTATAAAAGGCTATTTTTAAGTAATAAAGGGCCATTACTCTGCTATAATTTAATGAATTTTAACGGAATTCCCCTACCCCTAAATATACATTCCTGCAAAACTTCGTTGACCAATGTCAAAGTAGTGCCATTATATTGCTCCGGACGGGAAAATGCCTATATAAAATGTTTTTATGTAACATAGTTAGTGCTATAGCTCTTTTACAAATAGGTGGGTTGCCATGGCATTTTGCGTGCACATCATTACACTACGTATATATGCAATCCTACCAGGTTTAAATAAAATGTTATTAACCAGTACTTGCTACGGAAGGTAACGCATCAAACAGACGGACGGAGACGGTTGGACAACGCCAACACAATATCCCTCGGCCTTCGGTAGAGGTCGGTCGGAACTTACACACAGTAGCTTCTACTCCATGTGAAAAAAACCTTACGAATGGATTTAATTATTGTATACTTTTCTAGCAAATACCTGTGATACAAAGCTGACAGTTCTTCTCTAGACAATGATTCCAACTCTTGTACTTCCGGAATCGTCACAGTTTCTTGTCGTTTTACTTTCTTGATGAATGGTGTGTCTATGTAGTCGTCAGGCATGCACGTGATTGTGTCCCAGTGTAACAGTTTCTTGTGCTAAGAAAACATTATTATGTTTGTATTGAACATATGAGATTTCAATATACAAACAACTCCACTAAATAAATGTTATAGACTAAATTTCTAATAATACAAGTACGCTAAATACAGACATTTACAGTCCTGATAAAATGTCTTACTGGCCAATGCAGACGGTTGTCCACTGTATCTCAGATTTCACACGTAATGTTAGGAAAACGAGCGTTTTCAATGAGATGGCCTTCAAAATCTTTAAAATCATTGTTGTTTTTCAGGGATATTTTTTAATAAAAACGGGTATGATAATAAATCAACATCATTTACTTATACAATGTATCGCAAACCCTTTAATTAACTCTCACAGTGGTTACACAAAAAAACTTCTACGAACAGTGCAGACAATGTCTATGTTTTATGTACTCCCCACAATTTCTTTTCACCTCATTTTGTGGTTGTGGGAGAGTTAACCACCCGTGCAGCACCAGCAGCTTGATTTGAATTGAATTTTATAAAGGTCCGTCCATGATGGCAAATATATTAGCTTTTCCCTCGTGGATGAGACCCCAGCACTAGCAGGGATGTGCTTTATACAGCTGGATGCGAAATGTTTCCGAGTTCAAAAGGTTTAGAATAATGAGCTTTCAATTGATGAATTATTGATCTTATATTTTATATTATCTTATTTTATTTATTTATTTATTTATTTTATTTATTTTACGTAGTTTGATGGATATACCGATTGGTTGAACACGGCAAATTTCCGTTGGGTTCAATAGCGCATTAAAATCGGGCTCTGAGGTGTGACAACAATAAAATATCATATTGAAAAAAGGGGACCGCGTGGGGGGCAACAGCAGTTTTGCGCCTAGTTTCGAATTGGCCCTGGTCAAATTTCCGTATAAAGGGTACATTGCGAGTTAAGGGGGGAGTGTGTTTAGGGAATGATTAATACTGCTAATCTCTTTGGCTGTCTTAAAGAGTGTGAAATATAAGTGAAATACAAACATGTGGCTTTTGTGGCCTGTGTGACAACCGGTGCATGAGAATGGAAGTAGGTGATTTTTCACTAGTGTGGTGAGCAGAATGCATTTTGCAGTGACAAACAAACAACGTAAATAGCAAAGACCCAGTACAGTAAATTCCTCTTTTAAGGTTTTTCTTATTTAACAGGGGAGTCTGGTGTCTGAAAACGAAGAGCTCCTGGTTAACAATTGAGGAATGAAATTTCAGTGATGTTTTGAAAATTAGCAATTTGCCGGACCCCCCCAAAAAAATGGCGCTATCTTTCAATTCAACATAATCCATGAAATGTGTATGCCAATGAGTTGGGCAGCAAACTTATGATATTTTTCAAGTTGTTGACATGTGCAGATGCTGTATTTTTTTCTTTCAGGTTAGCAGTTACAGGTGTTGTGTGAAGGAATTTCGATTGGTTGTAAGTTTTGGGGGGGGAACCAGAAAAAAGGGGGGTGGCCCCCTTGGGGGGACGAATAAATTAGGCATTTGCCGCCCCCCCCGGGAACTGGTGGCTGCCCCCTTGGGGGGGGGGGTAAATTAGGAAAAGATTATTGACTGCGGAGGTGTCTTATTTCTGCGGAGCACAAAAAATCCGGCTGTTTCATTCGTATGTTGTAGTACCATAAAGTTTATGATGGGCTATATATCGTACTCGTAGTAAGATCAGTATAAAATGTCTGCTAGGATATTCCTGGGCACTTACGCACGTAAGATTATGTATGATTTTTACACGATATAATTAAGTACACCCCGCATCAATTGGCGAAATACAAAAAATAAAATATGGTAATAGTGACGTAACGATCGGAACCCTTTGGCGATGAAGGTCAGTTTTATTAACTACGTATGCCGCCATATACGGCGCTTGTGTGTATAATTGCCTGTTTAAGTTTAAACATCTAGATTTTAAACCTTTAGTTAAGTTTTTTATTCTTCGATTAAGAATGGAAAAGTAGTGATTTGAACGAGATAAATTGAAATAATCTACGTGTAATGTGAGCCGGTAGTAAGTTGAGAGCGAGGGTCACACTGCAAGTTTATCAGGCTAGTCTTTGGGTGACCGAGTGGTTAACCGGGTTGTGCAAAGAAAGTCACAAAATCATTTTAACCATATCCATGGATCTATATACAGGTAACTATGTAATCTAATAAATCCTGTCCTTCCAAGTTAAAAACTGTCAAACCAGTATACAATATTGTGGAGAGACAAAAACGAAAACATAACATACAGAGCTAAAAATACTACCTACCTTTTTCGGACCGCGATATAAATTAAACAATAAACTGATTCCCAAAATAAGTCCCAAACACACGCAGATATGTCGTCTGCCCAGCGGTGTCTTGTCTAAAATCAGCTTGAAATATTCCGCCATAACGTTTGTCTCCAATGTAAAAACTAGAATGCAATACTTTTATACCGTGTGTGTATTGATCGGGCCAATGAACAACTGAAATTCTACCCGGTTTGTTAAAATGAAGATTATTTATGATAATCACTCTGTATTGGCAAAACGCACTGGCCCTAATTTATCGATACTACTTTGACTAACGTAAGGACAGGGCTCTGACGAAAAATGGCTGATTTAGTAAACAAACCCAAAACCCGAAACACGCATCGATGTCTGAAACAGCCGACTAGCTACGGTCATGCAGGAAAGAAATGAGCATTCCGTAGGAGTATTTGTTTCTTCAGAAGTTGCGATTAAACATGTAAATTACACGAATCTGTTATACTGACTTGGGTTTTGTTTACTAAATCAGCCATTTTTCGTCGGAGCCTTGTCGTTACGTTAGTCGGAGTAGTACTATGGCAAGCGAAATGCACATTAATACTTTAAACTATGGGTTTAACTGTTAAACCCAAAGTTTAACACCTCTTAAATCCATAGTTTCAAGTGCCGTTTGCACATTAAGTCCCAACAGACGCTACACAAAACAACAACAACAACTGTTTTGCAAGGCGAGACACGTATATTTGGCTAGCATAACTGGGGAGTTGGCATACAAATTACATCAAAGTATGAAATACACAAAACAATGTTAATGTATAATAACATCTTTACATACACAAATAGTATTGTATTGCCGTATACTTCTAGTATAATGTACATGTATATCTTAATATGACTCCGGCAATGAATAAGCATGCTACAATCGAATCTGTAAGCGCTGCATTTCAAGAGTCGGCAGCACGTAAAACTCAAATTCGATTGTAATATTTCTCAAACGGAATACGACCCGCCCACGAAAAACCCCCTCTCTAATTTTGTTCACAGACAGGAGGAAACGTATTTCCGTAGCCAATGCTTAAAGAACTGAATGCTCAGACTTTTCCTCGAAATACCGAGTAACGGAATAACTTCAGGCATGCTATAAATATATATACATAGCAAAATTACACAGGTCTAATAAATGACTTAATTAAACCTTATAAAATTGAATTTTAATGCTAGGTATGCTACCCATTGAACGGTCTGCTAGAACTAACCTTTGTTTGATTTGATTTGATAGGAATTTTATCAAGGTCCGTCCCAAAGAGCAAGTGTGTTAGCTTAATAACGGGATGAGACCCCGGCATGTCTCCCGCCATGCCTAAAAATCAAAATGTTGATGCCGAAAGAAGGAGAAATTTATCTGACTGCAATTTCCAGTCAGTATCAGCTAGCTTTCCTGGTGAGATATCCGAGAACAGTCGACAGCAAGCACTCTGGTGGTAGTGATTAACTCAGGCCTCGGCCACGGCCACATCACATACAAGGCCTACTGGTACCTCTCTGCTAAACCGTACGAACGCCCCACTACGGGTGCTTAAGGCACCGGGTGCCATTTCGTACGTTTCAGCACAGTGCCGAAATCGGGTCGGTGAACCCTCACCCGGCACTGTTAAGAGACAGTCAGTACTTAGTCTGAACCAGTGGTCACAGCCAAAACAAGTCGTCTGTGCCCATCAGCCCAGCGCTGAAGCTCATCCTCAAGAGGCCCCATCACACAGAAGGTTCTCTGGTAGTCTTCTCACGACAGAAGTTCGCTGTCTAGCAGTGACCGAGACGAGTTTCTCAAGAGACGGAGCATGCATGTCTCCCACATGCTGAGAACCCTTAACGATCACTGCCGAGAGACTGGGGTGAGTACATCGACGGCAAAGACTCACCCAGGCGGCCAAAAAACACAACTAGGCGTAATTTGGCTCCACCAATGCGAGTGGGCCTACCATCAAAAATAGGTTAGTAGGTCACCACTCACTCCAGAGTTCCCTTTCCTGGGCGGGCCTACTAACAAACAAGAGGGCCAAGATGGCCCTATATCGCTCACCTTGGTACAAGTGCACTAAAGTGGAAGATCACTAGATAATGTTATATACCAAATAAGTTTTCCTATATACGCCTTTGTAAAACAAATGATCCCCCCACCGGGCAAGGTCAATTTTGACCCCAGGGGCATAATTTGAACAAACTTTAAAGAGGTCTACTAGGCAATGCTACATGCCAAATATCTAAGCTCTAGGCCTTGTGGTTTCAGAGAAGAAGATTTTTAAAGTTTTTACTATATATTCCTATGCAAAACTAAGTGACCCCCGGTGCGGGGTCAATTTTGACCCGGGGGTCATAATTTGAACAATATTGGTAGAGGTCCACTAGCCAATGCTACATGCCAAATATCTAAGCTCTAGGCCTTGTGGTTTTAGAGAAGAAGATTTTTAAAGTTTTTACTATATAAGCCTATGTAAAACTAAGTGACCCCCGGTGCGGGGTCAATTTTGATCCGGGGCTAATAATTTGAACAATCTTGGTAGAGGTCCACTAGCCAATGCTACATGCCAAATATCTAAGCTCTAGGCCTTGTGGTTTCAGAGAAGAAGATTTTTAAAGTTTTTCCTATATATTCCTATGCAAAACTAAGTGACCCCCGGTGCGGGGTCAATTTTGATCCGGGGGTCATAATTTGTACAATCTTGGTAGAGGTCTACTAGACAATGCTACATGCCAAATATCTTAGCTCTAGGCCTTGTGGTTTCAGAGAAGAAGATTTTTAAAGTTTTCCCTATATATTCCTATGCAAAAACTAAGGGCCCACCCGCGCGGGGTCAATTTTGACCCGGGGGTCATAATTTGAACAATCTTGGTAGAGGTCCACTAGCCAATGCTACATGCCAAATATCTAAGCTCTAGGCCTAGTCGTTTCAGAGGAGAAGATTTTTAAAGTTTTTCCTATTTGTTGCCATAGCAACCAGAGTTCTGCATGGAATGGAATTCTTTGAACACTTTTGGTAGAGCTTCATGCAAGGAACATTCCTGCATAGTTTTATCAACATTGGCCTAGAGGTTTCAGAGGAGATGTCATTTGAATCAAAATGTTGACGGACGACGGACGACGGACAATCATCGATCAGAAAAGCTCACCCTGGCGTAGCCAGGTGAGCTAAAAAGGTTAGCAAGCTCACCACCCATTCCAGGTTTCCAGCTGCATGATGCGATCTCAAGTATCCGAGCTGCCCCACACATGATGCGACTCTGTAGCCTAATCATTGAGAATGGGGGTACCAGCCCCTGCCCTCAGGCTTCCCAGAGCACATGCTGTCAGTCGCTCAATCGTCCTTCTCCCCAGTTCCACTGGCTAAAGAGAAAAATTTAGAGTCCCAAAAGTAGGTCACCCACGCGGCCAATTCCGACCTAGATGTGAGTGACCCTGTCCGAACGTGGCAAGAAAGGTTGCCTCCCCCAGCACAGACACTGTAAGGAGGACTTCTGTCGTCGTGCAGAACCGCCTGTCGCCATCCTGCTGTTGGAGTGATGGTCCCCTGTCACCCGGCAGACGTCACCGGCACACAGGGTTCTGGTAGTGCAGAGGTGGACATCTCATATCGGAGGTCTTCATCTGTGCTGCGTCTAAACAACAAACGTCTCTTGTTAGAGTCAACCCCTCGTCGTTAGCCAGGGCCCCGACAGTTACAAGACCTAAGTCAAGCAAAAGTCGAGACCCAGTGCCTGCTCCGCGACGTGCACGCCACGAGGGGCAGAGAGCAGAACTAACCTTTGTTTTTTATTTGATTTGATGAGAATTTTATCAAGGTCCGTCCCAAAGAGCATGTATGTTAGCTTAATATTGGGATGAGACCCCGACATGTCTCCCGTCATGCCTAACTAACCTTTGTTCACCAAAACCCCGTATTAATACCCACGGATCACGTGACCAAACTTGTCAAACCAGTTTTGTTTACGCACCTGTTGAGACAAATGTTCTCCGCTATACGGTGTAACGCGGAGAACTAGAAGTCCCAGCAGACTCTACACAAAACAACAAGAACTGTTTTGCAAGGCGAGACACGTATAGAGAATACAAAGCTTGGAAGCTAGCATTAAAATTCAATTGTTACATTAACTTATAAAACTGACTCATAACTTTAACTTCTTGGTAATCAAAAGTCTACTTTCTAGAGAATCAACAATGTAACCATCCTTTGCCAGATCTGTTTTCCAGCGACCATGCCTTTTGATACATCTATCAGATATGCCTTCTGCGTTTGCAGCAGCTGTAGCACCACTTGCTCTTAAACTATGAATCCCCAAATTTAAGTTTGGTGCAACTAATTTTAGTTTTGACAGAACACATGCCCTTACCCTTGTGTAACTTAATTTTCTGTTAGTCTTAATAACGGCGGAAACGCCTTTAGATCCGAAACATAGTCTAAATAGATAATTTTTAGACGAAATGGACAAACCAGCTGAAGACAGATATTTCTGCAACATGTTAAAAGGACAAGCTACAGAAGACCCCTTTGCAACGGGAATTTGTCTACCTTCCCGATACGTGTCAGTTTTACTTTTACTAATATTTATCAGTAAATGATCATTGTTAAACAAAATGTCTGAACAACACAACGAACTGAGTTCGTTAAAACGCAAAAATCCTGCGTAACCTAAAAGGATCATAGATAGATCTGTCAAAGTCACAACATCATTTGTATGTGAATAAATGCCACACAATGTTTGTAACATGGTCGAATTAATGACATCCTTCTTTTGAACTGGATCAGATCTTAATCGTTTTGCCGCTTCCACTAAATGTTTAATAGTGTTACTTTGCGTTGGATCATCAAAGTCATGAATCGAATGTGCATCCACTTTATAGCATACGTTGCTGCAGCGATAACTGAATATGATTTTCCTTTATCAAGCAGTTCAGTTAAATACATAGCAACGACTATCGGTGCTGATGGTTTGGATATAAAACTATTCCTTTTGCAATATTCGTCAAATAGTTTAAAACAGTTCATGTATTTCTGGCATGTTGAATCTGCCCTAGACTTAACTACATAACCGGCCATATGCTCCAGAACATGTCCGTGTTTTTGTACGTCCACTCCCGCGTTGCTCATCTGACTCCTGATAGAAAGTATTAAGTCAACACCTGTCAACAAAAAATTAAACGTGAACACATGTTTCGTATGTACTATTTATACAGAACAGCTGTATTTACTGAAACATCAGTTTTAAAACATTATTCTCATTGCCAGCATAGAAAATGGCAATGGGTTCGTGGCAAAAATGTCGTTATTGCCTTTGCCGACACGGATCAAACCGTGCTTAGGCAAAACTTTTACCTCTGTAACATACTGCTTGAAATTGCCGTCGGTACTTAAAAGACAAGGCCAAAATGGCGCAGAATTCCATTTAGGAACAATAAGTGTGCAAGTAGCCTGCTCACTCTCTATCTTATTAATACAGTCTGTAACTAACCTTGGTGGTGGTATTAACCAATTATTTTCACTTTTCCAGGACTGGTATAACGAATTTATACCTTCAGTCTCTGGTACTCACCATCTTGAATTAAAACGTTGACAATGATTATTAAAATGTGATGAAAACCTATCAACTGTATGTCTACCCCAGATAGTGTCTAAATAACTAAAATAAGTTTCGGATATTGACCAGTCATCACAGTCATGGCATCTGCTTAAGTAATCTGATAACTGATTCCTTTCTCTTGGAATCCATTCTGGACATCAACGTATGGTATTTTCTTGGCAGAAAACATTGACACCCAAGGCGATATCTTGAATATCCCCTTTTCTACTACCATTTAAGAAAATGTATTTTACGTTTTTATTATCCGAAAAAAACTTAACTGTTTTGTTTCTCAGAAGATCAACTTGACTTCTCATAACGCGGTTCACAGCCTCTGCTTCACGCCATGAGGAACTTTTAACTTGTTCCTCTGCAAGCCAACTTCCGGTGACTTTATTATTAACCGAGAAATTTACGGTATCCTGCTTCAAAACAGTAACTTTATTTTTTAAGTTATTTGATGCTAACTTAAAAGAATCTGAACATGGCAACAACTCTGATTTGAAACCCTCTTCCGCGGGTAACTTATCGTATGTCAACAGATTGTCTGACAATCTTCCCACATGCGGGGGAATATAATCAACTACCGTTAATGACTGTAACGTTTCTACTTCCGGAGAATACTTGTCTACTTCCGGAGACGAGTCTAGCACACCTGAAATATCTAATGTACTTTCGGCCTCATGAACATAAGTATTAATGCATGGAAACTCAAGAAAACCGCCATACCCGCTGGCGCTAGCATCGCAAAACACTTGTACTTCACAAGCTATTGTTTCATCCAAGCTCTTACCTACACTATTGAGTTGTCTAACATTTTGTTTCCAAAACAAAATTTCTTGCAAAGCAGCCTCAGTCACCAAGATTGGCGAATTCCAACTACCCCGTGCAATTATACAGTTATACATTTCTCTTGTTCTCAGCCTAACTATATTACCAAGAACGAACTCTAAAGATATTAATTGCCCTACCACTGACGCTAAAAAACGGACTGATAATTCGGCATTTGTCAGCTCGTATTTGATACAGACTCAATGACCTTCTCTACCTGAGCAATTCTCTTTTCCGTTATAAATAACTTATTTTGTTGGAAATCTAACAAATATCCTAACCATGTAGCTGTTTTAGCTGGAATCCATTGGCATTTTTCTTCAGCTATCAAAAACCCAAATTCACAAATTGTCTTTCTGACGAACTTCCTGGAATATATAGCCCTTTGATAATCTATGTGCCCTCCAATGCCGTCATCTAAGTACATAATAACTTTATGCCCTTCAGATCGTAAGTACCTAACTAGTACACGGACAGTCTTGGTAAAAATATGTCCTGCGCTTGCAATACCAAAAGGTAAAGAATTGAAAACAAAATAAGTATTCTGTCCGTGGTAGTCCCAACAAAACCCCAAAATGTTCTTTGAGCCTCAAAAATATCAATGTGGTGGTAGGCTCCCTCGAGATCGTACGTGAAAGCATAAAAATCTGTTTCAAATATACTTTGTGCAACACGAATATCTTCAAATTTGATCTTAAATACATGCAAAAATTGATTGATGTGAAGGCAATCTAAAACTAGCCTAGGTTTTCCAGTTTTGTTATACGCTACTGTTAATGGATTAACGACTGAAGGAATTTTGTCTACTACAGAAATGACATCCTTTTTCAGCAAATTTCCGATTTCCGACGTTACAAATGATGGGTTATCTCTAGCAGATTTATTGTTTTTCAAGCTTACACTGAATGGAACATTTTTAAAAGGCAGTTTATACCCATTCTCTACTACATCAACAATACAAGGATGCCATTTACAGACGTGACTCTTCAATCTCCCAACAGGAGAGACCAAAGGCTCCGTGCCACTTACTTTCTCATCTGTTATACAATTAACATTATCAAAAGATGAGATAATCTCAGTACATGCTTGGCTATTAGCCACCGAATCGATCAGTATTTTATCGACAATCTCAACACTAGTGCCTGAAGGCTGCAAACAATTCTTCAAAATAGAATTATCGGTAGTGCTAATACTTATCTTATTATTTGAACCATTTCCGGGACAATCTTTTCTCCAGTGCCCAGCCTTTCCACATTGGAAACAAAGCCCTGGCCTCTGCACCTGAGATGTACTTGCTTGTATGTTAGCTACCGTACGTCCAGCAGAAGATCGCTTATAAGGCCCTGTCCTGTTAAACTTATTTTTCTTGGTCTTTTCTGCCTTCAGCTTCCTAGATGCACGTGCTTCCGCTTTATACATCTTTTTCTCGTCCTCCGAGTCTTCTGCTAATGGATTCGACTCGTATTCTTGAACAACCCTCCAACCGATGTCACTCCTATCTGCCACTTGAATAAGTTTCTGACGGTGTGTCAACATTTCTACAGCTGAAAACCAAACAATGAGTTAGCGGAATGCTTTTCTTTTTTATTTATTTTTAAACGTATTTGTTATACATGTATTATATCTCAAGTCAGATATTTATACTCGCTATATTTTTCAGAAATATATTCCAAACTTCGTGATTTACCTGTCATACAGGTGAACATAAGGATACAGTTCACAAGATTATCACTATATAAAGCGTTTTTCTCGTGATCTAGCTGTACATACAGCTAACGCTTGTAAAAATCAATACAAATAAACAGGCTATTATTTTATCGTTTAGATCTTTCTGTACAAGTACCATGTGACACCTTGTACCAAAAATAAAAATATGCATTCGTATTATAAATGTCCCGACCTTTCTGTAATAACAGACGAAGATAAAAGTAAAGTAATAATTTGCATATTATACACAAACTAGGGGCCATGCCCTTTCTACAAAGCGCAATTCATGATAAATATGAAACTGTTTTTGTTCTTTGTTGTGATAAAACTCAAAAAACGTTCTTACCTCTGCAATAAAAATATAGTTCATCGAAACAACTGAAAACATTTAATACAAATAGGAATCAAACCTTCTGTTATATTTGATTTCGCCTCTTGCAGGTTCTGTTGCTCTAAGTTACCGCTGGCCCCATTCAACTTCAACAACACTTTACTGTTGGCTTTAAACTGCTCCTCTTTACTTTTCCTTTTAAAAGTTGGTGTTTAGAAGCCACCAAATTACTAATTTTTGTGAGCTGTGAATAGTTATTTTGTTAACTTATCTTTTCAAAGAGCGTTCCTATTTCTTGTAGCAACGTCTGTCTACTTGCTTCCACATTCTCCTTGACTGAATCCTGTGTAAGTTGCTGAACGTTTGCATCCATGCCGCCAACTTCCCAAAAAAGCGCGAAAATATTACTAAATAAAAGTACGAATAAAAGTACTAATACATGTATGCTAGGTATGCTACCCATTCAACGGTCTGCGTAGAACTAACCTTTGTTCACCAGAACCCCATATTAATCCCCACGGGTCACGTGACCAAACTGGTCAAACCAGTTTTGTTTACGCACCTGTTGAGACAAATGTTCTCCGCTATACGGTGTAACGCGGAGAACCAGAAGTCCCAGCAGACTCTACACAAAACAACAAGAACTGTTTTGCAAGGCGAGACACGTGGTTGGCAGGGAAGTTTGTTTTATTATAAAACGTACGTTAAATGAAAAATAATCACATGGTAAACAATATCAATTGTGTGAGAGAACAATAAAAATAATTCAATGTGCGCTTTGTTCAACTTCAAGCGATATCTGATGATGTGGATCGAAAATTATTGTGTACCAAGGACAAGACCTGGAAACAGAAATAAACAAAGCGATACCAACAATGAAATATAAATACAATACTGTACAATTTGTATAACAGGGAAAACCAAAAATGATTCTTGGTTACCTTGTAGTTGTAATCAGTGAAACCGTTCACTGGGCCTTTGACATGCAGCGTCCTCGATAAATAGCGGGTGATTTTGATCACATGAGTTCCTTCTCGGGAGTGTACGTAAAATGTACCTTTTTTTAAAGAAATTTATTTCTAGGTAAATATATATGTAATCGTTCGTAAATAAGAAAGTTGTCAATGAAATAACATCAGAAATTTGAAAATCAAACTACAAACTCTTATATCGAATTCCGTACGTTTCCGTAAATTTCCGTAAATATCCGTACTTTTCCGTAATATGCATATGATTATCTTCCGTAATCAGCTAACAGCGCAGTAATTTCTAAAACAGAAAAAAATTGTGTAATGCAGCCCGTAAGGTATAGACATTTCTGCAATCGTTTGAAGTTGAATGTACTGTTTTTATTTGTAATGTTCTTATCGTATGCGACATTCAAACAAAAGATTGATCTGGTCTGTCTTGCACTACTTTCCCAAAGCGCATGTTTACAGTTGTTATTCGCACATAGCACAGTTAAATTGTCAGCAGTGTTTGAAATGTGGCATGCTAACTTAGGCCTAGAGGACTTTCAGTCCCCAGGCCAGAAATTACATTATACTAGAAACATGAAAACACCTAATTATGCCGCGACTGTATATTATTGGTTAACATGTTTTTAACAGCTTCGTATAAAATAATATATCCGGTAAAATGTTTTTAAGCTTCAGAGGATACAGACCGATATGGTACTATAAGAAGCAAGGCACGACTTTAGCCGTAGGCAATTTCCTAATAAAACAATGAAGGGTCATAAACCTGATCCACTTTAACCCAATTTCAGTTTAAGCTGGGTCCTAATATAACGTTTATAGGACGGAGGTTTCAATATAATTCAATTTGTCATAGAAAAACAATAATTATATCTAGTTATCCTATATTATGAATATGAGAGGGTGGTGATGTAGAGGTTAAGGTGTTTGCCGCTATCACCGGGGTTGCGACACCAGTACTGTTTTTCCAGAAAGCGGACTCGAGTGACCGCATAAGTTTCAAGATTTCTTCACAATCGATCTAAATTGAATTAGTACAAACTATAATCATGATTTTGCTTTACTTATAAATTTTAATATAACAGGTAATTTAAATGTATTCATACTTAAATGTGACGTGTGAAGAATGCGAGCAACACTCGCGTTAAACAACCCATACAGCCCAATTTTGCACAAGGGGACATTAGTCCCTTCATTATTTGGCAGAAGCGGACATTATCCCTTTTCAGTTTCAAAGCTTAAAATTGATTTAAGTACCGGTGCAAGTGTCGTCCTGTGAAACCACCCCATCCCTCCCCCCTTATACAGATGGTACCCTTCGTGATTCGAGATGGCTACAGCATGTATTTTTGATAGATGGTGCATGTGGAGGGTTTTGATTACACGTAGTACTGGTGCGGCCAAAAGGTTATAGGTAAATGCCCGTATGACTAGAGGTTTTGTATTTAAATATAAACATTCACACTGACGTAGGCTTCTGCATAGCATCGGTAATCATGGAACCATGAAAGGTTTTCCACAGATAGGAAGTTTGAGAGGCATTATATTTGTCTTACTAACCTAGTAAAAGTAATGCTGTACGGTTCAATGTTCTTTGATAGATGTATTTATCTTGTATATCTGTATGTAGCTTTAGGAAGTTGATTTTTGTCGTTTTTGACGCTAGGCCTTCTATACACTTCTTAAATGGTGATGTCCTTTTGATAGATGGTGATGTCTTTTGGTTTTGATAGATGGTGACTGTGGTTTTGATAGATGGTGATGGGTCGTTGGTGATGTCGTTTGGATATATGGTGCTGTGGTTTTGATAGATGGTGCTGTTGTTTTTGTAGATGGTGATGTCGTTTGGATATATGGTGATGTCGTTTTGATAGATGGTGATGTCGTTTTGAAGGTGGTGACGTCGTTTAGATAGATGGTGATGTCGTTTGGATATATGGTGCTGTGGTTTTGATAGATGGTGCTGTGGTTTTGATATATGGTGATGTCGTTTTGATAGATGGTGCTGTGGTTTTGATATATGGTGATGTCGTTTTGATAAATGGTGATGTCGTTCGGATATATGGTGCTGTCGTTTTGATAGATGGTGCTGTGGTTTTGATAAATGGTGATGTCGTGTTGATAGATGGTGCTGTGGTTTTGATAGATGGTGCTGTCATTTTGGTAAATGATGCTGTCATTTTGATAGATGGTGCTGTGGTTTCGATATATGGTGCTGTCATTTTGATATATGGTGCTGTGGTTTTAGCAAATGGTGATGTGAGTTTGATATATGGTGCTATCATATTTATATATGGTGCAGTGGTTTTGATATATGGTGATGTCCTTTCTATATATGGTGATGCTATTTTGATATATGGTTCTGTCATATTTTATTACGATGATGTTGAACTATTTATAGTTCCCTCGACAGAATAACCTTCTCCCGGTTTTCACCGATTTAGGCGTCTCCTACCTAAAGACTGAAGTGATTGCTTTTGCACGCACTTAAAACAAAGCTATACTTTGGTTCAGTAATGGTTGTTTTATTATTTGAAAGAGTTCTAAGTGCGTACAAAAGCAATCTGTCTAGGGAACATGCGGACCTACACTATGTGTTTGATTGCTGATTGGCTGAAACTAAGTGGATGCATACAAGAAAAATTACTTTGAAATAATCGCTTCATGATAGATCACAAACGAAATATGAAGAGAAAAATCTTGATATAAATTATAATCAAAATATTTGGTATTTGAAAATACTGACATATTTGGTCGGTGACCACTAAAACTGCCACAAAAATGGGGGTGGTGTCATTGAGCCCCAAATTACTGGCATAAAGTATTGGATCACATGTATAAATTTTGTTATTTTTATGTGGGACTAGGATGATTCTACAAAATAAAGTTCATTTCAGCAGTCGGTGAGATTTTGGGTAGTCGCACCGGAAGAAACCCTTATAATGTAAGTCTATGGAAATGTATTTAGGCGTCTCATACCAACTGACGACAAAATTGCCTCCATTTTCACGGTGTCAGATCAGTTTTACCATCACCAACCTGATCCGGTCAACAACTAGGCCATCTTTAAATAGTTCAACATCATCGTAATAAAAAATGACAGAACCATATATCAAAATAGCATCACCATATATAGAAAGGACATCACCATATATCAAAACCACTGCACCATATATAAATATGACAGCACCATATATCAAACTCACATCACCATTTGTTAAAAACACAGCACCATATATAAAAAAGACAGCACCATATATCGAAACCACAGCACCATCTATCAAAATGACAGCACCATTTATCAAAATGACAGCACCATCTATTAAAACCACAGCACCATATATCAAAACGACATCACCATTTATCAAAACCACAGCACCATCTATCAAAACGACATCACCATATATCCAAACGACAGCACATATATAAAATGACAGCACCATATACCAAAATGACACCACCATAAATCAAAACGACATCACCATTTATCAAAACCACAGCACCATCTATCAAAACGACATCACCATTTATCAAAACCACAGCACCATCTATCAAAACGACATCACCATCTATCAAAACCTCAGCACCATCTATCAAAAGGACATCACCATTTATCAAAACCACAGCACCATCTATCAAAACGACATCACCATCTATCAAAACCTCAGCACCATCTATCAAAAGGACATCACCATCTATCAAAACCACAGCATCATTTATCAAAACCACAGCACCATCTATCAAAACGACATCACCATCTAATAAAACCACAACACCATCTATCAAAACGACGTCACCACCTTTAAAACGACATCACCATCTATCAAAACGACATCACCATATATCTAAACGACATCACCATATATCCAAACGACATCACCATCTACAAAAACCACAGCACCATCTATCAAAACCACAGCACCATCTATCAAAACCACAGCACCATCTACAAAAACCACAACACCATCTATCAAAACCACAGCATCATTTATTAAAACCACAGCACCATCATCAAAACGACATCACCATCTACAAAAACCACAGCACCATCTATCAAAACAACAGCACCATTTATCAAAACCACAGCACCATCTATCAAAACGACATCACCATCTATCAAAACCACAACACCATCTATCAAAACGACGTCACCACCTTTAAAACGACGTCACCATCTATCAAAACGACATCACCATATATCCAAACGACATCACCATATATCCAAACCACAGCACCATCTATCAAAACGACATCACCATCTACAAAAATCACAGCACCATCTATCAAAACGACAGCACCATCTATCAAAACGACAGCACCATCTATCAAAACGACATCACCATCTATCAAAACCATAGCATCATCTATCAAAACCACAGCACCATCTATCAAAACCACAGCACCATCTATCAAAACCACATCACCATTTAAGAAGTGTGTATAGAAGGCAGCTATGGCGTTCCATAGAATTGACCATTATGTATTAGACCGTTCTACTTGTGTTCGAGTCCCGCGGCGCCGTGATCCTGAAAACTTAAGGGGTTAAATAGTATAGGACTCTTAAACTGATACTTACAAGGAACAATGGATAGGCAAGGACATGATTGTATACACAGTAAAACCTGGAAAAAAAAAAAAAAAAAAAAAAAAAAAAAGGGGGGGGGGGGTTTGGATATTATTTTTTTTTTTTTTTTTTTTTAAATTTTTTTTGAAAAAATTTAATTTTTAGAATATAAGTCAATAACAAAGGGATTATTTGCAGATTAACAGTTTTCGACCAAATGCTGTAGTGTTAAAACTAGTTTTCGACCACTTGTCGTAGTCTTGTCTTTGACAAACTGTCGTATTAGACCAACTATCTTATTCGGCGAAGTGTCGTAGTCGGCGAAATGTCTTTCGGCGAAATGTCGTGCACCGCATAGAATCGAGTATTCCTACCGACCATGTCTCTTTATGTGAGAAAATTGTTAGTTTCAAACGGAGAAGAGGAGTCTAGTACTGGTGCTTAGCAGAAACAATTTAGGTTAACTGCCCGCCTGTTAAAATGACTAGCAGCCCCCATAGTAACATGATGTCACGCCGTTACATAGTGGCGCTGTGGCCAAATTTATTAATTCAGTTGCCTGTTTGTATATAAAGTGAAGTTTCGGATTGGCTCGATCATTTCCGGTTTCGTATGAGAAATTAAAATCTATGATAAATGTTTTTTTTGTACAAAACTTGTTACAAGTACATTTTTTTTCGGAAATGTAGTTAATTCATATACTGTAACCTGTCATACTAGGACCGTGTAGCTGAATATTCTTATTTAACATCCGAAATATTGCAAATCGCAAATAATCAAACAGGAAATACAACATGCTTCTAATGTTTTTCAACAGCCTGCTAAAGGCAGGCCTAGTTGAACGATTGTCAAAGTGATATGCAATTTATTATACATGTACAAGCAATTTCAAGTCTTTGTGACCGTTGATTTTTCACGAATGTGTCAGATCAATGTGTCCTTGAAAACATGGGTTAAAACGCATACTTGTATATAAAGAAATATTGTATTGAATGAATGAATGGATAAAAAAACAAGTTTACGCTATGCGCTAATCTTTTTCCATATCCAAAATTACTTTTAGATATTGTCCAAATAATTGTTTATAATGTATAAACTAAATCAAATTTAAAATGCGAAATTAAAAATTTATCATACAGATTTTCTACACGTATATCATTCGTTATTATATTAGTGCGTCAAGTAATGTGTCACGTGACACTTTAAACCGGGGTTTCAGCTATTGACTGGTTGTCTCTTAACATGGGTTTAACAGACTTTAAACTACGGTTTAAGACTTTAAACCACGGTTTAAGAAATTAATGTGCAAACGGCACCTGAAACTATGGGTTTAAGAGTTTTTTAAATCATAGGTTCAAGAGTTAACTGAATTAATGTGCATTTGGCGCGTAAAACCCTAGATTAATGTCTTAAATTTGATTTGATTTGATGAGAATTTTATCAAGGTCCGTCCAAAAGAGCACTTATGTTAGCTTAATATTTGGATGAGACCCCGGCATGTCTCCCGTCATGCCTAAAAAATAAAATTTTGAAGCCAGAAATAGGAGAAATTTACCTGACTGCAATTTCCAGCCAGTATAGCCAAAGGTTGTATTTGATTGGTTACCAAATAGTAGGCCAATCACGGCGACCAATGAGATCTAAGTGTGATTGACCTAGTTTGTATGTCTGGATCGTGGTAGCCTAACAGTTTTTAGAAAATTTTGATACTAGATGTTATATGTGTTTGTTTTGTAAAGTAAAAATCCCCTTTAATAAAGTGTTGTCCTATTTTTATTTTGCTTGGCTTTTCGTGATGATAAAAATTTTAATTGTCCTGAATGATAGAATAAAATGTTGTCCTAAAAGATGGTTTTACTTATTTGAACAAGTTGAAAAGTATGCATGAAAGTTTGACTTATGTTCCTACTCTGAAATTTTGAAAATATAAAAACCCCTTAAAAGCCAAATAAGCCAGCAACCGCACAGGCTACTTGTTAACTTTACTTCTTTAATTATAATGGTGTACAATAGAAAATTATAAAGAGACTTGTACTAGTTGGTTGTTTACTACCGGAGCTAGAAGCAAAAATCGGATAGCGAATTAACCCATGGAGCCAGGAGAGACAAAAATGATTAACCAATCAGCAGGGTGCTAATGGCCGCCAGTTCGGTCTACTACTGTTGAAAAAGCACAGTCATTAATGTAATTATTTGAATCATTTGTATCATAAATTAGATAAAATGCCAAAATTTGTCTTTAAATATATGAATGTTGCTGTAGATCATGACTTCGTATAATAGAAATTTTATTAAAATTTTGTGGAATTTTGGTGAGAAATTCTTTTTAATTGTTTCAGAAGGAAATTTTAATTTTAATCTGTTAATCTGTTTTATTTTTACTTATACTTATAAATAATAAAAGAAGTAAGTGTAGATCATGATTTGCATGATCGGCGATTCGGTCCTCGGACAGATGCTGGTGAACTACTATTCCTGATCCTGGTTGACTAACCAGTACTTTTCACATCTTCTTTGTTGTGAGTGATTGGGTTTTCTTTGCCGTGCCTGAGTAAGATTGTTCTTTATGTAGTTTTGATCTTATATTACACATCTTTATTGGTTCGAAAATATAATTGCGAAAGTTAGATATGCTTTTTAAGATTAACATTGCTGTTCGTACTACTTGACCTGACCTACTTGTTGGTTTTGGGTGACCTACTGCGAATTTTAGTGCGCACGAACCGGATGGAGTTATAACAGGTGCGCGTTTGGCTTTTTTTGGATCCGGCTATTTTTTGACAGTAGATTACTGCTTCCATTTAGGAAATAAATAGTGTTTTATGCATTTTCTACAATGTCTGGGGTATCTAGTTATAGGATCAATCACTATTTTTGGTTAGTTATGACTTTTTATATGGGCATTAAGTATGCATTTTCTTGTTTAAGCAGTCATTAATTGTGATTATTTCTATTTTCTACGTTTTTCCAGTCATTGTCCTGGTGATTATTTTGGACATTTATTAGTTGTATGTTTGTTTTTGTAATCACCAGGGGTTTGTATATGCGTGGGTTATAATGGTATGTCGCCACAGAAACTATTTATTCCTATGTAGGTATCAAATTTCTTACTCAGACACTAGAACCGATGAAAAGTAAAAATTTGTTAATTTCACATATTTCTATAAAATGACTAATAACTATCTAATCTACTGAGCTTCCGTCACATGTCAAGATGTCGGCTTTATACCGGGTTTGTCACGTGGTAGGTATTTGTAGTAATTATTCTATACATGTGTTTTTTATATATTTAGATAGAGAAAAAGGATTTTTTTGCCGATTTTGTTTAAATAAAGCTTTTTTCTTACGGTTTTTTGTGTTATATCTTTGGTCCTTGTTATTCTAAATATAATTTGGTCGAAATATAAACTGTCAATGTTTTGTATCCTTTATAAATTGTCTTTTATGCTACAAAATTTTGGAAAATCGCGGAATAAATTATCTGTAATAAAATTGTCTAATGTTTTCAATCTTTTCTATTTTCTTTTCAGATCTTTACTAAATCGTGCTTTATAGTTATGGCTAGGGTGTTGGGTAGCCCTTATCTAGTTCTAAAGTTTTTTGTTATAAAATTTTCATGTTTTCCGGAGGTATATGAATTCAGTGTTTTAGATGTGTTTTGTCTAAAAGATTCACCTGAGGTGGGGGTTTGATGTCCTTGACCTTTCTGTACCGGAAGCTCATTCTTGTTAACATATATACATGTATAATAAAGTAAACTAAACTACTTAAAGGTTAATTACAGGACACCCCTGGTTTACAGAGAGTGTGTTAGGGGTTTCTTAGTGTGGAAATATTTGTTTTATGTCACTAAAATGCGATACTGGCTTGTCTATTCTAATCTAATCTACGAAATAACATATCTACAATCTATAATAGACTTGCCATATCTACCCCTATGTACTTTTATCAAATATAGAGTTGTGTGAGTTGTGTGCTGTGTACTGTATATAGGGTCATAGAGCTCAGGGCTAGCACCATGCATTCCGCGCACCATGCTCCTGCAGAGTCCAAGTACCGTTTTTCCCCCATTGCGAGTTACGCATTATTTCGGTAAGGTGGGAGTCCCAAATAAAGGGTAAGATACGGTTTTTAGTCGATCTACACTTGCGCAGTCCGTGTACTACATCATACTTCCCCCTTGGTCTTTTGGTACGACCGTGTGGGTGTGTGGGTTCGAGTGATTGCCGGGCGGCATTAACACTCCGTAAAAGTCACCTATGACGTTTGTGTTTTCAGTAGTGTGTATGTTTGTTCTGGTGTTTTGCCGAGCAGTCCATATGTAATCGGTCCTAATCTATATTTTTTCATTGTATCCTATATTTTTGATAAATTCGAATAAACCACAGTTTAAAGTTTTATATGCAAAACATCGTTTTAATGAGTCACGTGATATTTTAAACCGGGGTTTCAGCTCATTTGATTGGTCGTTTCTTAAACTATGGGTTTAACCGACTTTAAACTACGGTTTAAGACTTTAAACCACGGTTTAAGAATTAATGTGCAAACGGCACCTGAAACTAGGGGTTTAAGAGGTGTTAAACTATGGGTTTAACAGTTAAACCTATAGTTTAAAGAATTAATGTACATTTCGCTTGCCATAACTATAGGTTTAAGAGTTAACTGAATTAATGTGCATTTGGCGTGTAAAACCCTAGATTAATGATTTAAATCACAGTTTAAAGTCTTATATGTAAAACATCGATCTAACGAGTCACGTGACACTTTAAACCGTGGTTTCAGCTCATTTGATTGGTCGTCTCTTAAACTATGGGTTTAACAGACTTTAAACTACGGTTTAAGACTTTAAACCAGGGTTTAAGAATTAATGTGCAAACAGCACCTGAAACTAGGGATTTAAGAGGTGTTAAACTATGGGTTTAAAGTTTAAACCTATAGTTTAAAGGATTAATGTGCATTTCGCTTGCCATATAGTATCGTGAAATTGGAGCCAGTGCGTTTTGCCGATACAGTGTGATAATTTCAACGTATAACTCAAGCGGAGTTTTCAACGTACATCTACGGAATATCTTTCGTTATTACACATGTGTAGCACAATAGCTTGCAGAAGCGGTGTACTCACAGTAACTGTAACAGAGAGAGGTTGTCCTGTTTTAAGCTGCTTTAATATTTCAAGTAAATTAAAAATAACCTGTCCGGCCGTTTTTACTGATAGCATCAACACAATTAAGGAATGAATTATGCTTATTAAAAATAATGGTAGAACAATGTAAAAAATAAAATAGACACATTAAATTAAGTTCTATCCAACTAGTTTAAGGGTAACGCAAGTCAAAATGTTACTTAGCCTGATTTACTGTAATGGTAGGCGGACGTCTTCTCTCATTTTTCTGCTTAAATTTCGAAAATTTTAGAATTACAGATGCATACAAATCATTGATGAAGGCCGAGGAATCACCTTTCCCGAATATAAATTTTTACCAGTTCCCGGATGAGCGACCGACCATATACACCATTTATTCATTCATGTTTTACTGTTACCATAACCTGACAAACAATAAAGCCGTCAGAGAAATTATGTAATTCCTGATTTTTTGTCACATTTTCAATGTTTCAGGGCGCACTGGAAGAATATCAGTGCATCGAATGTGGAATGAAGTCAAGAGACATAACTGACTGTGATGATTTTACGGTATATTAATGCGAAAATCAACAGTATTATTGCCACGACTGTAAGCTCAACTGAACTTTAAATATTATTAATAAACACGTTAGTGAAGTACAGTTACATTGTACATGTAATATATTGAAAATTTTCACTTAAACTCTACCGTGAAAACCATTTAAACTGTCTTATTTGGACATCGCTAGAAATGGACGGTTTAATCAATAGAGACAATACAGACAACTGGTGGAATTGTACTATAAACCGTATAATATCCGACATACAATTGTCCAGATATTTTTAACTTTTTTGGTGTAGCTGTATAAGCTGGGGTTTGACCTACTTTTTGGACCAATCAAATGTTACGAATGAAACGCGGTGAACGGAATTTTTAAACGACCCTTTTGATCACGTGATTGCTTCACTGATAAATGATGTAGCCAGACTGCATATTCAACTATCTCCATTAATAACTTCCCAAAGGACAATGTTTATGTATATACTTAAATGTACCTCGGCTCGACGGCGTTTGGTATTTTTAAAGATATTTCTTGTTTTGATTAAGTGTTTATACCAGGATAAACGTAAACTTTTTTTATTATAACGAATAAATTTCTAAGCATGTTGTGTACAACACTATATACATTGTACATTCGTTTGCGATGAAAAGATGAAACACATTTTTAAAACCGGGTTTCTCCATTATTTCCACTCTCCTTGTTATTAAAGGCATTTTATGAAGTACAATGCAATTTAATGACAACAACAAACATATACATACATGAAGGGGATATTGTGCGGCATTATTTACCTGGCACTTATTAATCTACGTTCGGGTATGTTTTCGTTATTTCAATTGATTGTCGTATCGAACAAAAATATCGCAGAGACAGTGACGTAGGGGTAAGATGCCTAACGTGCTTGCAAGGTTCCATGGGTTCAAATCCTGCTCAGATAATTATAATTTTTTAAAAAGTTTTTATAAGAGGATATTTTTGTTTAATTTGTGACACTGTCTAATGCATCGTTTTCGCTTTTTTACCCTGGGTTATCTTCGAAATACTTCGAAATAAAGCCAATGTCATCTTTAGAGCGTAGCTGTTTCGATTTGCTCGTCGACATTTTCAGTTCTATTCGTGCAGACGACGGAGAAAAAGTGCTAAGATATTCATTAAAAATCTTGAAAAACCCTAAGTGAACAAGGACAATAGTGAATACATTAAATCAAAGGACTGAAAGTGCTGGAGGATCGATTGTCTCTGAAGAACACAGTCTGCATACATACATGTGTAAATATAAGGACAACATAGACTGTACACATACAAGTGTGAATATCAGGACAATCCTTGCACGAGTAAAGTTATAAACTGGAGACACAACTGTCCACAAATTTTGACCTTTCACCATTTGTGTAAACTTTACTGTTAGATAGGAAGCTGTGCTTACATTGTCATTCAGTGACTATTTCACTACCCTATCAAGTATTAACATGAATCGTAACTGAGAAATGGATTTTGACAAAACTGGACTGAAAATTTATGGTTTCACTTTGAACAAAAGGTTATGGGATATGCCAATAAGGTTGATTGTATTGTGGATACTAATTCCGACTTAACGTCGCACCCAACAGCTACGGTCAAAATTCAAATTCCGCTTTAGTGCAAGAGGAAGACCCTGGGTGCCAATTCCCTGTATCAGAAGTGAGGGGTCGATTAGAAATTCCGAGGGTCATACATTTTATTGTAAAAAAATAAAAGGCATGACTATATGTTAAAGAAGTTTTATTCAGTTTACTTCTGTCAAACAAAATGTAAAAAATCAATAGTGACAGTCTGATCGAAATTACTAAAAATGATCATTAAAATCACTCAGAAAGACGTTTTTGTTTGCCCCTTTTAAGGTTCGTCGACCATCTCTTGTTGTGCGTCTACGATACCATGATGACGGTATCATAAGAATCAACACACACACAAACGCAATGGTACAAAATGCGGGTCGATCCGAAATTAGACGACAACGACGACGGAATAGGGTCAAAATTAGACATATCCCGTACTGGAAGCGTATTTTATAAACAATTCATCTTGCATTTCGAAGCGTTTTGAGAGGTTTTGAAATGTTGTTTTTGTAGTAATTTGATCATACACATTTTAATTGCGTCATAGAAGACGCTCTTTGCTATTTCTGTTGCGTCATTGACAAAATGAGTGCATGAAAACCACAGAAAACGCGCCCTCGCGGAAACGCTGAATTTAGTGTATCCGGTGTAGCGATACGTATTTCACGGGTCTTACATTTCTCATGTCACACCGGTCTGACTAGAAAACTGTTGGGATAAAAACCGCGTAGGAAAATAGTTCTATACAGAACAGATACCTCGTTGATTTAAGTTACAAGTTATAAGAAAAACAACAATATAATAGTATGCTATTCTGAAATGTTTTGATGTTATTTAGACCTGTTACTATATAAATTTTAAAACAGAGGACAGTATAATTAGCAACAACGGAATGTATGGAACTACTTATTTGTATGTAAAGAGTTCGGCCGTAAAGGAAGCTATACTATTAACATTGGATCCGATTGAATAAATCAATCGATCCAAAAATCAAGCAAGACTCTAAACTATATACGCGCGATTGGTAGTCAAATACCCGAATCACTACGCCACTTTAGAATTTAATAACTGGTAAAATACGACATTGATTTTGTATCTTAATTTCATCCGAAGATAACCGACCGCATACGAAATATTCATGAGTGTCATTTCAATATTGTCGCAAAATACGCCAATGTTTTCGCAAAACAAACATCAATTTACTTAGCATATCAAGCGCAAAAAAATACAAAAGAAATATTGATGATGTTGTTTCTGTTTGAGATCAATTTTCGAATCGCTATATCCAGTTAGCGTTTTAGGCCGGTTATCCGTTGTCAGTTTGTCACTCCATCAATGCTCAAAACAGCCATGAGTTGACGTAACGACGAATCTATAATGAAAGGTATCTAAATATGTACATGAACAAAAGAATTTCAGTGTTTACATTAAAACGGTAGCATGGTAATAATCAATTAGATAAAGATTGCAATGAACTTTCAGCTAGTAAACAGGCACCACGGACTGAAAAATAATAACGTGGCATTCCACGGGAATTGTGTACATGGACACCATCTGCAGCCACAAAATGTGTTGAAACGAGTGTTGAAATTATTTCTAGAGTGAGACCAGAATAACAATTGGGAGCGGTTCGAACAAACATTCCGGAGACGGTGATTGGTTGCATCAACTTTGGAATTGTAACCAAAAGGGTGTTGTCTATACATAATTTCAGAAATGACAACCACCTTACATCCCCTTGCAATAATTGCTTCTGCGAAGGAGATAATGCAATCAGCCACAGATTCAGCCGATAGCAGGTGGAAACAGAGATCATTGCTTCCAATGTCCAAAAAGGTAATATCCACCTCAATGTCAGACACTAAAGATACTGTTATTAGGAATGCGAAAAAGAATTTTTTTAAATCTTCTCTAGAAAACAATAAAAATGACCTCTAAGCTTTATGGAAAAGGCTAAAAGATCTAGGTTTACCAAGCCAGAATAATCAGTGCTCAAGTAATATTGGACGGTACCATTGACGGTAACACGCCTTGGTAAACTCAAGGTGGCGGAAACATTTAACTCATTTTACACCTCTGCTTGCAGATAAACTTGTTAGCAAATTACCTAATTGTGTTAATAAGTGTTGGTAGGAATTTTGTTTTTAATTTTTATTCTAAATCTAAAGGTGTAAAGCATGATAGTTTTAGATGTTCAATTGTTTCTGAAAGTAAGGTTCTGAAGTACCTAACCAATCTTTGTCCAAATAAGGCGAAAGGTATAGATGGAGATTCCCTCACGTTTAGTTAAAGACTCAGCCTCTATATATTGCTGGTCCACTTTCACATGTTATAAACCGTCAATTATACAAGCAACTGTCCCAGATGAACTTAAGTCTGGCTCGTTAGGTACCTTTATATTCAAGACAGAATGATAAAACCGATGTCGGGAATTATCGTCCAGTTTCTATCCTTAGTATTGTATCTAAGGTCATTGAACGAGTCATTTATGATCAATTCGAACAGTACCTTGTCCAAAATGATGCTTTTGTATGAATATCAGTCAGGTTTTAGACATGGGTTTTCAACTGTTATATGCCTTATTCACCTCACAGACTATAATTCGATTTCAGATGGATAAAAGTCATCTTGTGGGTATGGTTCTATTAGATCTCCAAAAAGCATTTGATTACCGTCAATCACTCAATTCTTTTAATGAAACTAAGAGCATTGGGTCTTCACAGAATCCTCTATCAGATGGTTTTCTTCCTATTTTCTGATAGACGTTCAGTTGGTTGAAATATCATGTACTTTGTCTTCATCTGCAATATAAGAAATGTGGTGTGACCCTAGGGATCTAATATTAAGGTCCATCAGCTAATACTTATTTATGTGAATGACATGTCAGCTGTTGTAAAAACAAACTGCTTCTCTATACTGATGACTCAGCAATTCTTGTTTCTGCCAAAAACATCAGATATGAGTATTGAAAATTTCTTAAGTCAGTGACCTGAATATTGTCAAGGGTCAATTGGGGCTCATATGTAATAAACTATCTCTTCATCTTGGTATGACAGAATCTATTTTATTTGGGTCAACGCAAAGGTTAAAAAAACAAGCAAATCTTGAAATAAAATGCAATGGTCAATCCATTGAATCCAAATCTTCCAGTTGAATATCTAATGGTACGCTATCACATTGATCAAAATTTGTCTTTTGCAGTCTATGGCTAGGTCTGTAATTAAAAAATCCAATGCTCGGTTAAATATTCTATCGTTGAAAGTGCATTTCTCCTCTCTGCATAGAACATATGATGTTAGATTAGATCACTTATACAATGTCATTTTGATTATGCGTCTTCTACCTGGTTTAATGGTTTAACTACAGGAATTAAAAAGCAAGTTACATGGTCACTTAGAATAAACTTATACGCTTTGTCAAGTTGAATTGTACATCCAATGTCCCACATATTGGATTTGATTGCATTTTTCACGTCTGAATCTGGTTACCAGTTTCAATGTAGAGTTAATCAGTATAACTCTCTGTCATGTTTATAAAATTAATTCTAATGTTGGCCCTACATATTTAAGTGAGCACTTTACCCTAGCAATACTGTTCATGATTGATCCCACAAGGTTCTTAAAGTAAAGGAATATCCCTCCTTTGATGGTACAGGTTTTTCTATGTCAGATAGTAAGAATATGCTCTCCCTGTGGTCAAAAGTTTTGGAAAAAAATCATTTGCATACAATGGTTGTTGTCTTATGGAACAGTCTGCCACAAAATGTGATGGATGCAACTACTTTGTCATTCATTTAAATGCAAGGTTAAGGAACATTTTTAAGCATTAGATTGGTTTTTTAAAGTCTTTCAATCAGGGTTTTTATACAAACTTCTCTTAAGCATTTTGCTGTGCATTTTTACTGTATAAATTTGTATCTTCCTATGTCATACTTAATACTATATCTTAAGGACCACAATGGAAATAAGAGTTTGCTTTAAAAAATTTTTGTGTTATCCTTAACATATAATGTTGTTGGCAAGGCCATGTTAATTCATACATGTTTGTTTATTGTTTTATTGTATTTTTTAATTATAAGTTGCCATGTAAATTGTACATTTTATGTTGAAATAAATCTATCTATCTATCTAAAGATATATCGGACCACACTGATTTCTGGTGGTTCGGATCGACAATAGTTGCACCTCCTGTGCCATGCCAGAAAATCGATATTCTATCTTCGTTAAAATTTAGGTTCATTAAACCATTTTGATAACACCACAGCTGCAATCTCCTTGTGAAGGAATGGCCCAAAATAAGAACATTTAAGGGCATCTTTGATCGCTATAACGTCGGTAACAAGAAAATAATTCGATTCCTTTGTTATCAAACCCACGCTAAAAAGTAGGTCACGGCAGCAAAAGTCAAAAACAGTGATAAATTCTGTAAGGTAGCTCAGAATGCATGAAATAGACATGCATACGCTTCCCTCATTCAAGCATGATAATACAAACCAAACTCTTTAACTACATGCCGCTGAATAAGAGAGAAATTAAGAAAATTAAAAACTTCTCTGAAATAGTAACAAAAGTAAATCTCTGGTCCGAAAAAGAGGCTAGTTATGAAGAAGCTAAAGGACACTTAATAGAGAAACTCCACTCCCCACGACCCATTGAGAGCTAACTAAACAAACTATAAATTATACATCATTCAATAATATATGAGTGCAAATATAAACTGCTTTATATGTTTATACTAAATAAAGCGTGTCTTTTTTCAAAAATTAGTACGTAACGTTGTAGCATGCGAGACAAACGCTATGGTAGAATATTTTAAGCTTTCTGTAGTTTAAACATATTTTATTCCCATATATACACATGTATACACACAGTTTAACAATTACAAATATACATAATGGAAAAGGATAAGAATGAAAGACAACATGTCTTATAAAATTCTTCTCCCTGACTAGACTTCTTTGTACTAGAACTGTACAATTTTTAAAGTAAATTCGGGTGATACAATGATATATAAATCTATTTCGGATAAAAAAAAGAACTTATATATATTTAAGGTTTTGCAAAAGTAATATGAAGGATGAGAAGAGAGAGAGAGTTAGAGACAGAGAGATAGAGAGAGAGAGAAAGAGACAGACAGAGAGAGACAGAGAGAGAGAGAGAGAGAGAGAGAGAGAGAGAGACATCTCACGCAAACGTAATAAATTATGTAAATCTTTTGCTGTCATGTATAAAGCATTGAACCTGGTGAAATATAATTGTATTGTCTTGGTCTGAGAGGGTTGAATCACCAAAAAGAAGTAGGGATAGACTTAGTTCGTAGTCCCGAAGCTGTCGAAACAGTGTATTGCAGATCATTTGGAGAAGCTGGCATTCAAAGAAAAAATGGTAATTTGACTCAACCTGACCACATGTACACAGAGGTGTTACAGAAACATTACATAGATGTAAGTGGTAGTTGAGTGAGCTACATTTGGTACGTAGACGTGTATGCAGAACTTGGAGTTTTCTCGTGCCAGAAAAAAAGTAAGACGACAAACGAGTTTTGTTCTGATTCAGTTGAATTTTGAAAGCAGGGAGTGATTGAACATGTCTAGTCTCAAGGGGTAGAGAATTCCATTCACGAATAGCAGTTGGAATGAACGACTTAAGATACAATGATGTTCTACAGTTGATCCCAGGGACATCATGTTCGTTTCTGAGGTTATATCGAGTATTTCTTTGGCGTGGGATTAGTGAAGACAGATAGTCAGGTACTAGTTTATGGTACATTTTGTAGAAGTGTGTCATTCTGTGTTTGTATCTTCTATCAGAAAGGGATTCCCAGTTACTTTCAATTGCAAGGCGGTCTAAAGATACAAGACGTGTTGCTCCGGTAACAATACGAGCACACTCGTTTTGGATTTTATCAAGTTTATCAGAATCATATTTGGTGATATTACTCCACAGAATATCAGCGTATTCCAGACCCGGTCGGATGAAGGTTATATAGATAACATCCAATGATTTCCAATCTAACAGGAATTTTAATCTCCGTAGGATATGAACCTTCTTCCAAGCCTTTTCAACTATAGATTCAATATGTGAATGTGCCAGTTTGCATCTTCAGAAATGTTTATGAACTGTGACTTCTGGAATGTTTTGGCCAAGCATAGAAAGGGTGGGGTGATCAGGGCGGTTGCGCTTCCTCGAAACAACAAGAGATTCAGACTCAGATGGATTAAATGTAACTAACCACTTAGCAGCCCAGGAGGATATCTTATCAATGTCAACTTGGAGTTGATTAGCAGCAATGTTTGGATCTTGGACTTCGACATACAAACTTGTATCGTCAGCAAAGAGATTAATAGAAGACCTGATATCAATAACGATATCATTAATGAAAATGAGAAACAACAAAGGACCCAGGATTGACCCCTGAGGAACACCAGCTTTGATTTCACACTATTGAGAAACAGCTCCTGGAAGAACACCACGCTGGTGCCTACCAGAAAGATAGTTAGAAAACCAAAGAAATAAAGGTCCTGTTATTCCTGCCGAATGAAGTTTTGCCAGCATACCCTCGTGCCAAACTTTATCGAATGCCTTACTTACATCAAAAAATATAGCACGAACTTCGAGGCCATCGTCAAGTGCTTTACACAGAGTATTATAGATATGGGTAAGCTGATTAACTGTAGAATCACCTGGAACAAACCCGGACTGGACAGGAGTAAGAAACTGAAGATGTCTCAAATTATTAAACACGCGTTTGAAAACAATTCTTTCAAACACCTTTTCAGCTGTGTTAAGAAGGGAGATAGGTCGATAATTATTAGGTACGGAATGGTCTCCTTTTTTATGGACAGCTGTAACATTTGCTTCTTTCCATCACGGACCTATATACACATGGATTGGCAACTTCCGAAAATCGATAATGCGATATCGAAGTAGATGTTACCCATCATGCTTTGCGCGCGCTCGGTGTTTTTCGGAAATTTTCGGAAATTTTCCGATTTGTGATATTCGGCAGGTGCCACCAGACTTGACAAAATTTTCAAGAAACAAAATCGATAACAGTTACGTGCTACGAAAAAAGATACAGCTTGGAACAAGACAATAGTTGCATAAACAAAGAAAAATACAAACTATTGAGCCATACATATTGAAGTAGACACGATTAAATTTGATTTATTGTTTACGTTTTTCCCCGATACGTTCCAAGATGGAGAACGGCGGGAAGCTTCATAATTTCTACATCGCGCTGACAAAATCGATGAAAGTTACGTATTACGAAAAAAAGATATAGGTTGGAATGAGACTAAAGTTACATAAAGGAAAATAACTATTGAGCCATACTGTAAATATTGAAGGAGACACGATTAAATTTGA
>JAFMSR010000002.1:4661812-4669312 GCA_022818135.1 Saxidomus purpurata | reverse complement strand
TGTCACGAGATTAACTTTGTAAAAGCTCCGTTTTAATATATCTGATTTTACATGTACAAGAAATTGCCCGGTAGACGATCCCGGTATGGAACGCCGTTGCTGCCTAGTGATAGTGGTGTCTTGTATATGACGTTGTTTATTCACACACTTGAATGATATGTGCACCCATCATTACGTTATATGATTAAAATATTTTTTTATGTCTGTGCATTGTGTTGTTGTGTGTGTGCAGGGGGGGGGGGGGGCGAGGGGGGGGGGGGGGGAATTTTTGTTAGGGGAATACACAATTAGGATATATCTAAAAAATAAACCGTTATATGAAGCATCTTTATGTTATGTCTGTGCAACATTACATTATGCGTAACTTCATTATGTTTTGGCAATTTATTTTAAGCTAACTGATGAAATACTGTGTTCTATTAGTGAAATAAAATCCATATCACCCACACTGTTAGTGATATAGGTCTGCCGGAACTACATTTGGGATCATATGTAGCCTTCCAGTATTTACTGATTAGTTGTTTCCTTTTGTTTCTTTAAACGGGCGTCTGTTGTTTTGTTTTTTTCAAACATAAAGCTAAAATTAAAATGGATTAAAACCCAAATTATTTGGTTTTTGGAAGAAATTGACGAGGAGACTGTACCGAGAACTGTAACTTTAGATTACTTTATTACTGAATTATCTCCCTTTCTGTTAAAACACTGTAAGACATATAAGTCGGATAGTATTGAACACTAAGATTGAATTTATACTTGAATCACACAGTGATAGAGGACACTGATAGGCAGTGACCAAGAACCATAACTCTAGCTAATCCCATAATAGATGTATTTGTATTTGTTTTGTATAGAGCATAACTTGTTAACTCTAGAATGGAATTTATTCAAACTGCGTAAAAAACAGAGGACATAAAGTGGATTTGCGATTTTCAACGAACTACAACTATTACCTTCCGTAACAGATGAACTTAGTCGTATCTTAGCTGCCCATCGTGTAAAGTTGTAGTACACAAATGCATATTCATATCATATTCCTATGCTCAAAGTTGAAAAATAGATCCACATTGCATAAGTTTGGTTTTATTGCCATCACATTGTTTTTATGTCACATTTGAAGACAAATGAATACAATGTCTTTTTCGCATTGAACAAACCAGATAGATGATTTACACTTTGCATTTACTTTTTGTTAGTTCACCTGGCTTTGCCATGGTGAGCTTTTGGGATGGATGATTGTCCATCGTCCGTCAACATTTTGCTTCAAACGACATCTACACTCGAACCACTGGGTCCATGTTGATGAAACTTGGCAGGGATGTTCTTTGCATGGCGCTATACCAAAATTGTTAAAAACGTCCCATTCCATGCAGAACTCTGGTTGCTTTTGCAAGAAATAGGAACATTTTTTTCTCTGAAACCATAAAGCCTAGAGCTTTGATGTTTTGCATGTAGTATTGTCTAGTGGACCTCTACCAAGGTTGTTCAAATAATGACCTCTGGGTCAAAATTGACCCCGACCGGGGGTCACTTAGTTTTACAGCTTTCATAGAAAAAACTGTAAAAAAATCTTTATCTCTGAAACCACAAAGCATAGAGCTTATATATTTGTCATGTAGCATTGTCTAGTAGAAGTCTACCAAGATTTTTCAAATTATGATCCCGGGTCAAAATTGACCACGCTCGGTTGTCACTTAGTTTTACATAGACTTATATAGAAAAAACCTTCTTCTCTGAAACCACAGGGCCTAGAGCTTCGATATTTAGCATGTAGCATTGCCTAGTAGACCTCTTCAAAGCGTGTTCAAATTATGCCCAGGGAGTCACTTGTATATAGGAAAACCTTAAAAAATCTTTTCCAAAACTACAAGGTTTAGAGTCTAGATATTTAGTGTGTCACAGTGTCTATTAGACCTCTTTAAAGTGTATTCAAATCATGCCCCCAGTCAAAACTTACCCTGCCCAGAGGGCTGTTTGGTATTGAAAAAACTTTGAAATCTTCTTTTCTAAAACTACAAGGCCAAGAGCTTAGATATTTGGTATGTTACATTGTCTAGTAGTCTTCCACCTACTTTGTACAAATCATGCCTCTGGGGTCAAATTGATCACACCCACCAGGCAAGTGCACTTGTACTCAGGTGAGCGATATAGAGCCATTATGGCCCTTTTGTTACCGTTGCTTTTTTATCCACGGAAGACGCAAGTGACGTCATTGTTTTGTGTGTAATAAGCGCACGAAGCCCAAAGATAGGCGCATAATCAACAAACACGTCAAAAGATACCGTACCTTAAGAAAGCTCTTTTCATCGAGATTAGCTTAGATCAGGATGTTATATGTAACAAATGCAAACATAGATATTACACACATGAGAGCTGTACAAGGACTAAGCAAAATGATGTACACATTACAGCGGCAGCAGATTTCATCCAGCGTCCTTCATATTCATATTAACTGCAGCAAGTCCACCTTCGGTGTAATTAAATATTCCGTCAATGCCAAAAACTCATGCACGGTGTTTGGCCTCCAAGAAATCAGGACCTAAACTTGTTATTTCGGCACAAGTTCGGTTTTCTGCCTTTCTTCATCATAATGTTATAATACCTGCGGGGGCAAGATGCTGCCCAAGTCATATTGATGAAAAAACAAGTATGATTAAAACAGAATGTTTACATAATATTCGAGTTACAGAGCAATCTTTTATTAATAGAACTTCTGTTTGAATTTACTCTAGCAAATGAGAGAAATGTGCTGTAACACGGTGGGGGATCACGTGACTTTCATGATAGCTGCAACGGACAAAATGGCCGTTTAATAATAATAATAATAATAATCTCTTTATTTAAAGAAGCTAGCTCATTAAGCATATGTACATAAAGCAACATATTTCTTATCTACCATGAGGCCTCTTTAAAATGATAATATACAATTGAGAGACTAAATTATACATAAACTAAGAAAAACTGACACAACACACGCACGCACGCACCAACACACCCGCGCACACACGCGCGCGCGCGCACGCACACACTATAAATGAATAAAAAAATATATACTACTCAGTAAATGATTGTATAATATAATAAGTAATGACTCATGCATTGTCAACGATGGGATATCATCGTATAAATTTGACAAAAGTAAGTTATGTAGGGCAAGTTTGAATTGCTTAAGTGTTTTTTGCTCTTTTATTTGCAGTGGTAATGCATTCCATACAACCATTCCTAAGTAACCAAAGTTTTCATAAGATATTGAGTTTGCGGTTTCCTACAGGTTAACTGTTTTTGATCATGTGATCGCAAGGGATATCTTTTATTTTCAGAAACCGTTATAAGTTTGCAGTTATATTCAGGAACTAGCCTATTAATGGCCTTGTTAACTTGAATAGCAATGTGATATGTAAATCTCACCCGGATTGGCAACCAAGATAATTGTTTAAACATATGATATGAAGGTGTTTTGTATGGTACGCATAGTATTAGTCGTGCGGCTCTTTTCTGGATTTAGTAAGTTTATATTTGCTTTGACTGCTTGCAAGTTGACCATAAAAGGCAACAGTAGTCAAAAATTGGGGGGGGGGCATAAATATGCGTTGTAAAAAACTTCTTCAGTCTAATGTCAGATATTTAGATATTCGTTTAAATAAACTAATTTTAGCGCTAACTTTACTATACACTGCGTTTAGTGTGTTTTCCATTCTAATACTGATCTTGGAAACCCAAAACCTTTTGGTCAGTTACCGTTTTAAGGCAAATGTTATTTACATACAGTGACAAGGGTCTAGTACTTTTAATTTTGTTTTCAACAAAGAAGCATTGATGTTGTTTTATTTGGATTTAAAGCCATATTATTCAAGGAACATCATTTTTCAATACTTTTTGGGGCTTTTTGTAAGTTTGATTCAATTCTTGAATGTTTTCTGAGCAGTAGTAAATGTCGAGTCATCGGGCATACATATCAGCTTCAGAGTTCAAAACATGTAATAGAAGATCATTAACGTAAATGAGAAAAAGCAAAGGTCCTAAAATCGAACCCTGGGGAACTCCGGTTATTACAGTTGAATTATGAGATTTTTTATCACCGATTTTAACGGCTTGTTGTCTGTTCCGCAGATACGATTTAAACCAGCATAATGATTTGTCAGAAAAGTGGTAAAGCTTCAATTTATGCAGAAGTATTTCGTGATCGACCAAATCAAAAGCCTTTCTAAAATCAAGAAATATACTGCCTACAAGTTTTCCATTATCTAAAGATTTCAGCCATTGTTCAACCATGGACGTCAAAGAAGTTTGACATGAATGTTTCCTGCGGAAACCAGACTGAGTTGCATGCAGAATATATCGTCAAGAAAATAGTTTAGTTGGTTTGCAACATGTCTTTCAAATATCTTTGATATTGTATTAAGAATTGAAATGGGTCTATAATTGTTTGGATCCTCTTTTGGTCCAGATTTATATATGGGTATGACTGTGGCATACTTTAATGTGTTTGGAAATATTCCTAAGTCAATGCTATTATTGATTACACTTGCAGTCGGTATGGTTATGTAGTCTGTACACATTTTTAAAACTCTCGGGCAAATACCGTGTCCCCTCCTGTTGCCTTAGAAATATCTAATTTACCTATTATAGTTTTAAATTCAAGAGGTGAAATGTATTTCAAATCAAAATTTTTATTTCCTACATGCAAGTCAATTTTTCTTTCGAGCTCTTTGAACGAATTTTCAGAAAATGTATTTTTGGTAAGGAAGTTGGCTATATTAATGAAATGCTCATTGAAGGTGTTAAGTATTTTCTGATTGTCAGTTATTTCTTCATCTTCAACAATACGTTTACAAGGGATTGTTATGTACCCTTTATCGAATTGTAAGATTTTAATGTGTTTCCATATATGTTTCGACTCTGTTTTATTATTTATGGCGATATTGTAATAGTTTTTCTTTGCCTTTTCTATAAGAGAGTTTACTTTATTTCTCCAGCATTTATAATTATTCCAATCTTTAATAGTGTGGTAGTAATCACGCAGCTTTTGTCGTTTAATTTCGTCGCTTCGGGTGGATTTTGTCAGGTATTTGAATACTTTCACGTTGCATTGTCCCCTAATCCCCATACCAACTTATGTGGATTGTTTTGCCAATTTCTTTGATAACTCTACCATCGTCCTTGCTTCTATAGTTTTCTCAAACACTTAAAAATTCCGACGCTGGACTGCATGTCAACAAGAAAATTCTGTGGTAAATTCCACGGACGAACCGTGAAATGTGGAAAATCTTCTTAAGTTTGTGTTCTTAATAGAAGATTCTGTTTCTGAAAGAAATATTGTTTCAATGCAATTTTAATGCGCACTTGATTTCACATTTTTGCTTTTTTAAACAAAATGGGGATGCCTTTTAGAAAAGATAGCACCAACGGACACGATAGCTTCCACGTACTGATCTAACGGACATGATAGCTTCCACGTAGCATGACAAACAAAGGTAGAAATTATGTTGATTGTGTCATTTCTTCATGTAGAGACGACACAAACGCGATACTGGAAACAAAGGACACTGTTTCGATATCTATATCCCACCGACATGATAACTTTGGCCCCGAAAGCCAAGGTACGGAGACAAGACTAATTTGCAATTTATTTTTTAAAAATTCGTACATACGCCTGTTCGAGAAAAAACGAAAACAAGAACTGGCAGAAATCAGCCACTGCATTGAAAGTACAAATGTAGTTTGATTTACGCCCTAAATATTTTAATTATAATTTATTGTCATACGAAGTGGACCATAGGTCCATGTGCACACATGCAAGTATAGAACAGTAAGGTGGCGTTAGGTCAAATGTCTCATGTACTACAAATATACAGCATGAGATGAATGAGGCATACATCAATTATAATATTTTTGGTTGGCACATAGCTACTTGTTGTTGATACATGTACTAACTTCATCAGTTGTCATTTATTCAATAAATTACAGGATATTTGGGGTTTTGGTGTCTTTAGTTAACGTTTTCTCATACTATTATAAAGTGAACCTTCTAGCAAGAAAAAGGAAATCATCCTCTGAAACATTACAGTAGATACATTTTCTTTCATTGTAATTATACCACCTGCCTGCTTCAATTTCTAATCTTTGTGATAAGACTCTAAATCTACATCCAAGAAATCCCAAAAAATAGTGTTATTTGGCCTTATTTCTAACGATCTGCACATCATATCATAAACACATTTATCTATGATTCTCCTTTTGTACTATATTTAACCATTACTTTACAACCTGTTAAGAATGAAGTTCTACCAAGTTCACCATATATAAAGTTATTTATGTTTATATTATTACACCAAGTAATCTGCTGCAGAAATTTTAGTGTATTCTTTCCAAAACTACAGACTCACTTAGTCCCAATACCTCAGACCCATAATGTAAGATAGGTACAAGTTTATCAGGAAGTTACAACTGATTTTTTACTGACATACATGGATAATGAATAATAGTTGTTTTCAGTGTCTACACTGTCTTCATAGTTTCTATTGCTAAGGTATCATATATTGTTTAAAAAAACCATCAGTAGTAAAACAATTCCAAACAATTCCAAAACATGTAAAATTATTAACAATTTCTAAAATCTGACTTTTAAATAATGTTTGATTTGTCCGCATTTTAAACGAATCATTACCTTTGTCTTGGTAGAACTAGCACCCAGTTTCCACATATCACAATACTCTTCTTACAGTCATGATCAAACTTTTTTAATTCTTCCTCTGTCTCAGACATAACTACAATATCATCGGCATATATAAGAGTAAAACTTGTTTTATATTCCAACATCTTTACCTACTCTTCAATATTCAATAACATAGAAAAAAGAAACGGGAAAAATGATCCTCCTTGACGCACACCAAGCATGCATGGGAATTTTGTTGTTTTACTTACATAAGTGCTCATAGATTTGACAATATCAAACATTTTACCTCTAACCCTTGCTTTATAAACTTATACCAGATGATGTCTCTTAACAGATAATCGAACGTCTTAGTAAAATCCACAAAACTGCATACAATCTCTTATTATTATTATTTAAAACCTAATTACTCTGACCATGCAAAAAAAATTAACCATAGTTCCCAAGTTTCGCCTAAAACCTGCCTGAACATCAATGTTGACATAAACATTTTCTGAGTTCGGTCTATTTTTTTATAACTATTGTCACCAATTCACCCAAAGTACTTAGTAAAGTTTTTCCTCTGTAATTACGAACTGTAATTACGATCATTTATAGACTTAAAACACTCGAGAAAATCTTAAGTTGACAGCGATGTAAAACTGTTATTTATAACAGACCGTTTGTATAAGTTCCAATGTTGTTTAACATTTGAAATTTTGCGTACTGCTACGTGGAAGCTATCATGTATGTTAGATCAGTACGTGGAAGCTATCTGTCCGTTGGTGCTATCATTTTCTAAAAACATCCCCATTTTGTTTTTAAAAAAGCAAACATCTTGAAATCAAGTT
>JAFMSR010000002.1:4521812-4654312 GCA_022818135.1 Saxidomus purpurata | reverse complement strand
AAGTATAACTTGAAGCGGATATGACTGGTTTACTATTAATTTGACCGTGACAATCGTTGATGTATGAGTTAAACGCCCGTTTCAACATCGCTTCTTGGGAGGACCCATTGCTAGATCCCTCATCCTCCGTTAGAAACGGCCAGCCTTCTCATATAAAGAGACATGATTGGTAACAGGACTCGAACCCATGACCCTCCATCAGTGATAGGTAACAGGGAGTTCAAGCCAGATTCTCTTTCAACTCGACCAATGAAGCGTCTGTCCATGACCATAACACAATATTTACCTCGGATCAAAGGAGTGTACTTCGCAGCCATAGCGTTGAGCGGCCGCGTCATCAAAACTGAAATCGTCGTTGATCCTGCAAGAAATATATATTTTTCAGAATCTGTAACACAACATTCTTTATTTCACTGGACAAAGTATGGCTGTTGTTTAAGCACTGCACTGTACACCCGCCATACCGTGTAGGAAAATGGATATATATTATTTACTGTACCACCGTTAACATGTTTTCTGCAAAGAAAATTGGAATGAAATATGCACATAATGCAGATATGGATGCTAGCTGTTTAAACTTCTCTAAAACAGAAGAAACAGTATGACAGCAGAAGTCGTTTACCCGAAGGAGTAAATCAGGCAATCTTTCCCTGTTGGTCTAAATCTCTCTTCATCACAAATATCCCAACCGCCATCGTCAATGTTGCCAAGTCGAACCTTCCGTTTGCATAAATACTGAATATTTTCTACGTACCTACAATAAACAATGTCCACAGTTTTCCGAAGATGAAACATAAAATCTGCTGAATTTAAACGAAAAGTTATCCCATGCATTTGAAGAAAATAATTTTACTTTCTTCTATGTGTCTATTTTGAGATCCAATCTGTTCACATTCAGTTACACACGATGAATAGCGGATGAATATGCTTCGATCTATCCAACTTGTAACGGCAAATTGGTGCTTAACATTTTTTTTATTTCAGATTTTCTCACAAAACTCTGAAGAGCTTACGTTGATGGTTTTGTGGAAATTTTTATCCTTTATACATGGCTCCAGGTGGCAAAATGATTGTATAAAACGGCTATTTGAAAAGAACTGAGCCATAAATTAGCCATTAATATGCCATATATTTTTGGCTGGCAACGTTTGCTTTACAATATATACTTATATTCACACCAAGTTGCAAGGACATCTTACCAACCAGTACCAATTAATGGCCCGTTCACACAGAGCTACGATCACACCACGCTCATGCCGCTCATCCCGACCTAAAGAATTTATCAGATCGGGGCGAGAACGGCGTCAAAATCTTGAAAATCGATGAGTATCGTCCGCGGATCGCCTGATCTACCCTTGTACTACGATTTCTCCACGACGACCGCGTTTCCGTTACGTTGCTTTCACGCTTGTACCACGTTTCCACCGCGACCATCACCGATCGTGTGCCGCTTCTACTACGTTGTCACCACGCTGTACATGTACAAGACCCTACTACGTTGGTAGACAGACTTAAAAGACTGCTCCACGATGTCGCCGCGCTCTTGCCGACCACACTACGTTCTCTCCACGATCATTGCACGATTTGATTCGATGCGTATATATAAATTGAGGGATTTCAAACAGCTTTTCAGTTCTGTCAAAAACGTTGAAAAATGAACAGGCCATGTTATCCATCAGCAAGAGCAGATGCTTGTCGAATATCAGATGGAAAATATTATATATTCTTATTATATGGTATAAACGTCGTTCAATTATTCGCCGATTGTACTACGATGTTATTACGATAATGAAGATCTTGCCACGATGCTTCCAAGATGCTTCTACGCTTATGCCGATCTTACTACGTTTTTACCCCGATTCATTTTAGCCACGCTCCTGCTACGCTTGTTTTGAACATGTTCAAAATAAGCGTGGCGGGTTCGTGGAGCTTCACGATCTTCGCGATTCTACTACGACCCTACCACGTTCATGAAGACCCTCTCTCGATCTGCCACGATGATACCACGATTGGTCACGATTCGGTACCAAGTTTAGATCGTGGTAGAAGCGGGGCCCTGTGTGAACGGGGTATAAGATACGACTCCGGACGGAAAAATGCCTCTATAAAAACATGAAAATGTTATTTTAAAGTAATAAAGGGCCAATTCACTTCTATAAACAGCTGTTTTGTTATGGAAATTGGTGTGCATGATTCGCCTATTCAAATATATATATTCATGCAAAGTTTCAGTAAAATATGACAGACCAGTACCAAGATTTGAATCCGTACTTTTTAAAGTAGTAAAATGCATTTACACTGTCATAAATAGATGTACTCCGACGGCATTTGGCGTACATTGAATTCCTGCCCAAATATGCATTCCTGCAAAGTGTCATAAAAATTTGACCAATCAGTACCAATATAATGTTGTGGAAGGTAAAGTGTTACAGACGGACGGACAGGCCGATAGACAATACCAAAACAGTATCCTTATGTCTCCGATGGGGGGGATACCTTAGCTTACCTTTTCGTGACCTATGCTTAAGCAAAGTGTCGTTTTGACTCCTAAAAATAGCTACTCCATGCGAAAGAAAGCTTACGAATGTATTTAATTTAATTAATCCTGATAGGTTTTATATATCTCATCAGTAAATACCTGTGATACAAAGCTGACAGTTCTTCTCTAGACAATGATTCCAACTCTTGTACTTCCGGAATCGTTACAGTTTCTTGTCGTTTTACTTGTTTGATGAATGGTGTGTCTATGTAGTCCTCGGGCATGCACGTGATTGTGTCCCAGTGTAAATTTGTCTTGTGATAAGAAAAAGTGTAACATTATTACATTGTTATTTAATTATACATGTAAGATTTCAATATGGAATAAATGTTATAGACTGAATTACTTATAATACATGTACGTTAAAGACACATCAATACATTTACAGTCTTGATAATATGTCTTTAACGTTCCACAGACGGGTGTCACAGTCACCATATCTAGACTTTCAAAGTAACACGAAAGGGTTAGGTAAACGAAGACCAGAATAAGACTGACTTTTATTACAATGTACTTCTCATTATACACCAGCAAATTAACATTTTAACAAGAACTGTCTTTAAAAAAAGATGGTCGGCGCAATTTTGAGTACAAGCTGGTTTTTAAAGTAAAACATCTTGTCACTTTTAATTTTTATGGCGCCGAAATGTCAGAAAAGGTGAACACTGACATAGACGCGAACTCATGGCCCTTCCGTTCAAAAGCGAGCTTAAAACGGCTGCCAGAAAAACTGTAAAGTTGTATAAACATTTTGAAATTCCTTTATTTTTGTACGGATATTCCAAAACATTTAACTGTTAAAATAACTTCATTTGATATATACATGTACATGTATAACATTTTCAAATAGTCACTTTCAAGTAACAATTCATTCATGTCCATCTTTTTAAAATTGTAAACCATGTGAAAATTATTATAGTATCTATAAACAAACGAGAAATTGTCCATCTCGTAAAACTTTTAAATGCTTATCATTTGACTAACGTGGCAAATTTTACTTTACAACTGCTTGGTTAACCAGAGCATTCCCAGTCAGAAAATATGGTGCATGTACTACTTTAGATATTAGTTTTTGGACTAAGTTAGCATACCACATTTATGGCATGGTATATTGGGGTTTAATCGTTGGTACCGGTTGCCCATAGGACCTACGCCCCCAGAAGAGTTTAGTTATTTTAGGTTTCGGGGGATAGTGCAAGATACAGAAAGCGTCCCAATTCCAGAGACACTCCTGGTTCTTTATCATGCCAGGTTTTCACCCATACATGGGACCTCGGTTTTTAAGTCTCATCCGAAAGACTGTTAGTAATTTTAGTTGGTCAGCCCTGGGAATCGAACCCACAACCCCGAGATTACAAGTCTCGTGCTCTACCTATTGAGCTAATCGGGCTGACATATACCGCAGACAATTTAACGGTGCTATGTGCGAATAACAACTGTAAACATGCGCTATGTGAAAGTAGTGCAAAACAGACAAGATCAATCTTCTATTTGAATGTCGCATACGATAAGAACATATTATAAAAACATAAATAAAAACAGTACATACAATTTTTGAACAATGATTGCAAAAAGGTCCTTAGCTTACGGGCTCTATTACACAATTTTTTCATGGACTTTGGTTTAGAAATTACTGCGCTGTTATAGCTGATTACGGAAGATAATCATATGCATATAACGGAAAAGTATGGATATTTACGGAACGTACGGAGCTCTATATAAGAGTTTGTAGTTTGATATTCAAATTGCTGAATTACGAACGATTACATAATTATCTATTTACCCAAAAATAAATTTCTTTTAAAACATATATGTAATTTACGTACATTCCCGAAAGGGAAGTCACGTGAGCAAAATCACCCACCATTTATCGAGGCTGACTTTAGCAACATCATGTTTGTCTATCTAAACTGTTAGTTCAGTTCATCACTTGTTATCCCGACCACCTCTAACAAGGTAAGCAAGAATCATTTTTAGTTTTCCCGGTTATATGCACTGTACATTAATGAATTTATATTTCATTTCTGTTTCAGGGTCTTGTCCTTGGTACACAATAATTTTCGATCCACATCGTCTCGCTTGAAGTTGAACAAAGCGCAGATCGAATTATTTTTATTAGTCTCTCAAATAATTTATAATGTTTGACCATGTGATTATTTTTCATTTAACGTACGTTTTATAATAAAACAAACTTCCTCTTTCTGTGTCGTATATTAAATTTCGTCCTCTGCACATTTCGACCCGCGCTTTCACCGATTACAAAGGTAAACAAAGTTTCCCTGTTATACACATTGCACAGTACTGCATTTATATCTCATTGCTGGTAGTGCTTTGTTTATTTCTGTTTCAAGGTCTTGTCCTTGGAACACAATAATTTTCGATCACATCATCAGATCATATCGCTTGAAGTTAAACAAAGCGCAGATCGAATTATTTTTATTGGTCTCTCAAACAATTTATAATGTTGACCATGTGATTATTTTTTATTTAAAGTACATCTTATAAACTGCCACCGATATCTTTGTTAATCGTTCATTCTATGTCGTATATTCAATTTTGTCCACTGCACATTTCGACCCGCGCTTTAGGTAAGGTTCAGCGCAAATCACGAAGGTCAAAAAGTATTTTTAGGGGAGTAAATCTATAGCCCCCAGGCCTTCAGCGCTTACAGCGCTTTGATTAGATATGGTATATTATGGAGCGACCTGACTGTCTTTTAGTGAAAGTTGCTCTTATGGACGGACCTTTATCAAATTTGCTTCAGATTATAGTGAATGTGACAATGATATCATGTTAAGAAAGAATTTTATCATCATAAACTATGTAAGTTGTCACGTACAAACGATGTGCTGTTTTGTTACATAGTTATGTCTTGTTTAACTGAAAAGAGTGTACTTTTATGTGAAGCAGACAGGCTCCGTGCTTATAAAAGTTTCTTGAGCACAATCTCATGCTCAGCACGAAATCATTTGAAGTAAAGTCAAGTTATATCTTTTTAGAAATCTGGTTCCTTAAGAATACTTAGAAGCTCTGCTCTTTAGCTTATGTATATTTATTTTAAACCCGACTTTGTAAATAAATACAACTTTACTTTGTTTCATATCATTTGAACATGATTTCATGGTGAGCATGAGATTGTGCTCAAGAAACCTTTATAAGCAGTATTGAAAGTGTTCCCCCATTGCCACGTCAAAATAACATTGACCGGCATAATGTTATCACCACAGTATATTTATGGCCATAGAATAACCGTACATACAGTTTGGTTTAAGTCCAAGCATTGTATAAAAGTTCAAACTTATGATATACAATATATAAATGTTTGCTATGTGAAAATAAGTAGCATGACGTTCTGTTTCTGGGAGGATGTTGTTCGGTTAAATTGGTATGTTGTCTTGTTTAAGTAGGTGTGTGTGTCAAATCCGTATGGTGTCTTGTTCTGCGAGTATGCTTTCTCGTTAAGAGAAGATATTATAATGTCAAATTCGTATCATGTCTTGTAAGAAAAGTTGTTTTGACAAACGCATATGTTTTCTTGCACAATGCTATAATGTTAAACGGGTATGTTGTTTTGTTCGAAGTAATTGTTGTTCTGTGAAACTGTTTTTTTGCCCTGTCCGTAGGTGTTGTTCTGTCAAACTGTTACGTGGTCTTGTTGAGAGAGTATGCTGTTCCGTCTAATCGTTAAATTTTCTTGTACATAAAGATGACATTTTCTCAAACCATCATACCGTCCTGTTCTGAGAATGTCTTGTTGTTCAGAGAATGTCTTGTTGTTCAGAGAATATCTTGTTGTTCAGAGAATATTTTGTCATATCAAATCCTCATATCATCCTGTTCGAATAATGTGAATTATAATAATATAATACTATAATGTGTGCTATAATATTTGTATAGTCGGATATAAATGTTACTAGTCCCCTATCGCTCATATGACCGTTTCAGGGACTATAGGTTTGAACTGTTCCGTCTCCGTCCGCAATTTCCCTTCCGGTATGTATCTTCCACACGTATGAATCGATTTTGATATAACTTGATATAACACAGTATAGGGTTGCGTTGTAAGGTTACGTGCACTGTCCTTCCGTCCATATGTCCGCAATTTCTCTTTCGGTCTGTTTCTTTCACATGCACGTTCCAATTTCGAAATGACTTCACACAAGTGTTAGCCATACCCAAAGAGTATGTCATGCACAACAACCAGTCACCTACTCCCAAGGTCAAGGTCACATTTAGGGCTCAAACACTGCTACATGCAATTTCGTTTCCAGTCTGTATCTTCCACATGCATGGACCTATTTTGTTCTAACTCCACACAATTGCTATCCATGTGACGAAGGTGTGCCATGCACAACATACAGCCACCTATTCCCGACGTAGGGCATGGTGTTATATAGCAATATTTGTCAAAACCTCTTCAGCTTAATCGTTGTTTAAAGCTTAACTAAAGTATTCGGTCAATGTAGTTACTAAACGCGTTAAATATAAACTATATTCCTTTCAAAAAAGGGGGGGTTTTAAAAGTCGTATACAAAAATTAAAACAACAATAAAAAAAACATATTGGATCGATTGGATTTCCAAGACTTTCCCTTACGGCCGAACTCTTAACACAATTTTTTGTCGAATACGACCGAAAAGTAGTTCTATATATTCAATGAAATAAAAAGAATTGTAATGCATTACCTTGTATTCTGTTTTCATTATGATATATTGATGAATAAAGTAAAACATTAAAAATTACTAAAAATCAACGAGGTATCTGTTCTGTATAGAACTAGTTTCCTACGCGGTTTTGGTCAGAACAGTTTTCTAAGTCAGACCGGAGACACTAAAAGACACCTAGTCAGGCCAAATAATGTGTCTTATATCCGATGTTGTGTTTGTGATCATAAACTCGGAATGTAATACGTTTCACCACTAGGTACTATTGAATTTTAAATTACAAAACTCGGAATTCAACATAAAAAACAACGATTTTTTTGTAACTTACCAACGCCTCTATCATCAAAAGTGCACGGCCTGACTAGTTGTCATTTAGTGTCTCTAAAGATTTTCCGAAAAACTAGTCTAAAATACGCCTTCATGCGTTAAGGTATTAAACTGAAACTTATCAGCAAATTAACTCTACAGAGGCACTTGTAGAGTTCTTTTTGAAATATGACAACATATATTTATGCTTTAAACACGTTGTAATTGTATTTTATGTAAATGCGTGGTTCGAAAATGGTACGAAAATGTCCGCATTTCGGCGAAGTCGATTCGTACCTGGGTACGAATAACTGTAAGAAATCACATAGATCTACATGTCTTAACTACGATTTTTAAATATAGACAGAAATGCAATAATTTAAAGGGAAAATCAAATTCATTTCTCCGGATTATGCTGTCATTTACAAAGAACAAATATTATCTCAATATAAATTGTAACTAAAACTTTCAAACTTTACCAAAGTAGGAAAATGAATTAATATAAGTTTTCTTTGAAAGCTTATTTTCAGACTCCAGTTATATTGTTACACCTTTGTACTATGTATGTATATATACTATGTATTTTCGAGAATAAATATTGTTTAAACTAAACTTTACCACGATTCTTTTGCTACACTAAATTTTGGTGTGTACATTCATAAATACATTAATTATATACATATGTAGGAACATAATAATCATCATAATCATCATAATCATCATCATTATTACTTGTTACGAAATACTGCTTGGGTCTAGTATATGTTAAATATGAAAGATAGTAGCCTGCTATTAAAACATTCAGTTGTTGTTTTATACAAGTTATGAAAATTTAAAACAGTATGGTAGAAAGGCTGGTAATGACTAGGTGTGCGCAATAGACCCGGTATATTGCAGTTCGCAGTATTTTGGAACCACTCACGGGGATAGTTAATGTAAGCTACAAGTACTTGTTCTACAATAGGTATATACTGAATCAATTTATAACAAATGATTGAATTATCAATTTTTAGCTTTTCTTTGAAAAACAGAAGAGCCATTGTCATAATCTTCTTGACGTCAGTCGGCACTGTCGTCTTGAATCTGGTTAAGCTTTCTTAAAACTTCACTTTCTCAGTAACCATTAAAGCCTTGAAACTTCAGACAATTGCTTGGCATCAAACAATGGCATCTGTTGCCGAGTGGCTAATGTCATTGACTGATGTTTACTTGTCCCTCATCGCTGTAGGTTCGTGCCCTACTTGGGTCAAATTCTTTTATGTCTGGGAGCTATCTAGGTTCTACCCAGGTGCCCGCTCGTGACTGAAATAATGCCAGAATTGGCACCAGGGTCTTCCTCCTCCATGAAAGCTGGACGTTGCAATATGACCTTAGCTGTTGAGTGCGACGTTAAATCCGAATCAATGAATTGGCACAATACAATCAACCCTATGGGCATATCCCATAACTTTTGAATGGCATTAAAAGTTGTTCAAACTATGAATTTTCAGATCAGTTTTGTTAAATCCATTTCTCAGCTTAATATTTCATAGGGTTGTTGAACATAGTCACTGAATGCAAAATGTAAGTACATGGGTTCCTATCTCAAAAGTAAAGTTTACACAAATGGTTAAAGGTCAAAATTTGTGGACAGTTGTGTCTCCAGTTTATAACTTTACTCGTGCAAGGGTGTCCTGATATTTACACATGTGATGTTTACAATCTGTGTTGTCCTGATATTTACACATGTATGTGTGCAGACTGTGTTGTTCAGAGACAATCGATCCAGCACTTTCAGTCCTTTGATTTATTCATATCTTACAGTGGTAATGACAAAATTGTTTACTTTTATGAGCCGCGCAGACAATCATGTCTATGAACAATACCTGGACATGTGTAAATAAAATCTAAAATTAAATCATTGCAGGAATTAAGCAAAGTCAGGTTTAACCCAGTTAAATACAGTTAAAATACACGAAGGCAAAATAAATTAAATTGAAGCATACCTGTGTTGTAGAGCTGTGTTCAAACCGTTCGAAAATTGTAAGTTACTTCAGTTTTAAAAGTAGAAGATGCGTGTCTTGAAATACGGCCTATATTGGTGAATGACTGACGTCACACTCAAATAAAAAGATGATTCTGATTCATTATTTTTAACAAGAATGAAATTGTACTGACAGACATGATTATATGTTTAGACTTTAATGTATCTTATTCTGCATTCATGTAATTATCAAATTTTGGGACACACGATAAAAACCTTGTTGTTTTGTATACACTAATTGAACTTCACATACTTGCAGAAAATTTGAGAGAAAATTTTATTTTGTATTTTTTTCTTTTGCTTTATGACAGATAATTAAAAATTGTAATTTTCGAGCAGCTCAAGTTAGTAACGCAGTACTACAGTCAACAACACCACATCGGTTTGACACAATAACATTGTCTCTGTACAAGACAAGATACATAAATGGCAGACCACCTCTCTGTATAAGACAACATACATAATTGGCAGAACACCTCTCTGTATAAGACAACATACATAATTGACAGAACACCTCTCTGTATAAGACAACATACATAATTGACGGAACACTTCTCTGTATAAGACAACATACATAATTGGCGGAACACCTCTCTGTACAAGACACCATACATAATTGGCGGAACACCTCTCTGTACAGAACAACGTACATAATTGGCAGAACACCTCTCTGTACAAGACAACGTACATAATTGGCAGAACACCTCTCTGTACAAGACAACATACATATTTGGCAGAACACTCATCTGTACAAGACAACATACATAAATGGCAGACCTCCTCTCTGTATAAGACAACATACATAATTGGCAGAACACCTCTCTGTACAAGACAACATACATAATTGGCAGAACACATCTCTGTACAAGACAACATACATAATTGGCAGAACACCTCTCTGTACAAGACAACATACATAATTGGCAGATCACCTCTCTGTACAAGACAACATACATATTTGGCAGAACACTCATCTGTACAAGACAACATACATACAGTCGACTCTCGAAAACTCGAACACCCTCGGGGAAGCAAAATTTGTTCGAATTTTCGGTAGTTCGAACTTTCCGGAGTGAGCATGTCGGCCATATTGGAGATGGTACTAAAGACCGTTCTGTAAGAACGCCGTTCTGTCTAGAGTGAAGTGTACTAAAACCTGTGTAGGAACGTACTCGATTACTGAGTTTTGAGATTGCTTCATATTTCGTCTCGATAGTCTTCTGTTCTGTCTTTCTCTTCACTCCTTGTTTTCCTGTCGCCGACTTGGCTATCCTCCCGTTTCCGGGCCCTTCACCAAGTTGCTCAGCGAAATTAATTTTCCCGAATTCGCCGACCTGGCTATCCCCCCATTACTTGGACCTTCAACAGGTTGCTCGACGTTAGAACTTCGTACACTATAATCTGACATAATTGTGTGGTTGACATTGAAAAATCTAGATTTTATATAGCTTTATTGAATATGAAACAATTAACTCATTTTATGACAGGCGAACGATTGCCACAAACATAATCATAAGTGTTAGCACGCGCGGCAAACAAATACACATATCCTCGATTATTACCATGTGACGTCATTTACTCAATCAAGCTGGCACCTGCTCAATTTTCACGAGGTGTGAAAAACCGGCCGGCTGATTGATCAATTAACGAACGACACTGTTCGAACTTTCCGGAGTTATTCACACTATTTTATTAATGAGCGGACAATAATATCAGTTCGAAAGTTCCGATTATCCGGGTTCCGATTAACCGTAGTAGAACATATTGAATTTAGAAGGAAAAAATTCGGGACCCGAAAATGTGTTCGAATAATCGGGGGTGTTCCAATTATCCGGGTTCGAACTTTCGAGAGTCGACTGTAATTGGCAGAACACCTCTCTGTACAAGACAACATACATATTTGGCAGAACACTCATCTGTACAAGACAACATTCATAATTGGCAGATCACCTCTCTGTACAAGACAACATACATAATTGGCAGAACACCTCTCTGTACAAGATAACATACATAATTGGCAGAACACATCTCTACAAAGACAACATACATATTTGGCAACCTTTCAGTACTAGACAACATACATAATTGGCAGAACACCTCTCTATACAAGACAACATACATATTTGGCAGAACACCTCACTGTACCAGACAACCTACATGTTTGACAGACCAAGATCGTCTCTGAAGATAACAATATACCAGTTTGACATGATAGCATCGTCTCTGAACAAGACAACATACCTTTCTGACAAAACAACAGCCTTTCTCAACAAGACAACATACGCTCTCAACAAGACAACATATCAGTTTGACGGATCAATATCTTGTCTCTACAAGACAACATGCCGGGTTGACAACATAATAATCATCCACTCTGAACAAGACAATGTTTCGGTTTGACTAACCAACATCTTTTTTAACAGACTTAACTGAATATCATTTCCATAATCGACATAAGATCTTCGGGGCGTTCCATAATATATCACACGTCTTTAACAGATTGATTAAAATAACCATATACATGTATTCTACTTTTCATGCAACAGTGACAGCTACATTGCAATGCTCTCCTTTATTCCTTGCGAGACAGGGTCACAATATAGTTTTTCATTCACCAGACTTAATGAAGGCAGGGTCATGATAAAAATGTATATAGGTGACTGTTTATGCCAGTTATACTAATTGTGTCGAACCTGAGGCTGGCCGTTAGAAACAGTCATGCATTATTAGCCAGTAGTGTTGGTAAGACTGTAATTGTTTCAGACCTGAGACTTTCCGTTATAAACAGGGTAGTGCTTTTAATACAGGTGGCCATTAATTTACTCTGTAATTATGTCAGGCCTTGCGTAAGAAACCCACATAGAATAATGACCCACGGTAAGCCAGGTAAGATTCTTTGTATCTTTGTATATCTAGGCAGAATTTGCCGCAGCGCTACTCTTTATTTGGCACGCAAAATTAAAATCGTTTGGAAATTTGGGCGGGCAGCACATCCTACCAAAAAATCTCCTTTTAAGACAATAGATTCAAGTTTAACAGCATTATGAGAGAAATATTGGGTCGGTCGTAGACCCCCCTTCATGACTAAAGGGCTCAGACCTTATAGACCCAGTGAAATAAGTAAAGTACGGAGTGTCATCTGCGTAAAAATACATAATTTGCGATCTTCTATAGATATGCAGTCATTTTTTTCTTCACGTGTCTATATAATGTACAATTAAATACATATTTTGTCTGTACCTTTATTGAACCAATCTTTATGAAAAAAGCAATATGACCAGCTGTTGCTGTCATTATACTTCTGACAAGCATGGTCAATAGACATGCGCTTGTTCAGTGTTCCCGCAATTTGGAGATAAATTATTTAGAAACCCAGAGGTAGTCTCGTGTGTATCGGTGCTGTACACCGAGCACGTAAAAAGCTAGGGAACTAGGGTCTGGTATCCGGATTCCTTTGTGTCTGCACCAGCCTGTCAGGAATCCCGGCAGTTTCAGGTGAGGATAAATTAAGGGTCGGCCGGGACAATAAACAATGATAAGAGTGCTAAACTGTCACAAAATACGCCCGTTAGGAAGGCATAACTCAGTATCTGGCAGTTTATAGGCTTGGTAAAACCTCTTTGTATTATTGAGCGGACAAGGCTAATTCTATCATTTTTTTGATAATTCAAAGGTGACTTGGGCGATTTTGCTGGTTAGCGAACTTGGCCCAGACACTATGCCAACAAAGATGCTCAACAAGTTTGGTGAAAATCGGATGAAAACTGTTCGTCGTAGAGAGCGGACAATGTCGCCGCCCGTCCGCCACAGGTGCTCCAATAATGCGTCCGTCCGGACGCATACAAATCTGACATTTCAGAACAGTCACACCTTCAAACAAGACTAAAAATCGGTTTGCCTTCTAGGTGGAAATACTGAGACTTGATTTTGGTCAGACGGTTGAGTTTTGAGCAAAGGTAAAAGAAAGACCCGAGATCACTTTTCCCTACCAAGGGAACTATATACTCCTGTCCAGTTACTAACTGTCATGCTCGTATAAAATGTTGTGGGGACACGAAAACTTGTCAAAATTTACCATAACACACAGGGCTGAAAAATATCTGACCTACCTTTTTCAGACCGCCATATAAAACACACAACAAACTTATTCCTAAAACAAGTCCTAAACACACGCATATATGTAGTATGTTCCTCGGTGCCAAGCCTGCTGAAAGCTTAAAATATTCAACCATACTGCAGTGGCGTTTGTCTCTCATGTTACAACCTTACGTATTAATTTCAGAAAAAATGCAGTCTTTATATTTTGTGTATATATTGAAACTGACGTAAAACGCTGACTGGAGCGATCAGAAACAACATCTGGCGTTGACAGCAGTTCACGGCGTTGACAGCTGTTCCAGATTCAAATGCCTGTTTTATACGGAATTCCGTTAGGGCCATCTGCATATTCGCCTTTGAATTAAATAATCTGAAACGCGAAAACACGAAAGTACGATGACGAAAACGCGAAGCTACGATGACGAAAACCCGAAAGTACGATGACGAAAACGCGAAAACACGATGATGAAAATGCGATACAATTAACAAATAATATAAACTAAGGGGGGATAATACAAGAGTTATATGAGCTGGAGTTATGGTTTATAAACACTGCGCTATATCCATGCTCCATGTTTGGAGTTAATCTGTGCAATAGTGCTTAAGTTATGCTGCAAGCATTTATTTTACAAAATCAATTAAGTGATATAATTTAAGAACTATACAAGCTATAGTTATTGTTCCTGTGCACTGCTTTATACACTTCATAAAGTATACATGGTCCAAATTTGGAGTGAACCCCTGCCAAAGTGTTGAAGTTGTCCTTTTATCACAAACAAGTGACATGGGGAGATAATTTAAAAACCTGGCAAGAGTTATGGTTCTTATTTATGAACTTCCTCTCCCTCATCACCCTCTACCTATACATTATATACTTCAAGTTTCAAAGCAATCCTTTTGAATTTTTGTAGTTATAGTAAGTTATAGCAAATGTGAAAAAACAAGTCACAAGGGGAGATAACTTTAAAATCTGGCAAGAAAGGGTTATGGTTCTTAGTTAATGCACTTCCTGTCATCACCCCCTACCTATATTTCAAATAAGTTTCAAAGCAATCCCTCGAAACCTTTTGAAGTTATAGTATGAACATGGAGCATGGATATATTATTAGGTGTACATTAGCGCAGTGTTTATAAACCATAACTCCAGCTCATATAACTCTTGTATTATCCCCCTTAGTTTATATTATAAAAATATGTTCAAGTCATATCTTTAAGACTACTGCAAGGATTCACATGTTTTGTTTTGTTAATATTGTTTTGCGCATGCGTACCGGAAGGCGAAAGTACGATGACGAAAACGCGAAACTACGATGACGAAAACCCGAAAGTACGATGACGAAAACCGCGAAAACGCGAAAGTACGATGACGAAAACGCGAAGGTACGATGATGAGTTTTCGTCATCGTGTTTTCGTCATCGTGTTTTCGCGTTTTCGTCATCGTACTTTCGTGATTTCGCGTTTCAGATTATTTCATTCATAGGCGATGGCCCTAACGGAATTCCGTAGTTTTACGGAGGGTAAGTATTTGTGAATGTTGTTGCTTTTTCAGTTGCCAGCTTATATTGTTTAGCATAGATCAAGAATCAGCACTGCAATTATGTCGTAACATGTACCGCATTTGAGGAAAAATCCTCGGTAAATATGAGTGTTTTCGCATTCGGTATTAATTAAAAGTGTTAATATTCAGACATGAAAAAATTGAATAATCGGGGACAAACTTCAACCATTTCTCTATTTGTCTGCCAAGTGTCACCTTGTAATAGAGATGTACGGTCTGAAGCGGACTGCAGTAGTGGACATCGGATTAAGGACATCGTTTAGGGACTATCTCAAAATACACATTGAGTTAAAGTAATACCGTAAAACGAAGAGTTTTCATAAATCTTTATTTTTCGTACTTTAATTTGAACTTTACATAATAAGTCCAATTTGCTTCCTTCTGCATACAAGTGCAGCACATATCTTAACAGTTCTAGCTAGCAATCGCCTCGGGTGGCGCCATACGGTACTAACACTTGTGTAACATTTAATCTCTCCGATTGCGTGTTCCACCAAAACTCTATAACGCTTTACGTAACGATTAAAACGTAATGACTGCCGTCGTTCTACACCATGTTTTCTTCTAATCTGTGCAGCGGAATATGGAGTAAGAACGGGATACCCGTTTGGGTAAATTTTGTCACCTAACAAAAAGCAATTATCAGGAAATTGTAATTCTCTACCAATTTGTTGCATTAGGCCAAATTGCTGTGCATCATTTTGATGTCCCAAAAACCCAGATTCAACGTAAACTATTTTACCCGTATTATCAACTATGACCTGTGAATGTAAACAGTGATAATGCCTATGACCAGAATAATGTTGTTGTTGGTTCGCTGTTGGTCTATAAATTTCGTGGCTAGTACCATCTATTGCCCCAACAGCAGCATCAATCTTGGCCCAGTTTCCACGCAAATTATTCCTTTCATGCAAATTTGGCCAGTGAATATAGTCAGATAATGATGCATCAAAAAATGGTAGTGCACGTTTTATCTCCTCTTGTACATTCGTCACACTAATGTTAAACCAAACAGCTAGTACTCTGTAAGAATGGTAAGTTCGTAACCAAATCAAAACAAGTAAAACCCGATTTCTTTTAGACAAAATGTTATCATGTTTACTTGGAAGAGGTATGATATTTACAAGTTCTAGGAAAGTCTCAGGACTTTCTCCAGTGGTTTCAAAGAACTCGTATCGCCGATCTGAGATCAAGCCAAACACATTTCTACCAGTACATGGACCGTCGGAGTTGGGTAAAAGCCTGTTTCTTACATCTAGTAGAGGATCTGGAGGTAGGCGACAGACAAGAAGTAGCGATCTCATAACACATTTCTGGTATTCTGTAAAATCGGGCGGAAGTTGGGCAAACAAAATAAGTCATTGTCATTAGGCCAAGTAAACATTGAAATCTTATATTGGGTTCCTCTGCTAAAGCAATTATAAATAATTAACATTTTTTTATATTTTCAGAAACCATATTGCAAAGACGTAAAAGAACGGTGAAATTCTCAGAACAGGAAATTCTGTTAATGCAGCAGCTCCTGCTGTAGCACCAGCAGTTCCCAATCCAGAGCCACGTCCTGCACAGGACCCGCGAAATGAGATCGCTGCCGCAATTTCAAGTGAGAGTGACCAGGATCAGGAACCTAGACAAAGGCGTAGGCCGCGGAAGAGGCCTCTGGCAGATCTGGTCAGGGAAAATCATACCCAGTACAATAAATTTATGAAGAAAAAAATGCCCAAGATTTTGAGAGAGCTAGGCATAAGTTCTGACACTGAGAGTGATTGAATTAAACCCTGTAAACCAGTGCATAATTAAAATATGATGACAAAATGTTTGTTTCTTTTTTGTAAAAAAAAAAACAATGCAACAAATTTGCTTGGCCTTAGAAAATCGTAAACAAAAATATCTTGAGAAAACCCCCAATATGTGTAGTGTGTCCGTTGTCCACATCCATGTCCGACTATAGCGCGTACATCTCTAATATTACGTTTTAAAAGAGATACAGGCGTTTAAACATGACAACAGTTATTATCGTTACGGTGCTGAATTTAATACGTCTAATGACGTCACAATGTGTTTGACTTAATTAAAACACTTTATTTCTTTGTTTTTATTTGTTAGAAAGGGAAGTTTGAAGGCAGCTGCATAATAAACAATTGATATCGGACGAGGGTGATATCGGTTAGGAAAGCCAAGGCTTGCCGAGGCTTTCCGCCCTCGATATTCATCCGAGTACAGCCTTGGCTTTCCTGGCCGATATCATCGGACTATCAACTACCTTCTACCGACCAAATTGACGCTCATCCCTTTAACGTATGATATATGAATGTACCTACCAAAGTAAAGTGTAGCAAAAGAATCATGGTCAAGTTTGAACTTTAGTTAATATCTGTTCCATGTAAAAGGGAAATGAATATGATTTTCCGATTAGATTATTGCATTTCTATCTTTATAGTTTTTAAAAAATCTTATTCAAGACATGTAGATCTATTATATGTGATTTCATAGCTTAGTACATTCCATTTGTCACATTTGAATGGTGCAAAAAGTAGGTCAAAATCAAGGCCGAAAAATGGTGAAAGAACACTAAAAATTTTGAGAAACGTACTAAAGTTTTGAAGTATTATGTGTTCTAAAAAAAGAATGGGTTATATTTTTAGCTATTTTAAAGGACTTCTTACAGTAAATTAAAGTGTGTGACCAATAAACCACTTACACGGGTGGTTAAATCTCCCTACATCCATAAAATGTGGTGAAAGGAAAATCAGTTTGCGAGATGGTGGGCATGTATTTGTGGTGGGATGGTGTACGAGATAGTGGCGTTGTGAAGGTGGTGGGGTAGCGCTATATACACAAGTTTACATCTGTTTACATGTAAATGCCTAGAGACGGATCTGATCGGACATCATTATGAAATAATGACCTGTATTAAATGTTTTAGGATGTTAGCATATCTGTCCATTACGAAAGCATAAATACACCGCCACTTTAATTTTTAGGTTTCATGAAAATTGAGTGAAATAATAGAGGATTTCATGTAAAGTACTGAGTAGGTCGTGTTATGTATTTCCGAAGGATGCGTCTTAAATACAGCTGCTTACATACAATTTAAAAGCACTACATTACGTCAAAAAGTCTAAAGCATAACTATGTTATACTTTGAATTTTAATAAACAGCAACTTGATGTGTTATTAATGAACTGTAGTTCAGTGATTAAAATAAACGGATAATAACCAAAAACAAGTACCGTTATAGCGAAGTCTGGACACGAAGGATCACTTTATGTCTGTTATATATGGAAATATCCCCTTTTGCTCAATTTCGCAGTGAGATCCTTGATGTCAGCACTTTCACTGCTTTGATAAATGAATTGTTATGCAGTTACTTACAATAGAAATTTGTCACGTTTAATTTGATTTCTTTGGTGTCTGTAGTAGCATTTACTTGATCGTCTTTTGGTAATAACAGTTATAACAGTACTTTGTTTATAATGTATGATATACGCATCTATCTCTCTAACGTGCGTTTAAATCGACGTCTATAATTTTATAATAATTTATTGCCAAGTTCTTTAAATAGATATAGGGCGCGGAGTATAGCATAAACTCGTCACTATGCTGGGTGATGCCCTAAGGGGTATGCCCCAAACGACTTTATAGGTCTACATCAAAAAGTAAACCGAGCGTAATGAATACTGGATCATGCTATGGCGTTTCCCACGATTTTTGACATTTTACATTAAAATTTGACATTTTACTTTAAAATCAACTCAGAAAAGTTGAATTTTAAACAAAATTGTTATCGGTGTAACCTAACGTTAATTTCACTCGTGAACACCAAAACTAGCAGCCACGAGTGAAAATATCACTTTTGGAAATATAACGTTAAATTACAGTAACCTCTGTCATAAACTATGGGTAAACGTTTTTCATTTATCGTGCACGATAAATCTTAAACACTATATGAAACAATGTTGTTATATAATTTTTAGCACATTCCTCATAGCTAGGTGATCAAGCTCGTGCTATACGTGCAAGAAAGGCTGTTTTTCTGCACTTATTGATCCCGAACATATGATCGCAGGTGCGCGATTTATTGACGCATGTCAATTATAAGCCATGTGACTGCTGCTATCCAATTGATTTCAGTGAATTTTTGACCTGCGCAAGAAAGATGCGCCATAGAAAATTATGACAACAACAAAAATGCCGTCGGAGAGCCCGGCTCTGCCTGCACAAACGGAGAAACCTCCACATTACACGTGAGTCTTGTTGTCTATTTGACTTTATCAATTGCCTTGAGCATTTATCAACAACTAGGCATAGATGTCATGTTTGATCGATTTTTCATTTCTTTCAGATACTTGAAAGAGTTTCGTACTCAGCAATGTCCGCTGTTTCTTCAACACAAATGTACACAACATAGACCTTTCACTTGTTTTCATTGGCACTTTATGAACCAACGGAGACGAAGGCCAGTTAGGAAGAGAGATGGTACCTTCAACTACAGCCCAGATATATATTGTACTAAATTTGATGAAACTACAGGGATATGTCCTGAGGGAGACGAGTAAGTAGTTTTCATTCATTCTGTTCAAATTTTGGTGGGAAATATATGCGTCTCAAATTATCAATAAAATGGAAGTGTTTTATATATCTGCTGCACATGACAGTCATAGTGTGTTATTGCTTATACATCTGTTTATTGTATTGCGTCAATAATTTGTTAAATTATTCCCCGCACAAGGTGATTTCAACTAAAGTTTAGCAGTATTTATTCATGACATCTTGTAAACAATGGCCGCCATTTTGGTTTAGTTCTCAAATCGGCCGTGGCCTAGTTTCCTTTGTTGTGAAATTTCTCAAATATGTGCGACTTTCTTTCTTAACAACATATTTTTTTCTAATAATCCAAGTGTTTTTGATTGATTGGCACTGGTTCAAGTACGCAATAATTGTCTTCATATGGTTCGGTATTTAGATATTTCACCATTTTCTTGTGTTTACTGAAGTTGATTTGTTGCTAAAAATAGAATTCTAAACAAAGCTGATTCAGCTTATGTCACAGTATGGTGTAATTATCGAATGCATTTTTATCTGTGCAGATAAAGTGAAGAAAAAGTTCTACAAGATCTAGCATCATGTGTTGCACTGTTGATTTCTTCCAAAAACAGGAAAAACTTCATACAAATTATGAAAACAAAATATTGGCCTTGACCTGTTAGAAATAGATGTAAACAAAAAATCGTACATTTGGCTCTCTGGCTTGACCCATTCTTTTGTCTACTATTATTGTAGTTGTCAAACTTAAGAAGAAATCATCCATCGAAAGACTATCTCGCTGGCTTCAACGTTGAATGGTTGATCAATAAATTAGATTGACAAAAACTGTGATCCTCTCAAGAGTGCACCATTTCCTGTCTAAACATTGATGAATTTCAGTGTTCATCTCAAGCACTAGAATTATCTGGATTGTACAATACACAATACTTCCTATTTCTAATATCTATTAATAAATTTAAGTGATTAAAGAAATTGACTAAATAGTAATACGAAAAAGTAGCATATTCTACTAACTCCCATATATTAAGCACTATATACATATAGGTGTATAATTAAAGTTTATCTTTATAAATAAACTTAAAACTAAACACTATAGCATCCAGTAACTATAATTGTGTGATCTGTCAGGCTTCAGGACCAGTAAGCTTTTTAATTGTTTTGTGCCACCTTTTCAAAACTTACATTGTTGAAAAATCAGATTTTAGATGGACAACCAGTAATGTTGATTTACTTGTGTAACAAGTTCTTACAATTTGTACAATTATAATCACTCTCAAGGCTCACTCCAGATTAAATGATCAATTAACATAGGAAACAGTGTGATAGAAACAATTTCTTATGGACACTACCACTACATGGCACAGGTCTGGTCTTTTAAATAGACGAATATGCTGCCACAGTCGCTCTCACAATAATCTTCAGAATGATGTAATTAGTATAACTTCTGAAAGATTTGTCTTTTTTCAGATGCCCCTTCTTGCACAGGACAGCAGGGGATACAGAAAGAAGGTACCATCTACGCTATTACAAGACTGGAACCTGTGTTTATGAAACAGACACAAAAGGTCATTGTGTAAAAAATGGGCCGCACTGTGCTTTTGCCCATGGACCAGTTGATCTGCGGGCCCCTGTGTATGATATACGTGAGCTTCAGGCCATGGAACAAAATTCTGATATCTCAAGCAGTCCAGGTACTCCAAGCAGTGGAAGTCTTGAAAAAGACAGGTTGTTACTAGAAGATCCTAGATGGAATGGTAAGGATGTCTTTAAACTACTGTTACATTGGTACCAAGTAAAGGGATGTCATTGATTAAAATTTTTGTATCGATATATCAATTTAGAAATATCGACGATACAGCGATATATCGATACACGGGCGTAAAAAAATCACTTACTATATATTCTACCAAATCTCTGGACTTTGTTTGTACTAAACATATGGTTCTGGTCTATAATATATATCAACCCTTGCAGTGCTGAAATATTTTTGCCTATAAGACCACATTTCATTAAATTACCATTCGTTAGAAAAACACGGAACTCTGAGTAGAGTGATTGTTCATATTCCGGTTCAGTTTTGATGAAATTTTTTAACATGAAACTGTAGATCATCACACAGTAAAACTTTATTCGATATACGATTTTTCAAAACGGCAATCGATATCGAATCGAAAGTGTTTGATCGTTGATATATCGATATCGTTTGAATTGATTACATCCCTAACCAAGTACATGAAATACTAGTAAATATTGAAATCCCCCAAAAAATGTATAGTGTTTTCTTCACCAAATTCAGCATTAAACTAGTTTTTCAAATTTAACTATTTTTTATAAAATATTGCAGCACGTTGTTTTGTTGTCCAAAATTTGTCATTGAGACCCATGGTAACAGCTTTGTTTGTTCTATCTGTAACAAAGCCTGCATTCTTTATAGTCAAGAAATGATTTGTTGAGTATTACATTAATTGATGGATTGGTTAAGTTATTTACATTACATCGGACCGAAACTGCCCCCTCATTCGCCGATCGATAACTGTGCTCTTTAACGCTGAAGAGTACGCAAGAACGATAAGTCTGTGAAAAACCTGTATTACCAAATACTTGAGTATGGAACTGGTACTGTTTAAGTTACAGTCAATTTTTAAACCAAATTTTATAAGCTTATATACGCCGAAACGAAGTTTGGGTGGTATATAGGAGTCACTCGGTGGTTGGTCGGTCGGTCAGACGGTCTGTTGCGTTTTCCTTGTACGGAGCATAACTTGAAAACTGCTTGTTGGAATTCAATACAACTTCGTACAATGGACAAGTACATTGAAAGAAAGTGCAGTGCACAGGAACCATAAATCTATCTTGACTCATTACAGAATTATTGCCCTTTGTTACTTTTCCTTGTCCGAAGCATTACTTGAAAACTACTGGTTGGAATTCAATACAACTACATTCAGTGGTCTAGCACAATGAGAGGAAGTGCAGTGTACAAGAACCATAACTATATCTTGAGTATTTACAGAGTTATTGCCCTTTGTTACTTTACCTTGTCCGGAGCATTACTTGAAAACTACTTGTTGGAATTCAATACAACTTCATACAATAGTGAAGCACAATGAGAGGAAGTGCAGTGTACAAGAACCATAACTCTTTCTTGACTCATTACAGAGTTATTGCCCTTTGTTACTTTTCTTTGTCGGCAGCATAACTTGAAAACTACTTGTTGGAATTCAATTTAACTTCATACAATGGTCAAGTACATTGAGGAGAAGTGCAGTGCACAGGAACCATAACTCTATTGTGACTCATTACAGAGTTATTGCCCATTTTTATAATAATTCATAATTTTAAAACTAGTGGTCGGAATGCAATACAACTTCATACAATGGTCCAGCACAATGAGAGGGAGTGCAGTGTACAAGAACCATAACTCTATGTTGACTAATTACAGAGTTATTGTTATCATTAAATTCATTTTACATACCTGTTATGTACATTTCAGATACTAATTTTGTGTTGGCAAATTACAAAACAGAAACTTGTAAGAAACCACCAAGGTTGTGCCGTCAGGGATACGCTTGTCCTCACTTTCACAATGCAAGAGATAGGAGGAGAAGCCCAAAGCTTTTTAAATACAGGTATGATTTGTTATGTTTAACATTGTTTAACATTCAAAACAAAATACTGTGCTTTTATCTTGGGTCAGTTACTATCAAACAGCATCTGACATGGAAACTACAGATCTTATTCACCCTTTCTACAATATCAAATTTCAGCTTTATTATACCCCTAAAACGAAGTTTAGGGGGGTATATAGGAGTCACCCTGTGGTTGGTCAGTTGGTCGGTCGGGCGGTCTGTTGCATTTTCCTTGTCCGGAGCATTGTGTGGCTAGGGTTGGGGAGGGGCAGAATAACTCCTCTTGACTAATTACAGAGTTATGCCCTTTGTGCATTTTCCTTGTCCGGAGCATAACTTGAAAACTACTAGTTGGAATTCAATACAACTTCATACAATGGTCAAGCACATTGAGAGGAAGTGCAGTGCACAAGAACTATAACTCCATCTTGACTAATTACAGAGTTATTGCCCTTTGTTACTTTTCCTTGTCCGGAGCATAACTTGAAAACTACTTGTTGGAATTCAATACAATTACATACAATGACCAAGCACAATCAGAGGAAGTGCAGTGTACAAGAACCGTAACTATCTTGAATTTACTGAGTTATTGCCCTTTGATACTTTTCCTTGTCCGGAGCATTACTTGAAAACTACTGGTTGGAATTCAATACAACCTCATGCAATGGTCAAGTTCATTGAGAGAAAGTGCAGTGCACAGGAATCATAACTCTATCTTGACTCATTACAGAGTTATTGCCCTTTGTTACTTTTCCTTGTCCAGAGCATTATTCTAAAACTACTGGTTGGAATTCAATGCAACTTCATACAATAGTCAAGCACAATGAGAGGAAGTGCAGTGCACAGGAACCATAACTCCATCTTGACTAATTACAGAGTTATTGCCCTTTGTTACTTTTCCTTGTCCGGAGCATAACTTGAAAACTACTGGTTGGAATTCAATACAACTTCATACAATGGTCAAGCACAATGAGAGGAAGTGCAGTGCAAAAGAACAATAAGTCTATCTTGACTCATTTCAGAGTTATTGCCCTTTGTTATTTTTACTTATCCGGAAAATAATTCAAAAAAATATTGGTTGGAATTCAATATGACTTCATACAATGGTCAAGCACATTAAGAGGAAGTGCAGTGTACAAGAACCATAACTCTGTCTTGACAAATTACGGAGTTATTGCCAAGAACAATATCTCTTTTTTTAGTTTGTTTGCAAGGTATTCTGTTACTACGAACTTCCTCAGTTTATAAAGCAGTCTTTTGGGGGTATTAATCACATTTAGTGATAGCTCTAGTTACTTTACCTGATACCTAAAAGTGATGATTCTGTATCAATTTCTATAGTGGGTAATTATACAAAAATGCAATGGTATTGCAGAAAGAGTGAATTTAGACAGAGAGCTCAGGTTAATAACTATATGCCTGTAGACATTTAAAATCAAATTTTGTGTTTAAAGTGCACAAAGTGGACAAGTAGGTATAGCATTGCTAATTATCATCTTTTTCAAATTAGATATCTTTTACAGTGTGGAAAGAGTGATGAAATTAGCAAAATAAAACATGTTCTAAGATTCAAAGATAAGCTCAAGTGTATTGGTATAAAAAATTAACAAGGACACTTTTTTTAACCAGCTAGGAGTGGTAACATCCAGTAAAGGTAACAGGGTCATGGGTTACAAAGTAGTTTAGAAATGCTTAATGACAAGGAATGACTTAATCTTGTTTTACTATTTTATCAGCTAGTTTAGTTTTAAAATCTCAAGTATATTGCTGCAGGTCTACACCTTGTCCTAATGTGAAACACGGAGATGACTGGGGGGACCCGACACAGTGTGAAAATGGTGATCATTGTGGATACTGTCACACTCGTACGGAACAACAGTTTCATCCAGAGGTACATACACTTTACAAACACCCCACCTATACTCTTATGTAATGATTTAAGTTTTCTTTGCAAAGTCGTTCAAAGAAGTTATTTTCATAGATAGGTTTTTGGCAATTACACTCTTTGTGGTCAAGTGTCTTGAATTTGATTCTTTATCAAACTGAATGATCAGTCAGTTGTCTTGCCAATAAATTGGGAAAGTTATCAGTTATATATTAGAAGAAGTAATGGGTTCAGCTTGTCAGCAACTTCTGCAGACCCTCACTGGCAGATGGTTGATAACAGTTGTCAGGCTCGATGGCAGAGTCAGTATAGAACCACTGATTGTTAACATAATGAAAGTCATGCACAGTGAGAAAATACAATTAAATCTAAAATTGATTGGAAGTGTTATTGTATTATGTTTTGCCTTGTTGCCTGATTAAATGATAATTTGCTAAACATTGTATTGAGGAAGAAAACTAAATTGATATAAGTGGCTAGCTGATTGCCTAATATTGAAGCAATTACTTGAACGTTAAATTGTTGTTGAAAGTTTATCTGGAGTTGAAAAGTACATAATTAAGATAGGAAATAAAAGAAGAAATAAAAGTCAATTCACATTACAATCTTTTCCAGATGTGACTTTTAATTAAGTTTAAAGTTACTAGTAACTGTAACCAGATGTTACTTTTAAATAAATTGGAAGTCAATGTTTTATGTACTGTTAACATTAACTCGTATATTTCCAAAGCAGAAAACCTTTACTATTATTCAGTGTGATACAGTTATAGGCAGCATAATCAAAACCTCTTTCAATTTTCCAGATATACAAGTCAACAAAATGCAATGATATGGTACAGACTAACTTCTGTCCAAGGGGACCATTTTGTGCATTTGCACATGTTGAACGTAAGCCTATTTTATGAGTTCAATTTATTTAGAAAGAAATCATCATGATATTGTGTCTGTTGTGTCTGTGGTGTCTGTTATGTCTGTTGTGTCTGTTGTGTCTGTGGTGTCTGTGGTGTCTGTTGTGTCTGTAAATTGCATAATATTCCTGATGATTTAATTGTCACTATTTTACCAATTTGCTGATTCAAAAAGATTTGTTGTAAAAGAAATTTAAAATTTGCATAAAAGTCAGTCTGCTCACAATTGGTCACACAAAAATTACCCAATTTACAACATGCAGTGTGTAGTATTGTTTACCAACTATCTAGCACTTGTATTGTTGTATAGTGCAGACCACAGACTGATTGCAAATGATCCTGGTCTAAAAATTAAAAAAAAAACATTTGGATATCAGCATCGCACATAAATAATCAGTAATCTAACAGTCCCGCTTTTTGATAAAAAGGAAGCTGAACGGTTGTAAAGTGTGAGCTGGGTGTTTAGCAAGCTATCAACTGAAAGGTATCACCCATTTAGAATATAGTGACATTCATGTACTGTCAAACAACTTGCAAGTTTGTCTTGTTCCTACCTTGATGACGGGAAAGCTGATTGAAGAAATAATTTCTCATAGACAAGAATCTTCCTTCAGTGTTAAAAATGCAATAGTCAGTCATGGTAGAGAAAACTTGCATGCATTACATGTACAGAGCATGTTTGGTAAAGTGCCACAGCATTATTTCATGGTTTAAAAAAGGTTTTGAATTAAAGCATTGATAATTATACTGCATGTGCGACATTGTTTCTCCCATTTTGATATGATTATTGGAAGTATGTAATTGTTAAAGTTGTAGTTTTTAGCTCGACTATTCGAAGAATAAGGAAAGCTATCCAAGTCACCCGAGCGTCGGTGTCGGCGTGGAACCACTTTTGTTAAAGTTTGTGTACCACCTCAAATATTTTCAAAGTCCATTGACATATGGCTTTGAAACTTTGCACACTTGTTCACCATCATGCCCCCAACCTGTACACAGGAGGAGGTAACTCTATCAAGCATTTTGACAAAATTATACCCCTTTTTCTACTAAGAGTTTACGTTAAGGTTTGTGTACCACCTCAAATATTTTCAAAGTCCATTGACATATGGCTTTGAAACTTTGCACACTTGTTCACCATCATGCCCCCAACCTGTACACAGGAGGAGGTAACTCAGTCAAGCATTTTGACAAAATTATGCCCCTTGTTCGACTTAGAATTTACGTTAAAGTTTGCGTACCACCTCAAATATTTTCAAAGTCCATTGACATCTGGCTTTGAAACTTTGCACCCTTGTTCACCATCATACCCCAACCTGTACACAGGAGGAGGTCACTGTATCAAGCCTTTTGACAGAATTATGCCCCTTTTTCGACTTAGAGTTTACGTTAAAGTGTGCGTACCACCTCAAATATTTTCAAAGTCCATTGACATATGGCTTTGAAACTTTGCACACTTGTTCACCATCATGCCCCCAACTTGTACACAGGAGGAGATAACTCTATCAAGCCTTTTGACAGAATTATGCCCCTTTTTCGACTTAGAATTTACGTTAAAGTTCCAGGATGGATATTATTTTATATTGTCAATCACTGAGAATAGTCGAGCGCGCTGTCTACTGACAGCTCTTGTTTAGGGATGATTAAGCTAACCTGAAATTTTTCTCATCTTTCAGAGGAAATAACTACCCAACGTGAAATTCTTCAACAGGGATCATCAGTCTTGGCTGCGATGATAACAAATTTATTACCACAATCTAGTGTACCAGCTACTTTAGGAAATGCAAGTTTACCAATGTCTACTAGTGCTCCAATAACGTCAATATTGCAGTCCACGGTAAATCATCACTTTTTAAGTCTATCTTCTCTACAAACTCTAGTATGATAGCGTGAAATGTCAGTATCTCAGAGTATGACTTGTCCTAAGTCACATTGTCAGAATCTTATCAGTGAGTGTCCTTGTAACATATTATAGTCATAAAATTCTGAATATTGATTGTCACCATTTAGTACTATCTAATCATGACAATGTTTGTCAACTTATGTTTGTATCGTGTAATAGTCTATTGAAAGCTAAAGTTAGCAAGTGCATACTTTTAGGATTTTTATAGATAAGAAAACTCATAAACTTCTGAATTAAGATTATCAACCTGTCTGTTTTATATCACCAGCTAATTTTTATAGGTTCAAATTTTGACTTTTGTTTATCTGAATACATAGCAGTGTAGATTATGATTAAAAAAGGATGGGGAGTTGCAGTTGTGTAGAGATTGTGCCTGGCTCCTAACCAGGAGGTCATTGGTTTGTTAACCGTCAGCAGCATTTGACTGTGACCTCCACAAGCCCACCTATCGGCATACTGGTCAGAAGCAGTCATTGAGTAAATAAGAGTACATGTAGTTGATATAAGTTGCACAAACTTGTCATACAATTGATGTAAAGTGAACAAGTTTAACCTGAAGAAAGGATGTTCAAGGTCTGCACTGGTTGCAGAAGTCTACAGCAGGGTCTGGATAGTAAGTTTCTAACGAAGTGCACAATATTTATTGAACCTGGTAACTTGTGTGTTTTGTAGGAAAATAACTTACATGTTACAAATGGTATAGCAACAAATTCATGGACCAAGATGCCTGATCCTATAGGAAAAGAAAGGACTTGTAGCACTTCAAGTAATCCTGTGAGTAGAACTTTAGTCTTTCAGTATCAAGAGTAATTGATATACATGTAATACAGTTTACTTGCGTTCCTTTTGTGTCTTGTTACACAGTCCACCGTTTGTTTTGGTTCTGAACAAGTAAAATGCTGTACTTGAAATAAAAGACAATTGAGAAAAGTATATTGTCCTACTGAATAACCGACAGTCAGTACAGGGTTGAAAAAGGGACTAGTCCAGTTTTTTAGGCCAGCTCCTTAGCCTATGCTTAAGCTCCTAAGCTCTTGATCCCAAACTTTTGCTCTTAAAGTTTTTATGATCAGTCTACAGAAGCTGTTACAGATGTTTGCAAAGTTTATCTTTCAATGTTTGATTAGGTTTGCTTAGTGCCAAACTGGTACTGCTTTTTAGTTTGTTTATAATTTATATCATTATCACAATCCATCTCTTCGCTAAGTTTTCATACAGTATGATCTACTCTTTATTGGAATTTCAATGAATAGCTATGTTGTAGGTTATAATTAAATTACATGGATTTTGCAGAAGCTTTTCGATCGAAACAGGACGGGTAATAACTGTTGAAACTAGGTTATGTAACAAGGGCTTGACAAATTATTTAATAGAATATACATGTACTGTCATCATATAAACTGATCACATTGTTTCAGATGATAAGCACAAATAGCATTAGCAGTTTTACCAATAATAATCACATTGGTAGCCTGTTACCAGAGCCTATAGGGAAGGGTCGGTCAAATAGTATGTCTAGCAGTATTACTTCAAATGACAGTAGTGGATTTTACCAGAGAGCACCTGGCTCTGAAAGGGATGATCAGCAAGTAAGCAACAGTTTAGTTAAGTTTATACAACTTTATTTTTTCTCGGTTTTGAAGAAAGCTTGAAGCTTATCGAGTCACCTTCAGTCCACTTCCTGGAAAAACCAGTACTGGTGTCATATGAGAAGGTACTGTTGTGACCCTAGTGGGACTCAAACCTGCAACCTCCAGGATGAGTGACAGACACCTTAACCTCTATTCCATTGCTCCTGAATTAAAATTACTCATTTCCAGGAAGAGTATAAATGATATTATTTTCTTAGGAAGGATACATTCAGGTTTTAGGTATCAAATTTGCTTTGTATATACCCTAATGGTTTAAAATGGAATTTACTTAGAAAACACTAAGGTCTTTATCTGAAATAGAGTAGTTTTATAAATATGGAATATAGCAAAAATGTATACAGACAGAATAACATTGATTAGTCAGAAATTTTCAGGAGCTTTTACTGAAATACAAACTTGTTTACTCAAGCTTTTTATATAGAGATGATATTGATTTATCTTTAGTGAAAGCAATTGAAAAGTTAGAAATAGGATGTTTGTTTTTGTCTGGTGAGTGAGTGAGTGATTTAAAACTTTGACTGATACAACATGTACTTCTCTTTCAGATAAAATTAAGACAGCAGCTACAGGCAATAGACAATGACACAACATTAGATGCCACAGAGAAAGCAAAACGTAAACAAAACTTGATGTTAGTTCACAATCTAGGTATGAATAGCACTAGTAGTAGTCTAAGCTCCACCCCGGCGATTCCCATAACTACACTTATGTCACCATTTGCTCCAGCCTTCTATCCACCAAAAGATACTGTTGGATCAGTTATAGGTAAGTGAGACTGGAAATTTTATTTTTTGAGTTGACAGTAGAGGTTGTCTCGACGCTTTGGGGGTAAATACATAAAAAGTTCTGTGAAAATTGGTTTGTACATAGCAATACATTTGTATATCACATACGGTCATAGTTGCCACTCTGTATACTTATTAGTCCCTACCACTGCTTTCTGTTTCAAGGGGAGTGGTGGTGTAGAGGTTTAGGTGTCTGCCACTCATCCCGGAGGTTGTGGGTTCGAGCCCCACCAAAGTCACGATCGTACCTCCTCATATGACACCAGTACTGGTTTTTACAGGAAGCGGATCGAGAGTGACTCGATAAGCTCAAAGCTTTCTTCACAATGGAGCTAAAATAAATTAGTATAAACTAAACTGCTTTCTGTAGAAAGCGAGATGTCAAGATTTGTTTGTCTTTCGAGTTTGACTTCACTTTGTATTGGATACTAAATGTGGTATCCTCTTTAGAGTCCCATGATAACTGTAGATGTAAAATTACTTGCAGCTCTGATATCCCCAAGAACGATTTCTTTCCAGCAAAAAAGTAATATCCCTAATATTGCTTTGTAAATCAAAAGTAGATCTACATGCTCAACATAAAGTATGATATTGCAAAAAAAAAAATTTCTGACAGCTCTTTTTTGTTAAGAAGAAACAAGAATGTGAAAGAAGAGAAACAGAGCCATATTCTGTATAACCGCTTTCGGTGCAAGTGCTTTGACATTTAGTTTAATGTTGTCCTCTCAAGTTTTGTAATGATGGCAGCTTGTTTATTATCTTTCAGAACAAGCATTGGAGGATATAACCCTGGATGACATAGACATTCATAACCTAGACAAGGAACTGGATAATGATACAAACTCATTGAGTAGCTCCATCAGTGCTGGACTGTCTTCAGGTCTCTACTGCTTTTATACCTGCGATATCAACAACTAATGTCTTGAAGGATTACATTTTCTTACTCTAAGATGAGGCATTTCTTATGTTTGAAAACTCGTATTCTGTTGGTTACAGAACATTACTTAAACTCATTATGATTTTGATATCCAAAAACTAATTTTGTGTGTTATTTCTCTAACCTTTTTTCTGAAGTGTGTTTTTATTAGCCGGGGGGGGGTGGCGGCTCCGTGGACGCCTTTGTACTAGGGCACTTCCTCAGTGTGAACTTGTCGTGCCGATCTCGGAGAGTTCGTATGGGCTCTGGGGTCAAACTAGGTCACAGAGCCCAAAAATAGAAAAACTGTTAAAGCTCTAGAGGCACTGTTTCAGTCCAAATACCGGAATCAGAAAGGTGTTCTATGATTTTAGCTCAAGTTTAATATGGGCACCTGGGGTCAAAAACTAGGTCACACAGCCCAAATATGGAAAAACCTTGTTAACACTCTAAGGAACATTTTCAGCCCAAAATCCTGAAATTGTCAGAAAGGTTGTTAAGTGATTTCTAGCCCAAGTTCAATATGGGCATCTGGGCAAAACTAGGTCACAGCCCAAAATGAAAAACCTTGTTAACACTCTAACATTTTCTGCCCAGATATCCTTGAAATTGTCAGAAAGTGCAGACAGACAGACAGCAAAATAATAAAGTGCAGATCAGATCAGACAGCTAAATTATGAAAGTGCAGATCATGATCAGACAGCAAAAATGATAGCAAACAGTGCAGATCATGATCAGACAGCAAAAAAAAAGCTGACAGTGCAGATCATGACCAGCCAACATACAATGAAAGCTACAGTGCAGATCATGATCAGACAGCAAAAAAGAATAGCCAACAGTGCAGATCATGATCAGACAGCAAAAAATGAGGCCTAGGCTGATATTCAGCTGTGGCATAGACTCTCTACCAAGATTGTTCAATCCTGCCTCAGGGTCAAAATTACCCTGCCTGGGGGTGTATAGGCTTTAAGAGGATATCATGAGCCAAAGGAAAAATGACCTTCTGCAAATACCTTTTTATTTTTGCCAATGGTAGACAGGTGAGCGATACAGGGCCATCATGGCCCTCTTGTTACTTGTTTCATACTACTACTTTTAGTACTTTAAAAAGCTCAATAATGAAAATACACATTTTCCAGCATAAGTTAAATGTCAATATAGTACACAAGGATGTCAGCTATAAAAACTTAGTAAAAGTTTACAATGATATATGTTCTATTGCAGGGTTCGGATCCACATCTGTCCCTATAGGAATCCCACCATGCCAGATACCGAGAGGTAGTGTAGGAAGCCTGTCCCAGTCGCCTACATCACCATATGGAAGTTTTCCCCACTCTTTAATAGCTTTACAAACACAGAAAGAATCACATAATGAGGTATAACTATGATGATACATATATATTTATTCGCCTCACAGTGCAGTAGACATAAGGCTTTTAAGACAAGTATGGAGCCAGATCAGTGAACATCTCGGGGCAGTGTAATCCCGATTACTAACCTTTGCTTTAAGATATGATTGTGATGATACATAAACATAAGTCTGGCTCTGTAACAATGAATGTCAGGTTTTCAAGATGAGTATAGATACTGATTGCCCTGACTGCACAATCTGATCCGACTTCATCCCAGACAACCTGAGTGACATCATAGCATTTCAAGGTTCAATGCAAACAGTGGTAAATTACATGAAATAATGTAGGACTTAAGGCTGTGTTGAACCCTCAATTTGTTATGACGGTAGCGATCACAACTATAACACTTTTATCTCTTGCTTTAACACTGGCTATAAATATTTACTGAAGCAGTGGTTTTTGCACAGCATGGCTGATTATTTACTTAAAATAGATATTGCTTTTTGGTCTCTTAAGCAGAGATAAAATTGTAACTAGCTGAGCTGTTGTTGTGATACCTGGTGTTAATTTGACATGGTTTTGTATTACCAACACACCTGTTTAAATGATATTTACACTCCCTGAATATTCATTTAAAGAATAAACTTTTCAGAATGATACCCATTTAACAATAAAACACTGTATTGTGCAGAAAATTGTTTTTGAAGTAATTTACACTAAGTAAATTCTTAAATTCTAAAATCTTAACTTTACTCAAATAATTTTCACGACTCATTTATTAAAATATTGTTCTTTCAACATTAATTTCATTAAAAATAACTAGTTTAAAATGACGACAAGAAACATTATTTTTTTGGACAATAGACTTCAAAAAACTTACTTAGCTAAGCAATTACTTAAGTATTTTCGTGAAATCGGGGCCTGTTTGCTGTTATTGTAATTTGTTGCAAAGGTTATGCAAATCAGCATTACAAACCTTACGATGGGGTTTTTGTAAGACTGTGATTGGGTGAGGGGTATGTTGCCAGGGCCATGAAGGTCCAAGACTGACTCAAACTTTGCAACTTTTCAGTTGATCAGATTCATGTGTACCTTGTAACATAAGTGTTTTGTTTCTTTACACAGAATTATCTAGGTCAGCATAACCACATTAAGTTCTCGGGAAGCCCGTTTGGAGAAATCAACTCGATGTCACCTAGGAGCGGACCAGGAGGCCCTCACTCCCCTCTGTATTCTCAAAGCGTAACAAACAGCCTAAACAGTAGTCAGAATAGTGATGTGCATAAGTTACAGTCTGATGTTCATGTGTACAAGACGAAGCTTGAACACTGGGAGCAAGCGTATAATCAGGCTAAAGCTGTAAGTTTTATGATCAAAAGGATTTCTGTGTTTTCTTTAATATAGCACAGTGGTTTGCACTGTCTTACTTTAGATCTGCAAGTTTAATAAGTTTGATTAGTGAATAAAACAATCACAGTTTGTTCATTATAAAGAATAATCCGAACACTTTTGACTTGATGGGAATTTGAATAAAACAGTGTAAATTTGATTGAAAGTATATTGGTATCATGGTTTGGCTAGCAAATGACTTAGATTAGGAGGAACTAAGCTTAAAAATGTGAGATAAGGAGAATCTACTTGAGTAAAAAATGGATAAAATGAGTGAGACTGTGCAAAAAACCAACATCATTACATAGCAGTCATTTAGATAATAAGACGGTATTTTCATGTATAGATAGAACATGACTACAACATATCTGATGGTGTAAGTTTTCCATTTTGAAAGCAGGGCAACACATTTAGATTTCTGACAGTGTGAATTCGTAGAATGAAGACAAAACAGTCTTTATTTAAAACAATGGAAAATGCTGTTCATGGGGAACTTTAAGTCATGGTTTTCTTATGCCATTTATACACCAAAATAAATGCTCCACATATATTGATTTTGGACACAGTATTAGAGAAAATGTTTGTACTGTTCCTGTAGGCATGTGAGGCTTGGAAGAAAGAAGCAGAGGATAGCACAAGAAAGTTCAAAATTGTAGAAGATGAGAAGATGACCGTATTAAAACAAAGAGATGAGGTAACTCAATTGAACTCTTATCGAGATTAATTCTTATAATTGACTTGTTTATCTTTAAATTTAGACAGTACTATTGATTGGTGAAAGGGGTGCTCAGTGGAAATAAACTGTATGAATAATAGACAGTGCAGATCATGATCAGAATGCATGGCCTGATGATAATCTGTACTGGTCACAATGGTTGAATCATTTGTGGTCAGCTCGCTATGGGTGAAGTAAAAACCCTTTCATGAGAGATTGTTGTGATATCAAATGGGAGGAGGTTGTTTTACCTAGCCATTATTCCTTGGGTGTTGCCATGGACTGTACCCCCACAGTGGTCGGAGAAACTGCTAACTTATTCAGATAAGGGTTATGTGTTACAAACTGCCCCTTACAGCTGTTAAAGTTTGTAACTGGTTTAAAAATACGAGTTCAGTTTATTAGGCGAGTTAATTGAATATCAACGTGCAGAAGGTGTGGAAGTAACCTTTTCAAGTGTATAAATTTTCAAGTAAAATTGTTGAAAAGAATTGCACTGATTGTTAATTAAGAAATACAGCCCAGACATGAATTAATTATGTATGCAACTACTCTGTTGAAGTTATGTAACGCTAAATCAAATATGTGACAAGAAGTATGGAACATGGTTGAGTGGTTTCGTTTATGTCAGGCTGTCAAGGTTCGATTCCTACTCGGGTTCTTTCTTTCTTCTTTTATATTTGTTTGGCCTTTTTGTTACTTCTCTACAAGTTGATCAGCTATAAATCGCTACTGTTCATATTTTATAATTATGTGCATGTTACCTAAACATGGGTTTAGTGTTAGTTATACAATGTATATCCGGGATGGAACTGTACTGATATTTGAAATGTTAATTGAAATTTTATTTGATGAAGTAATACATGCACATGCAGGCATTGTTGGAAATTATAAGTTGCATAACATAAACTGTCTGATAATTACTTGACAATTTTGCCAATAAACGGATTTTGCGTCACCCCTTTTCTGGCCTCATTTACACAAGAGCTTTGAAAGATGTTGACAAACTAATAAGTAGATAATGTCGCCGTAGAACCTCAGTTTCTTCTGTGAAATTTTCATGAGTCTGCTACTTTTCTTTGGCTCACTTCAGACGAAAATATTAATGTTTTGCCTGAGAACTGCTATGAATCGAGTGCATTGAAGAATTTTTAAATGATTAGCACAAATGTTTAGCAGATGGAGATAAGTGCTGTGCACAGGTACCTGGTCCACACCTTGAAGGTCAAGGTCACAGGCTGTGAGACACCATTTCAGGGGCATTAGTCACTTACAAATGACACCTCTGGTTTATTTATATATAGCATAAACTTGACTGTAAGCATACTGTTTTCAGGCACTAAATCAGTATAAAAAAGTAAAGTTAGAAGCAACATCAATACAGTCTGCAAATAGGCATTTAAGAAGCCTACCTTCAACAGCTAGTGACCTTGATGGTATGATGTTATCACAGTTACGACATCTACAACTACAACTTAGGAATGATCTAGAAAAAGTAGAACAGGTAAGAAAGATTTTCTTTGTTTAGTCAAATCCTAGAGAATATTTTATAAATGGTTTCATTGGAAACAGAGTCATGGTAATCAAACTTAAAGACCTATGATAACTTTTGATGTTACAGTTTCTTGTAGCAGCCTTTAACAAGAGAGGTGTTTTACCGCTGAAATCCACCATTATAAGATTGAGTACTAAGCAGAACACTGTTATTAGTCTGTCAGTAAATTCATCACGCTGTCTGAGCAAATTGAGAATGATCATGGGGCTTTAAATGGATTTTTTTTTCAACTGAACATCTGTATAGTATAAGTGAATAATGAAGATATCCTTTGATTCAGGTGATAGGGGCTTTCATGGCTGTCTTGGTGCTTGCTTTGATAACTGGTATTTAGTTCTTGAAATAACACAGTGATGATTGAAATAACAGCGTGATGATTCATGATTTATTTTGGGTCTTCAGATTATATACAAGCAGTCGGCGATCAAGTGCGTTATATGTCAGGAAAAGAACAGGAGTATAGCAACGTCACCGTGCAACCACTGTGTTATGTGTGAGAAATGCGCTCCGTCAAAGACAGATTGTCCGTTATGTAGGTCATCAATAACACAGAGAGCCTCCGTAAACTACCATTTGTAATGATAATGTGCTGTAGGGCTTATGAACAATTGACTTTTAACAAATTAGTGTATAGTAGCTATGGGGAGATATCACCTTGAAGAAAGGATTAGACCTTCTCTCACTCAAATCTTTATAAAAATGATTAGGTATAAATAATTGCTTAGGATTAACAAATTTGTGTATAGTATTAAAATTTCAGAGGAGTTGTTTTTATAGCATATGTTTTTGCTTATGTTGCGATGAACTTTTTTTCTTATGTTAGATATGTTTGTTATTTGTTTTGCATTGAGTTTCACTTTTCACATGTTTTATTTCTAGAGTTTCTTACTTTTTTTCTCCAGACAAAGTGTGCATTTATTTTGAGATTGCAGACGAATTCTTACACATTTCAGGAAGGAGATATTTGTTAGTGTTATTCAATGATAAACTATTCTCTGTGGTCGCTTGCAGATAGTAAGAACTAGTTTGCACTTGGCTAAATGCCAATAATGATGAGAACTTGTTATTTTTGTGCTTTATTAAGCTGGAATGCAGGAGAAAATTCATAGACATAAGTTACGAAATAGTGTTACAAGTAAATTTTAAGCAGTGATATTTTCAATTCTTGGACAAATATGTAAGAAATGAAAAATAACTAACCTTTATTGTTTTTAGCCATACTAAGTGCCATATTTCTCCTAATTCTGTTGACTGGTTGTTTTTGTGACAAACAAGGGTCATAAGGTCAAACGTCAAGGTTAACCAGAATTGGCATGGAATTGTTATCAGTTCGCTAATGCGTTGGACAGGGCAAGCTTGTTGCCTTCTAAATTTATACTCTCTGAATAGTTTGTGTTAAAAAACCTTGGAAAATATATTCAAATTGAAATGACATACTTTTAAAATGTTTTATCAGATATTGAAGAATAAAACCTGAAAATTATGTACCTCATCAAAAACTGTCAGTTGCTAATTGCTTACACAAATATGGATCACGCTTGTATTAAAATTTTGAGGATGTTTTAGTTTGCATATATGTATTCAGATTCTTTTACATTGGTTTGGCCATTATACACCATTTAAACTTGTTCACCTTGGTTTTTCAATCATAATTTTTGGAGAATTCAGTTAAGGTATTGTTGCACTATATACAGCAGACGGCCTTCTTTGATTAACATAATGCTAATGGAATTATTATGTACACGATATCGTCATATACATTTATATTCACATTTCGCTCGTGGTTTTCAGAAGTTTCAGTTTTGTTTCATAGGAAATAGGTATATCTAAAATATGTGCTATGTTACAAGGTTCATTTATTATATTTTCACTTTTTCAAAACACTGAAAATTCTGTTTCACTTACATTGCTTTTATTAAAGGACAGATTGTCATATCTTTGTCAGATCACTTGTTTTAAAACTTACACTTTATTTATCCATGTTTCAGGACTTGAAAAACGTTTATTTATACTGTATTTCATCAATTCTCTTCTACATCTAATCTAAAGGTGACATGGTTTTGATTTTCTTCTCTCATTATGGTTTTGATGATTTCTTTAAAGTCTACAGACTGTTACATAGTTTTATAACATGTATCACATAAACCTTTACACAAGTTAGTGCTATAAGTACTTGCGTATAATATACAAACTCACCCAACAGAGTTCAGTAACTTTGAAATAAAATAAAACTCCAGAGGGTACGTTTAAGGTAGCTTAAATGTGATCAATTTTAGGAAATAAGTGTAAATTTTTAGGTGAAAAATTAGGCCATTGTTGAAATAAGCACCTGAAACTTGACAATATCGTGAATACATGATAAAATGTCTGTAGATTGAAATTTCTTCTCATTCCAAATTACCAAATGTTGTTTTGGTTGTTGCTTCAATATCACTGTTTTGATTTTTGTTTTATGAAATGTCTTCAATCCTCCACAGAAACATCGGGTCATTGTAAATATACGCAAAATGTTTTGATGAAAGTTTGTGTAGTAGTGATTGTATGAACACTGTGCTGAAATTACATATTTTGAAGGTGTGTATAAAATATATTCGTGTGTAGCAGTAAGAAAAGGTTACCCGTATCAATAACACTGTTAAGGTTTGAATCTTGCTGACTGGTTCTGATTTTTAGTCTTCACAGACTGCCCTAACATGGTAAATAATGGTCAACAGAATAAGTAAAGGCTTAAATAGATAATAACATGTAGCTTAAGACAGTTGTCAACTGTGCATGAATAAAACATGACTGCTGAAAATATGGCCTTCATTATTCTTTTTTGAAACACCAAGCAACTGAATCTAAAATAGTGTCCTGGTTCAGATTGAGAACAGGCCCAAATTTTTCTTAGACCAGTCTGGAATTCCTGGCATCTGATTGGACTGTTTGGAAGTTTCTAGCCATTTGGAAACATGAAGTTTTTGACTGCTTTCAAAGGAAGTTCTGTTGTGTGTCTAGTTAGTTTTGAGACATCTTCAAATTGAAACCATAGGTTATAAATAGATGTATTGAAGTAAAAGTATTGTCCAACGTCTGGGTTGCCTTTAATGAACAGGTTGGCCATTGCAAAAACTATGACAATAGTACTGTCAAATGACTGTATTTACAAATGTTATAGTTATGTTACAGAAATATTGCAACATGCTTAAAACGTTATATTATAATGTATGTTTTTGTAACAGAATGTTTGATTTCATGAATGTACCAATGATCATTGTTGAATCTCATTATCTTCATGGTGCAAATTAGTAACTTGTCAGAAATTGGTGAAACAGCTCTGAAAGATTTTTGATAGGTAGAGGATGAGTAGTAGTGTTCATGAATAACTGTTCACACATTTTTGTGTTTGTTTTCACCCAACTGTTGGAAACAAGAAAGATATTATTATCAGCCCAATAAAACTTTCATTTCTAGCTTTACTTCTTTTGTGAGAATGTTTTGGACATTCTCCCTGTATTAAATGTACAGTCTTGTGTAATTTTGAGATTTTCCCTAAATGTCATCAGCATTTTTTTGAACTGTGAAATATGTATAGGGATGTAGAAATATGTAATGTAATATTTTGTATATTTTCATTAATCAAACTAAAAAGGTTGTTGATTTCATATGTCAAAATGTTTTGAAGTTTTAGTTTAACAAAGGCTTGAAAAGGTGCTTTGTTTTCAGTTACATGTACTGGTATAAATGAATAAAACAAACTGTTTGTAGACTGCAGTCATGTTCTTATAGAAAAAATTTACTACACTACACTTTTTTGGTCACATTTAATTATTTTGCAACTGTCATCTGTGGATGTGTTGTAATTCCTTGTTCTCCAGTTGCACTGTACCTTCTTGTTTTCAACCTCCGAAAAGGATTTGTTAGGAAGGATAAATATCCTCAATAGAAAACATGTAAAGAACTATATGGATGCAACTGAATTACTTTAAGGCAGACAGTTATATGGTATTTATGCAACTCTTCAATGGAATGTTACTGAAATATAGAGATTTGGACTTTAGCTATGTATTTTCAAATGATTATATGTACATGTAATGGAAAGAGAGCAGTTTTTCATGCGCCCATTTGTATTTGTGGTCAACCGCTGGACGGTTGTGATGTAAGATTTGGACCAGTCTTGTAGTTAGTGCAATAGTTGTATTGACAGTCCAGACAAAGGAAACAGGGTGCACAGTCTGCTGAAGCAGATGGAATTGTGGGAAAGATCTTTGTCACCAGATGCTTGGAATAATTTTGTTTTTCAGAATTGATGTGTAAATCAGTGTTACAAGGGCTTAGAAGGATTTTTAAGATACGTAAATAAGTAATTTATGTAATGTCATTTTATAAAGAAACAAACATGATAATGTAATTGGTGTTTCCTTTATCTTTAGGTAAAACAGAAACAAATAAACAAAAGAAAACTTGGACACAAGAATTTTTTATTCATATGAGTTCATAGGAGTACAAGCTGTTTGCTATTTTGGTACATTTTTCAGAAATATTTTGTATATTGGTGAGCTATGGTAAAATACAAGTGTTTTTATTTCTTCTCATTTGTTGTAACAACATCTTGATCTCATTGTGAAATACATTTTTTGCCACAATATTAGCAAAATTTCAGATTTTTAGTAGAAAACAGTGTAGCGGTGATAGAGAGCTGAAGTTTTGGTATACCTGTGAAACATGTCATATTGTTCATGATTTTTACATACAATTAATAGTTAATACATACAGACATTTTGTGAGTGTAGGTTAGGTTGTTTGAGTAGAGAATCAAATTAGGTGGTTTATCTATTTTCATAAAATTTGTCACAAAATATTTTTGTACATTGGTATGCAAGTTTGATACACTTTATGTTATTCATGTCAGTTGGTTTCACTGAGAGTTTCATTTCTTTATCGGATTGTTTAAACACAGGTCTGTCATAGAGTTAATACAAAAATCATGAGAGTTGAAGATCTTTTTTTAATGTTTTTTAGTCAGACATTATGAAGTTTTCTTTGAGATTGATTTCATATCTAAAGTTTCCAACTTCTTAAATTTGAAACGGAGCTCAGTATCAGTTCTAGCCAGTTTTGGATCATTGATTTTAAGACCGGTCAATTTAAAAGTTACTACAATCACAGGTCAAATGAAACAATTTCCAGAAATTAACAGTCATTTCAAGGCTTTTTGGTTTCTTGTAACTCTGCACTTGAAAAAAAGTTAGACCATAAAATTTTAATGCTTCCCTTATGAAAAACAGGGCAAGAAATATCAAAGCTAACATGCTTCTCTTGTAAAGGTTGTCCCAAAGTATTCAGGTGTATTTTAAGTTATTTTGGGGAAACTTTCTGTGAGATGATCTGATGTATCGTCATGTCTCAGGTACTAAATGTTGTACATTGTATGTAATACTAGTGCATTGAAGATGAATATCATTAAATTCCAAACCCAGAATTGATTTGTAGAATGTGTGAAAATATTTTCTCTGGCTCTTATAAGTGAAGAAAGTAGTGTTTATGGTCATACAATCTTCATGGGTATAGGGCATTTTGTAAAGTTACATCCATGAATACTAGAAAGACATTGGTTTGTGTAATTCTCATCTTGTTGGTCATCATTTTTTTTTAAATTCAGATAAAGGTTTTACATTTCCTTCTAGATTGGAAATTACAGTAAGAAATTCTTTTGTCTGAAAATCAGCTCTTTCCTGTTGTGGAATTTTTAATTTACAAATGTTGCACATTTTCTGCTTTTACAATGATAATGATAGAGACACATTATGTGTACCAGCTCTCTCTCACTCAATCACTCTTGCACTGATTTTCTTAATCATTGGTACGAATGTAAGCAATTCCAGTATATTTGTTTAAAGTTTTCTCACTGGATAAAACGTTTTAGTTGCTTTGTGATAATATTTTCATATTCAGGATTGTAAATACACAAAAAAGAATTTATGTAATAATATAAAATGCCTTTTTTGAGCACTTGATTACCTCTGTTTTGTATTGACAGGTAAATCACAGCAGTTTATGAGTGGCGTCATCTGGATTTTTGTTGGTACAGCCATTACTGGAAGGACATCATTGATAAATATTTTCACTAACGTTCAATTAATGGTTAATTTAAAAAGAATCTTTATTTAAACTTATATTTATAACATCTAACTACAGAAGAGTAACTGCTGCACTGTACTGAGTTTAAATAATTATAAATTATCATTCAACTTTGAGAAAGTATATTGGGGTTTTGATATCTGTATATATGATAGAATGCAAAGTACTTAAAATTTCAAAAACAACGCGATCAGATGTAAAATGATATGATTTCGAGCTATAGTATTTTTGTTCATGTGTAACTGCGTGTGATATTTTCCAGGTATGTGAATACGTACCAAACCTAGATTTTAGTACATTTTTTGAAGAAACAAACCATTTGCAGTTATTTCAGTGTACATTTCGGCAAGTTGCATTCTGATAGAGCTACCTGTGTTGCTTCATCGTAGAAATTTACATGATAACTACAGGCATTGTGTTTATTACAGTTTTAGTTTTGTGTTATTTAGAACAAAGGAGATGTTACTATATCACTATTTGAGCTCTACTGTGCAAAACTAACGTGAATTTTGTGGCCAGCATGGCACTTGACAACCCTGTGCTTTTGCGTTATCCGAAGTTGGTTTTATATATCTAGCCATGGAACCAAGACGATGAAGAAAAAGCTATTACATATAGCAAGTTTTATTTACATTGATTGTAGAGTTGAAGAAATTGGTTTGTGCATAGCAGGGCTCATTTGTTTTATGTATGTTGAAATTATTGCTGATGGTGCCCTTAGCTAAAAAATAAATCTTTAAGAATTTCAAATTGTTTTTGTTTTGTATGTGACTGTTTACTAGTATGGAAAAAAACAAAATATGGGCTTAGTCCTAAATGGCTCACCTCCGGATCATGCTGCAGTTTTACAGGGATATACATTTTAGAGACAGCATAACAAATAGACTAAAGAATTCCCAGCCAATGATTTCTAGAGCTTTTAGCTCACCTGAGAACGATGTCTGTTGGCTGTCCATATATAGCTTGTGGACACCCGATCATGGTGATAATTGGACAGAATGTTTGTGTTGAAAACTGGGTCAGATGTGGTGTAAAGCCAATTAAAATTTACGTAATTATAATAATATTAGAAATGCAGTATGACATGAGTGATTATTAGCAGTACATTGTCAAATCAAAGGACTCTAGAGGTCATATTTTACACCAGATCATTCAAATTTGTCAGACTGTCTTAAAGAAACTGGGTCTTCTGGTAAAATAGAAGATGAACCTTTAAAATATTAGCTACAGAACTTTTCTTTTTGACGCCACAGTACTTGCTAGCTTGCGGGGTTTCTTTCGTGTACCTCCTTGTAAAGAGAGGTTAAATGAGAATGACCTGATGACTATCCATCACCTAGACTGGAGTTGTTGGCATCTTGCCAATACTGATTTTGGTTCATGCTCTGGAACCTGCGCAACGGTCATCCAAGCGTCTGAGCCACATTTGAGGCGGGGTCTGTGTGTTTTACTGTCTTCTCACAGAGTATCTCCAATTTTTGGATTATGAGCTTTTTGTGGGCTTTAAACTTTGATTATTGCTAGAAGGGGCTTATTTGACCTGTACCACATGTGAAGAATAAGACTAGTTGTGATTGTAAAAGCCTTGACCATGGGTAACAGTTTGAACTGAGATAGTAATTTTTAGCTCGACTATTCGGAGAATATGGAGAGCTATTACAGTCACTTGTGCGTCGGCGTTGCTTCTTTGGTTAAATCTCATATCTCAGTAACCACTTATGATATTAACTTGAAACTTTGTTCATGTCTTTAGGGGTGTCATACAATCAAGGCAGATAACTCTTGTATAAATTTAGTACAAATTATGGCCCTTGTTTGACTTGGAAAATTTGGTTAGTTTTGCCTGCTAGGTACTATCATGCACATATTTCAGTAACCACTTATGATATTGACTTGAAACTTTGTTAATGTCTCTAGGGGTGTCACACAGTCAAGTCAGGTAACTCTTGTATAAATTTAGTACAAATTATGGCCCTTGTTTGACTTTGAAAATTTGGTTAAAGTTGCCGCTAGGTACTATCGCACAGTCTGAGTAACCACTTATTATTGACTTGAAACTTTGTTCATGTCTTAGGGTATCATACAATCAAGTCAGAAACTCTGTAAAAATTTTGAAAAAATTATGGCCCTTGTTTGACTTTGTAAATTTGGTTAAAGGGGGGGTTTTTTTTTTTTGGGGATTTGGGGGAAATTTTGCCTGCTAGGTACTATCATGCACATATCTCAGTAACCACTTATGATATTGACTTGAAACTTTGTTAATGTCTCTAGGGGTGTCACACAGTCAAGTCAGATAACTCTTGTATAAATTTAGTACAAATTATGGCCCTTGTTTGACTTTGAAAATTTGGTTAAAGTTTTGCCTGCTAGGTACTATCATGCACATATCTCAGTAACCACTTATGATATTGACTTGAACATTGTTAATGTCTTTAGGGGTGTCACACAGTCAAGTCAGATAACTCTTGTATAAATTTGATACAAATTATGGCCCTTGTTTGACTTTGAAAATTTGGTTAAAGTTTTGCCTGCTAGGTACTATCATGCACATATCTCAGTAACCAATTATGATATTGACTTGAAACTTTTTTTATGTCTTAAGAGGTGTCACACAGTCAAGACAGATAACTCTTGTTTAAATTTAGTGCAAATTATGGCCCTTGTTTGACTTTGAAAATTTGGTTAAAGTTTTGCATGCAGGGTACTATCATGCACATATCTCAGTTACCACTTATGGTAGTTATATCAAACTTAGCAATAGTGTTCAGGGGTAAATTTTGTATCAAACAATTAATTTACCAAAAATTAAATATATAGTTATAGATTTTGACTTTTTTTATGATTCAACTTTCCTAGTTTATACTTAATAGTTAGCAGAATTTTGTTTTGCTATTACACTGATAAAAGTTTTGTTTTATTAGCAAACACCCACAATAGTCGAGCTTGCTGTCTTATGGACAGCTCTTGTTAAAATTGGTGCTTGTGCTCAAACATGTCTGCTGCTTGTTAAAACAAAGTTATGGCAGTGGGACATTATAACATAATAGTCACTGCATCTGTTGGTTTAAAGTTGCCTATTAACAGGAAGTTGATGCAGTAATCTGTGATGAAATCCATGAGAAATCATTTTGTCCCTCAAAGTAAGTCGCAAAACCAGTTATTTGTAGGCATTTATGTGCACTTTTGTAAGGGACCTTGTTTCTATAGTGAACAGATTTATCCTTTTTCTCATTCTAACCTGTCGCAACAGAAACACGGACATTTTTAAAGACCCGGCCTATATATGACGAGTCTTTTGGATGCAGGATTTTCTCTGGATTTATTTCCTTTCCATTGCAAATTTCCCATGCTTGACTTTTAGGAAGCTCTGGCTAGCACTGACCAATTCTCATCCAGTTGTTCGCTAAGCATGTAAAACTTTGTAGGATGAGGATGTAGCCAATTAATTTGTTTAAACAATTTAACATCAGCATCCATGTCTTTTTCTTGTTTCATTATCAGTTTTATGCTTATCCATGAAAGACCAGTACTAGACTGTCCTCTTTCTTACAAATAGACAAGTCTGAAGTGGGGCTCAAGCAAATGACCCTCAACCAGCGAGAGGTTCTATGACTTTAAAGGAAGAGGTAAAGTGAATTTACCCCCATTTCAGGAGGGAAAGAAATGAATTCAATTGTCTGTGTGTGTGTTTTCATTCTTTTATTTCATTATTGCACTACAGTGAAAACATGTTCATAATAAATATATATGTAAATGACCAAAGCTCTATTATTGAACTTTTCAATTTTCACAAATGCATGCATTTAGAGATTGGTTCTGAGCATGGAGCCATGTCTCCACCTAAAGCTTATTTGGATATAATTATAAATACTGGGAAAAACATGTAAGACTCGGCTCAAAATCCAACTGTAGACATAAAACCTCTGCAACTGGCAATGATCAAAATACATGTGAACAATTGCAGTTTTGGTGCAACATACATTCCAAAATTAACTATTACATTTACGAGATGTGCATTGACAATTTTCATACAGCAGACGCAAAACTGTCCTTTTAAACCCTAATTTTGAAGCTGACCTTAATAACAATATGGCCAAGTCAGGTTATATTCGAAGATACATATACATACAATACTTTTAACAGACAATAGAAATTACTTCATATTAGACATTCAACTGATAAGAAAATCTATGTCAGACTGTGTCCATGGCACATTATGCAAATCTCATGTTAAACAAAATAAAATTCTCCGAAATGTGCACCAGTGGTCCACAAAACCAGATATTATCAGAGGGAAAATTACTAAGGCCCATAACTCCAACAGATATAACTGAATGAAACATTCTGCTTCTAATAGCAACCTAATTATACAATCTGACAAAAGTGCATGATCTTCTGAATGAAGAAAGAGGTTTTTTGAGATGAGTATAATTGGATTTCTTTCTTATATACATTTGAGCAAGTTTTGTCAGTCTCCCATGAACAGTGGGAGTCAATAGACGAGTGTGACTGATGGTCCGACTGACACACCATCACAAAATCTACCTCATCAGAAGAAAGTGATTGCACTTATTGCATGAAATTTCATAGCATTTCTGTAGCCGTTTATACCATTATTAAGCCTTTGGGAATAGGTGATCTAACATACAGTTATCAGTAATTTCTTTATATCCAAATGAATACAAAACCTTAACAGAAAGAGGGAAGACGTAACTGGATAGCTGTATAGCCAGAAAGATGGCTGTTAATAATCTGAGAGATGAACTGAGTGACAGGTAGGTGTAATAACAGGGTTGGTAGGTAGGGAGCAGACTAAGAGGTGGGCAAGATGGTTCGGTTGTGGATGTAGATGTAATGGGTATCGGATGTTTGTATTGGTGCAATGTGTGTAACTGGCTGAAAGGATTTTTGTGAACTGCTGAATATTTGCTACATGTAATGTAATGACCAATGGACACTTCAGAAAAGACATTTCAGTTATGGGCAGCTAGTTGGTGACTGGACGAAGGAACCAAGTTGTTGAAGAAATTACCTTAAAGGGACACTCCCTACATCTATCAGATTATATTCTCGAAACATAGATTATGTGTTCAATGAACGTAAAATGATAAATAATTACAATTTAAAAGAAGAACCTATAGCCAAAAATGCTTCATTTTTCCACAATTAATCAATATAGACACTTTCTGTAATAAATCGCATCCACCCATTAATTGTACAAGAACAACTCTATATAGATTACTGAATGGTTTACGGTACTGCAGTATATTTTAAACTGCTGATTTTATAGATAATGACTGGGAATGCATAGCTGCAACTTAAAATACTTCCGAAGATTCTATTATTTCTGTGTTGGAGGTATTAAGTTCGCCATCAGTTATAGGGTATGTCCCTTTAAGTTTAAAAATATCAAGTACATGTAGCAAATAAAAAATTACATATTTAGCACAGAAGAATATATTCTTAATATTACTTATTCAAAACTTAACTTGAAAGTGGCTAAAGAATTTTCATATAGCAGATCAAATACTGATAAACAATAAAAGTTTGCACTGAACACAAAAGTCTACTATGCCCAGAAATGAAAATTATTGAGAAAAAGTGTTTTAATTTTTGTTGCAAAAAGGATAGAGAATACTGATGTAAATAAACATTAAAACAAACATGTAATACTTCAAAAGCTGCTTTGAAAGCTGGCTAAATATAAAGCAGTTGTTTCATATCAACAGGAAATTGAGAAAAACTAAATGAAACTAACGAGAATAACATGAAACAAAACAAATTTGCAATTATACATTCAATCTGGTGAAAGCTGAAAATTAACTTTAAATTCTGATTTATTTCTATCTACTAGTTGCACGACTTACAACAGTGGTAAAGCCAAAAAAACAACATAACAGTAAAATCTAGGATACAATGATTGAATAATGGTATCAGAAAGACTACCTGTTACATACTTCTGCAAGTTAATTTGGTACTAATACAAACTGAACAAATTTACATGTACATGTGTATAACTTAAACCGTTCAATCATTCTGCCAATGTCAGATGTCATGTACTAAAAATAAAATTAGTATCTAGAAAAAGGCAATTGTACATCTTTCATTTTTGAGTAAATCTCTGCGCATGTATAACAATATACATGTAATATCATGAGACAAATATTTCTAAATTTACGCTGTTTAACTTAAAAAAATTCTACCAAAACAAAGGAAATGTGACATTTTATTGCTGACTTGCATTTAAGGAATGCAAGATAGGATATTAATGTTTGATTGATAAAATAACCCTGGATCATTATGCATAAAATAATTAAAGAAGCTTACATGTTTTTGTATCTTTTGACTCAGATCTGACAAAATGAAAATTGAGCAAATTTCTAATTTCTGTTAGCAACTTCTCTGACACATGAAACAGTCTCACTAAAGTTAGTGTAACTAATTTGTATGCCTTACCCTGCCATATATTGTGAACCATCTGTAAAAATATTTATCAGGATGTAAATATTTTGTAATTTAAAATAATGTGACAGTGACCTTATAGATATATGCGTAAACAAACCTTCACAACCATTACATAACGAGGGCGAATATGGCCCTATATTGCTCACCTGCGACTTATGACAATATGTGACCAAACTTCAACTCTAAGGTATACATCATAAACACAAACATTCTGTTTGACATTGACAAGGCAAACCTTTTGACCAATTTACATGATGATTGGGTTGTAAATGTCACCTGTATGGCATACACAATGTTTTTTACCAGGTGACCTAGTTTTTGACCTCAGATTACCCATATTCATACTCTACCTAAATTTTATCAAGACAATCATACTGACAAAGTTTCATGAAAATCAAATGAAATATGCAACATTTATTGCATACACGAGGTTTTTCTATGATTTAACCCCGTGACCTAGTTTTTGACGCCAGATGACCAATGTTCGAACTTGATTTAGATTTTATCAAGGCAATCATACTGACCCACTTTCATGAAGGTCCAATGAAAAATGCAACCTCTATTGCATATACAAGGGTTTTTCTATGATTTGACCCTGTGACCTAGTTTTTGACCCCAGATGACCCATATTCAAATTCAACCTAGTTTTCATCAAGGCAATCATACTGACCAAGTTTCATGAAGATCCAGTGAAAAATGCAGCCTCTATTGCATACACAAGGTAAAGTGCAGACAGACAGACGACGGACACCAGGCGATCACAGTAGCTCACCTTTGAGCACTTCATGCAAAGGTGAGGTAAAAAGGTTGACCTTGCATGCAAGAAAAGTTTTAATCCTCATACTATCAGATGAATTTACACAGAAATATTGGATTCTGCTGCGTCACTGTCACATTATCCTACATGAACTGTAACATGCAACATCTATAAACCTTGTAAATCAAAATTCCCTGTTCAAATCACATCAGTCTGCGATGCTAAATATTCAAAATTAGTTACCAAAGGGACACTACTGATCTCAATTTCCAATTAACAACTTAACTATCAATTTAATAAATCATGATCTATCAATTTTTCAGACACACAACCATACAGCTGCTAGATGCATTTCAAACACACACGCACGCACGCACGCACACACGCACGCACACACACACACACACACTCAAAAGTATACCCATTACATGCTTCAACTGAATCCATATTGTGGTTTTGGCATCACTGTTAACGCATATTTTATTGGCACTGAGAATTTCTGCCCTTTTTTACAGTCTCACAATGCACCTTGCTAATCACTCTTCAGCTACCAATATATCTATGCATAAACATTCCTGTCCAAAATGGATATGGACTAGCCCACTTTGCAAATTTAGCAAGGACAACTTTAGTTGTACATATTTTAAAATAATTATGCAAGTACTTCATTTTGCATTTTCTGTCCCTTTTATTCTCTGCGATCTTTTGTCTTAACATTCCTTCATGAGTGTTTGCAATCTCCATGCCCCTCTCTTCACAAAGAAGTTTCAATCAAATGGGAAAAATTTAAATACAAATTAATACAAACTACAAAATTTATAACATTACTCTTGCTATCTGGATTCAGTAATTTCATTTTTCTAAACAACTGTTCACTCCATACAACACCTTATTAAACAATCACAAAACATATACATGTAAACTGCTATGGCGAGGCTAGCACCATTTACAACACACAACATCACAATTCCAAATTAATACTGTTCATTTTCATATATTTTATATTTTCTGACCTGTTTTCTATAAATATTGAAAACGACTTTGCCTTTATCACTGGGCTACACATATGCATTTTAAAGTAAAGTACAAAACACATCACAAAGTAAGGTAATTTCTTTCCTGTCTTGAGCACCACTATATTTGACTGAAGTATACAACGGTTTCTGAAAACTACACATGAAAACTTCTGAACTGTAAACATTCCCTAACTATGCATTTATTACTAAAAAAACAGTTTATTCCTTTAACTTCATGTTACTGACAGACTACATTTAGTAACATCATCTACATGTTCTCAAACATCTATATTTAGTAACATAACATGTTCCTGATAGTCTGAATTTAGTAACACAATCAACATGTTCCTGTCAGTCTATATTTAGCACCATCTCTGAAGCATGGCAATTCTGAAAGCTACCTAAAGCTAGAGACATTCCTCTCCTCTGAACACAGCGTAACCATTCTTCTATCACTTGTTACTTTTTTAGCACCGAGTTTTTCTATTCTTCTGCAGTACACACCTGATGACCAGATTCATCATATGGTTTCCATCAAGACAAGCAGACTAGCGGAAAATTGGGCGTGTGGGTTCCAGCAATAGCAACCAGTAAGGGGAGATCACTCCTTTCAAGCCTAAAACACAAATCAGATATATCCTGTATATTATGCTAGAACATGAAAATTCATCAACACTTACAGTACTCCAGACTTTTAAGTATATAAAATAACAATGTTACCAAGTACATTTTGTTTTGATGTATTAATTCTTGATTGTGAAACAATTTCTTGTAACTTTCCGCTTGAGAATCACTCTAGATTGAAAGCAAAAGTCAAGATGAAATAAAGTCTTTCCTAAGGACACTACCACCATGGCAATGGTGGGGTCAAACCAGAGACGCTGTGGCAAACATGTTTCAACTGCACTGTGGCTGTTTAACGTAACAAATAATCTTACCTATTCATGGCTAGTAATTCTGGCACTTTCTTGTTTTTCTTCAAATATTCTGCCATCATTTTACTTTTGAAGTATATCTCTTGCAAGCGATCCTCTAAATGCATCATGCACTAAAACATTGAAAACATCACAATGTAATTAAAAGAACACTGTTTTTAGACAGCATGATGAAGTCAACTTGAGAAATAGAATCACAATGAGTTTACTATAACTGTCAAGTTAATAAATCAAAGCCTATCCTTTTAACCTTCCCTAACATCTGCAACATTAGATAACCTTATATAAAAGAGGAAGAGTTTAAGGTCTCCTTCATTGTTTCTTGACTAGAACTATATTTTTACATTATAAAATTCTACAAAATAAATTCTAAAACAACTGTTCAATTTACTAATACATGTAGCATAATGTAATCTCAGTATGAAAATATATGTGAAAAAGTAGAGTAGATGGTAAGGTACTTACAAACTCTGGACTCATCTTGAGTTTTGCCATACTGACTACAGACTCTATACAGTTGGTGATAAGTTGTGACGCCACACATTGATGAGGACAGCCGCCTACTTTGTCTACGTGCTGACTACTGTACACATTTACCGACCTGTAAAAAGATAATTTTTTGTTAACATCATCTTATCAACAATGGTTTTATGAAAGTAAAAGTTTCAAACAAATGCTAAAGTCAATTAATATAATTCTAAATCAACGAGGACTATTGAAGTGTAAACACAAGTAAAAGTATAGTTATAGAAGATTTCTATACAACCTATATCTGCATTGTACATGCTAAGCATCTTTTAGAACATTGCAGTCAGACTTACCAGTTGTCTGTGTCAGCCACTACACACACGGCTTCACCTATTGGCTCATCCAATACTGAATACTGTAAATACATAAATGTTTGTTAAGATAATGATATTAGTGTTTCTTTTAAGAGCCTGGCCTATACCTTTAAGTTGCAATTTACATCTACTCTGTACAAGAATTTGATTGGTTGCCCAAATCTCAAACTGAGATAAGACTTTTAGTATTGATCATTAAACCTGTCATCATTGCAGCTGAGATGTTATTTTTCTCTTAAACTGATGCAAAGACCGTACAAGTAAGTTACTGAAACAACTTGTTAATTAAATAATATTATGACAAAGTTTAACCTCCTGTTTTAACTATAGTCTGGATCTCTGTTTGAAACCATCAAATGTCAATGAACTTAGAATTCTAGCTGCTTAATACAGCATAAGAAATATAACAAACTTTCTGGAAGTTACATACAGTAAGTAAAGACCATCTGATATTAAGACCGGACATTTCAGAACCAAATGCTCAATTTCATAGTAAAAAGGTCTTGCTAAGACAACCAATTCATTGATAAGACCACTTTTTACTGGTCCGAAGAGGGGTCTCAATACAGGAACTTTACCGTACCTAAATGTTAATTGAACAAGAACTCTTTTTAAGTTACTATTAAAAGGATAGACAATATATATAAAAAAGTTGTATGAAAAGCCATATGAATTAGATTTACCTGAAGTGCCATTCTGAGATCTTTGGCCATTTTATCTTCAAAATGTTTCTCTGATGTTCCATGTAGCACAAAATCTGACATATAGTGATCAGAGTAGTCACCGAGGAGAGAACGACCAAAGTTCTTCTCCACCTCCTTCTGACTGCTGCAACTCACTTCTGGACTCAAACTGTTCAAATTGATAAAATATCTGATCGAAAAATATGTAAACTGACATACAGCTTAAAGGTCCATTATTAACACCAAATCAAATTTTCTTTCAAATCTGGAATTTTAACTGGGGAATACAGTTTGAAACTAGCTTCTTAAACTTTACAATAGCCGTGAAGCATTTCCCTGTTTGAAATACTGCTGCAGAAAAACAAGTGAATGTTTGTGTGTTTCCTTAGATTGACCTGGGTGGTCTTTTTATCCTACTTTCACTTTATTGAATGTTATAAACAGTCAGAGATATAATTTGTACATCACTGGAAGTAAAGTTCTTCAATTATAATTCAAAAGACTTCTGGAAAATTACAAAGATTTTTGAAAACTGGAAAACCTACTTTCATTTTTGAAAAGGCAAAATATAATTTATTAATTCTTTTGTTAAACTCAAATTTTCAACACAATATGGCCACATTCGATGCAGTATGTAATATTTTTCCTTCTGAGAAGACGCCCGTTACAATTCCAGATTTAAAATAAAATTTGATTTTTGATTTGTTAGTAATGGACCTTTTATAAGTGATAGATTTTGAGCAATAAGTCTGCGTGGGGAAATAGGCCTCCTCGGCCATTTTGCCTATGCATAAAAAGGAAAAACAAAGTCGCCTATTTTTCGTAAACCAGGACAATTTTTCGGTGTCAATCTCGACACGCACTGCCTACTCGCTACCGATGTTACATCAGCTTTCATTGATCAATAAAAAACAGTAAGCCAATCAAAAGCGGGGAGACAACATAGCGATTTAAAAGGTTGACATGTGCATTTTGACATGTATAATGTTTATTGTCAATTTGATAGTTGAGTAAACATCGATTATTAAACGGTTGCTGATTGGGAACAAGAGGACCAATTACACAGCTTACAATTAAACTGGCTCTTTCTTTGATCGTTTGACACCTTTTATTTATGCAAAAGAATATCAGACACGCTTGTTTAGTTGTTGACCGTTGCTCGTAATCAATTCATTTATCGCGATAAAAATCAGGAAAAAGAGTTTTTATAAAATATTTTAGCAATCACATTGCATTTCACTGTAAAAATGTTGAAAAGCTCCAAGGAACCCACAGAACAATATTATCACTCAAGAATGTTTTTTTTCTTTTGGAGGCCCCTTGGGTAACAAGAATGTTTAGTAATTAGAAATATTTTTTGAATAAAAAAAGTTTGTTTTATGCAGTTGTTTAAGTCTGAAAAGGGTATACTGATTTTACATTAAAACGTTATCAAGCGTGTACAAACTTCTCCCTGTTCTGAAAAAACTTCTCCCTAATGTCTCTGGAGGGAGAAGTCACTTCTCCCTATGAGTCTGGGCTAGCGTGATCCCTGATAAGTAAACCTGCTCTTTTGGATTATAAAATCATGTTTCCATCCCATTTTGCTTGGATTTTGTAATGAACTTGTTGAATAAAACCAAGGAATGGCAAAACACATGGTGTTTTTAAATTTTCCAAATTGCACATGCAGTTTAGGCAAATTGCTGGTTGCATTTTTTTAAGTTGCCAAGTATCTGAAAAGGCTAAATGTACTACTAGAATTCAAAGCCAAAGTACGTTAAATAATTACAATATTAAAGCCCTTTTTTTATATTGATCAATATAAACTTACACTGGAAGAGGAAGTTCCTGGCAGTAAGCTCGTGGGTCCAATAGATCAAAATCGAAGCTGCTCATAGATGACATATGTCGTCTCTTCCCTAATTCTGTTGGTGTTACTGGCCTGCAAAATAATTACTCTCAAGTCAAGATATCAGCATTTTTTAAAATAGAAGCAGCAGCAGTTACAGAATCTTCATAACAGAAGTATTGTGTTAGAATAATGTTAGAAGGACTATAAGCATCGTAAAGCTGGAGAGTATCTGCAAGACACTTTCCATTCTTCGCAACTTGAAGATTGCTGTTTTCTGTAAGTCCTTTAAAAGCTTACTTTTTAGTGTCACTCTTACATGTATCTGTAACATATTACTTTTCTTGCTAGTGCCAGCTTTGTTAACTACCTGAAAATAAAAGAAGTTTCATAATCTCACTCACCTGCATCTACCTGGTACATTTTTATTGGACGACTCTGACATCTGTCTTGTAAAGGAAAATCTTCGCCTTTTATACGACTGATCCAACGAGCCGAGACGTACCCTATGAGCTCTCTCATTATCAGCTTTACTATGACTAGAGTCTGTTTTAACCGCTGTCAGATCTGGTAGGGAGGGAGCTTTGCTGGGGTCGTCATCGATCCAGCTGTGTTTAGCTTCCCCAGAGGAGTATCGCTGTTTATGTACGGATGGCAATGCAACAACTCTATCTTTTTCATCAATTTCATCAATTGTTTTTGTTTCAATTCCCTCTTCATCAAAATATTCATTGAACATACTATCACTTCCTTTTTTCCTGAAAATTGACTTAATTTCTTCATTTGTTAGCACCTTACCAACATGTTCTGGCACTTTAATATCATTGTTCCACTGCTGAACACTTTCAGGAGATAGAGAATTTTTCATACTACTGTAAACTGCTCTCCGACTGTGATCCGCTTTCTCGATTTTTGCATCTTCCACAATTTCTGCCATCGAGAGTTTACACATTGTCAACTGAGCTATTGGATTTGCATTTTCATTTGACTTCTCAGTTCGTGAAATATTTTCAAAATTCTGAGATTTGTTGTTTGGAATTTTCAAATTTAACTTCAAACTATCCTTACGTAATTGGATTTCCTGTTTCCTGGTCATGTCACTGTAACCATTCTCAAAAGTGTCAGTCGAACTAGTCCTCAATATATCACAGATACACGTGTCAGAGTCAATATAAAACACACTTTTACCAAACCTATTGCTCTCTTCAAAGTCCTGAGAATTTCTATTCCTTTCACATACATGGCATGCTCCATCGCTCCCTGAAAGATCACCTGATAGTTTCTTATTACTATTGCAATCACTTTCAGACTTTCTGGAATTACTAGAAACTCCATCATCAAGTAAAGAATCCAATCTCATTGACTGAAAAGATGGCAGTAAAGTGTCTGCATGAGAAATTTCAGTAAAACCAAATTTTGCTTCACCATTAACAGGCGTGGGACTCAAAGGCTCGAATGTTCGGTCATTCACCGGCGTCTGGGAACATAGTGTCAGGTTTTTATTACTGTCACATGGGCTTTCCAAAGAAAAGTTTAACTTTTCAAGATGGGTCTCTAGGCAACCCTGTTCTGTGCTTTCTAGAATGTCACTACATCTGATGAAGTAACTAAGAATGTATAGGATCTTTTTAACGAGGTCAGCCTTTTTCCCAACAATAACAGTCCTTGATATTTTTAGTGGAAAGCCTATAGCACCATATAAATCCCTGGAAATGCATAAAGTTAACTTTTAGTTAGACATTACAACAAAACATTGTATCATACTTGACTTCAAAAATAATGTTCAAATTACCTAACATCTTAAAAAGTTTCTCAATTCATTATCTGATTGAAGACTGAATTTTTAAGGAAATCTATTACTTCTACAGCAACAAAATGTTAGCCTCAAGGTGCCTCTAACTGTGCGTGCAAAATAAAAAGTACGTACCCGAGCTGTGCCCAGAGAGGATTGTATGGATGGGATTTTGCAAGCGTGTCAACCCACTTAGCGGAATGCTTGTCGAGGTATGTTGCCGATGGTGAACCACCTGCCGGCATTACTGTAGGAACCCAGGCAAGATGATGCGTCAATACTGCTGTCACCAGTGTACTCATAAAACTGAAACATACTACTCAATGTTTACATTCAAAAAAAACTTCTGTACTAAAATAATAGACATCATTACAAACTTTACAGTTACAAAATTTAAAGTAACAAAGGATCAGTTGTTTTTTTCCAAATATTTGCAGATTTAAAATGTTTCTTTTCTGCCAAGACTGCTCCTAAAATTCTTTTACATAAAATTTGCTCCCTAATATACTGACATACATAAAGCTTAAAACATTCATTAAAGACCAAGTCATCATATCTACAGTGCAATCTCTCTGGAGCAAACACCTTCCGGAACACAAAATGTTTTTGTTGTCGAGAGATGTTGTTCTGCATAAGTTTGATAACTCATATAATTGATGCAACGCAAAAGAAAATGTGTGCCTTTTTAGGGAGGTTGTTGCTCTAGGGAGGTGTACAGTATACAATTTCTAATGACTTACAAGTTTGTGGATTTATTCTCAAATTTGTTGACTAAATAGACAAAGTCCTTGAGGAAGCTCTCACAGAGCATGTATCTATAGCTGCTATATGACATCATGTTTAACCAAATCGGTTCCGAGAGCCTTGGAGCCATGTACAAGTCAGCAATGTCACGTTTGAAAATGTCGAACGACTGAAAAACAGAATGTATGTCATCAGTACAGTTGTAAAAACTTATATCAACTAGTTTCTTCTTTGTTTAATACTGAAAGCACATTGATATTCTTTATAAATTACAATATCAGCAAACAGTTTTTTACAGACTTTAAGCCTTTAGCATAATAATTTGTGCATCTTTGTTTTAATAAAGCAAAATGTCAATTTAATCAGGACAAAAATAAGTTGGTTCATAGTTTATTCTAAGTTGACCCTGAAAAGGAAATAAGTAATCCTAAATAAACAAGTAATTCTCACACAACAAACATTTTTGCTATTTGTGAACAGACTTGTTCGCAAATTTTTAATTTGTAAAAGGGGAATTTTCTTATAGTAAATCTATGAGAAATTAATTTTTAGCAAGATCTTTAAATCTGCAGCCTGAAATTCACGAAAATAATGAAAATGAAATAATTGCCAATATTACCCAATTTATAGCACATTCTTCAGAAAGGTGTAACATAGCTATTACATAAAACATTCAAATGGCTTCTTCAAAGTGCTCTCAAAAAAAAGGTAAATCAGCTGATCTATGCAAATTATCCTAATGCTATAGTTTGGCCCTTTTACCTCTATTAACCCTGTAAGGAACAAGGGAGTCTTGCCACTGTAGTAAGCTTTCTCCACATTCTGGCGTAACTCTTCCAAGTGGCTCTCAAATAAGGCAATATGTGAGAAGAAAAAATTCTCAAATAATCTGCAACAAAGATAAATACGGTTTCAGTCACAATGGCTATACTTTGGTAGTTCACAGTACACAAGTCATACACACACAAAATACATGTAAGTCTAAGATGTGATTTAGTACAATGTACTTACCATATCTGATTCAAAGTACAATAAGATGTTATTAAGTGTATATACATGTATTTACCACTGTTAAAACTACTAAATAAATGTGTAACCAACCACACAAGACAAAGTCAGTTATTTTCCTTTTCTGGATGAGTGTGTCTTATTCAAGCTGTACTTAACTGCAGTCTTTAGTAAAGATAAGGAAATGTGATAGTAAATTACTAAGGCAAAATCTGCTTTCACACGCATACCTATTAGCCTCTGGATTATTTTCATCAATGGTACCAAAAATGATGCCAAGTGCCATCTTACACTTTTTGGATTTCCCTGGTGACATCAGCTGTAAAATACAAACAATAAAGTCTTCATCCATCAAAATGATTTTACAAACCTTCCTTCTTCTAACTCGGTACACTTTGCCGTACACTCATATGTATACAATACTATTAAAGTTTCTATTATATACAGACTCTGAAAAGCTTCATAGATACCTTGAATTTGCAGGCTTAGCTGCAAATAGTGATCAATTTAACTGTAAAGCCATGGTGTTTAAAAATCATAAAAACAGAATAACTGTATGCTTATACCAACCTCTGCTAAAATATCTTGCTGACTTTTTCTTCGCCCGCAACTTTCAAGAGAGAAGTATTGCCCCCTATGGTATCTCCTCTCTCTGGTCAGACTGTTACAGCCGCTGCTACTGCTGCCTGGGGAAGGAAACGGCGCTTGGAAACTTCCACTTGAGTTTACTACAAAACAAAGAGACAGTTTGATTAATACACAATCTAAGCCGTCTAAAATATAGTATCTGAGATGCAGCGAAGTAACTTAGGAAATGTTTCTGTAATGTTTATTTCATAATTTCCATATGTCCACACTTTATTTTAATATGAAGAATTTGCAAGCACTATCAGCTTTTGCTTATACAGTAATACACAGTATGTTTACAATTTCTTTGTATTTGCAGACTTATATAACAAAAATTCAGCAAAAAATAAGCTACTGAGAATAATTCTCTTTCAAAGTTAATGAATTATTCTCTGTAATATTTTCTTCTCTAAAAATATTTATGTCCTCTAAAGTACTTATGCACTCAATAATTGAAACAATCAAAACTTTTCAATCATTCTATAGGTTTACACAAAACAGATCCAAATTTTTTAGTCACAATGTTGTGCATTATTATGAAGCAAGTCACACAAGGCCGTCTACTACTGGTATTCTAAAATCTGCACAAAAATGGTAGTTTTCATTTGGTCCGTTACTCTGGAGTTAAACTTACAAGATGCAAGCCCACTGTCCTCATCTATCAGATCAACACTTCTCATCATCCAGCTGTACCTTGGTGACGGTGATGGCACATCTACTGGAACACTTTGAGCTAAAATATAAGACAAAGTCATTATTTCTTGAGACCACTATCTCACTAAGATTTATGAAAATCAAACACTTAAAATATACCTTTCAAATTTAACTGAAGAAGAAGAAATGTACGTACAAATAAATTTTCTATAACCTATTCTGCCTTGATCATATGTTCCATTCTTTATTTATCAGTGTTTTATTCAAAGATGAAGAAAGTAAAGCTGAAAATGGTGCATTTACTAACCGACCCCTAGACTGCTTTCTCGGCTGTCCTGACCTATTGTCTTTGGTGCAGAGGTCAGATCAGGTGCACTTGAAAAGTTCAATGAATCGTCATCTCTGTAACGTAAATATATCAAAATACAATGAGCTTTACAAGTATTGATATCTACTCAAACTACAGTTAGGTTCTAGCCAAAAAGAATAATGACTATTACTTACACAGAAATATTTGCAATTTGGCTTGTACTATCTACTAGATGCTAAGTAATTGATCACATAGCGCATTCTGCGAGAAAAAGTAAAACGAGAAAACCTTATCTACTTACATTTTCGGTTTCTCTGGTATAAATACTTTAGTGAGCATTAGTTCTGGCGGAGATCTGAAAACAAAATAACAAAATTTTCTACCTATCTACAGTCAGCTGCTATATTTGCCATCAGAAGCACTTCACTGCATTAAAAACACATTAGTAGCACTTTTGATACTTTTCAACTATCGATAGATCTCTTTATTTTGAAATAAAATTGCAATATAAGTAACCATTTTGTAAATTTTTAATCAAACACATAGGTTCCCAATCTACTGTGAGTTTTTAAGGTTTGATCAGTGTAAGAGAATACCAACCTGACAACATGAACTTTGAGGGAAGTTCCTTTGTAGGCAATGCCCTCTGCACCAAACATGATTTCTTCAAACTTCTTTGCATCAGAACCAGTTTTCGTTGGCTAAAAATAAAACATTCTTTTAGAAGTCCTAACCATGATACAATATCAGCTTACTTTACTTGGATTTTTATCAGTTATATATTAATGATACAATATGAAATATATAAACAAAACCTATGTTTTCTGTAATAAAGGGTCTAATGACTCTTGCAAGCATCACCGAGCTAACTGGAACAAACAGTACTATGTCTTTTATCCTGAAAATACTTGTTTTGTTGTCTGTAACTATCCATTTTCACAAGATGCACAATAGTTTCTGCTTTTTCTGACTTTTTGAGCTGGAAGTATTCTGGACAAAGTGACTTTGGCTGCTATAAAAACTTGCTTCATGTACTTGATACATTTTTGCACAAGTTATGCAGATAAATGCTTTTAAAATTTAAGTGATGCTGATTTTATATGTGACAAGGTTGGATGTGCTGATATTGAACAGAAGATGTAGTAATGCTATAAGATATTCATTCCTTAAACTATTCCCAAAAGCGTGGAATAAGAAAGCTGAACTTTGTATCGGTAGTTATATTGTAGGATGGCAGAAAGTCACACGTTCTTCCTGAGAGCACAGCATTTTTGAGGAGATGATTTTAAACAGATTTAAGATAATTAAGCTAGGAGGCAGGATATATGGATGTCGTAAACAGGACCAGTTACTTGAACTTTAATCAGTGGATTCTGAAACATGACCTTTAAATAATTACTTGAACATACATGTATGTTACAGTACACTGACACCATCTTTCCTTGAACTTCTAACAAACTATTACGGAGCCGCAAGTGAGCTGAGAATGCTAACATCAGCTTCATGTATGGTAATTTGAACATAAATCAATACTAAGAAATAAAAGGATGATCAGATGAAATAATTAAACTAATCTATTAAATAATAACAATATTCATGTGTCGAAATTTTAGTACAATGAAAAAATCAGAGCTCAACACTTAGGTCATTGCCATATTTACACATAATGATAGTATGTTTATCACATGATTAAAAAGGTGCTAATCTACACGTTATCTTCACATGAGGACCATTATGTAGATAAAGACACTGATAAAGTTGCTATCAAAATATGGTACAACAGCACTGCTTTCTCATTGAAGTCCTATGACACTATATATGATGTGTACAAAACCAAGTAATTATTTTTGAACTTACAAATGTTTCGTAAGGGCGTGGGAAGCATAAAGTTTATATCGGGGTTTGCCGTTCATGGTTGAATTAAACAGTGTGCAAACAGCAAATCTGTTGTCAAAAGAGTCCATTTAGTAGATCAATGGTTACCTATACATGTGTAAGTGAAGACACCTTTCCAGCAGCATAGAAATAAAATGATTGATCCTGAGAGTTTCACCACTCTGTAACTGCATATTCATGATACTGAACAAAAATTGATCAAGCCAATATAGTATATTGTTGTTATCGTAGGAGTTTAACACATGTCCCTCCCAAATTTTTACAGTCATTTTAACAGGCGAGCAATTCACATGACCATCATTCCTGTGAACAAGAGGCCCAAAAGGGCCAGTATCGCTCTACTGGTCTATCTAACTGGATTGTTCTGAGTAAGTTTTGTGAAAATCTTTTGCAATGTTACCAAGGAAAAGCTAACAAGAGTTCACTGTAACCTTGACCCACTGACCCCAAAATACAGTAGGGATCATCTACTCAGTAAGACCAATAATCCTATGACTTTTGAAGACTGTGGGTGATGTAGATCTCAAGATATTGAGTGGAAAAGATTTTCAAAGTTTCGGTCACTGTGACCTTGACCTTTGACCCACTGACCCCAAAAACGATAGTGATCATTTACTCAGTAAAACCAAACATCATATGAAGTTTGAAGACTGTGGGTCAAATAGATCTCAGTGGAAAATATTTTCAAAGTTCGGGCCACTGTTTTCAAGGAAAATCTAACGGAAGTCACTGTGACATTGACCTTTGATCCATAAACCCAAGAATCAATAAGGATCATCTACATGTTACAGGGAACTTTCTGAGCAAGTTTGATGAAAGATGAAACAAAGCTTTGACCCATTGAGCGTTTTCAAGGAAAATCTAACAGAAGTCACTGTGAACTTGACCGTTGACCCACTGACCCCAATAACAATAGGGATCATCTACATGTTGCAGAAAACTGTGACCCGTAGAGCATTATCAAGGAAAATCTAACAGAGGTCACTGTGACCTTGACCTTTGACACACTGACCCCGAAAACAATAGGGAACATGTACATACTGCAGGGAACCTTCTGAGCAAGTTTGATGAAAGTTGAATGACAATTGTGACCTGTAGAGTGTTATCAAGGAATTGCTACCAGAGGTCAGTGTGACCTTCGTCTTTAACTCACTGACTCCAAAAACAATAGGGAACATCTACAAATTGCAGGAATCCTTGTCAGCAAGTTTCATCCAAGTCAAATGAATATTTCGACCTGTAGAGCGTTATCAAGGAAAAGTTTAAGGACAGACGGATGGACGAACCACCATGGCCTTAGCTTCAGTAGAATTAAAAAATAGTACTAGACCCCTATCCTCATTGCTTTTGCCCAATAGATGATCTATGAATTGCAATATCCAACAATGGCTGCAGAACTGAACTATTGGTCTTTGTACAGCAGGACTCATGTCCATATAACATATAGCATTTTAGTTTACATGCTAAAGCTAAGCGCTATCACTATCAGAATATTTTCACAGCAACAAAAGTTATGCAATATTCATTTATACCTGGTAGTTATGACTCTTCTGATTGGGAACTTTCTTCTGTACCTGACCCTCTGCTACGGCATCAAGTTTCTGTCCAGGTCGACACTTTCCCCATCTACAACTCTGCAAATGAAAAACACAAGTGTTGGTGTTATAAAGCCTGCGTTTTAAATAATATGGCAAAACATACAATATTGATATTAGTTGAAGTGAGACTGTGCCTGACAAAATATTGCAATGACAGACTTTAGCAGATATGGTATTTAAAATCAAAGACAATTTGGTCTAGTATATATCAAAAAGTTCAATACATTTTAAATGTACAAAGCAAGGTTAACTGTCTTTAAATCCACAGTCAATGCTACCCTACATTGTTAATCACAAGCAGTATCTCCAAAGTAACTTTGTTTCCTGTATCACATTCTACCCATCATAATGGTACTGCAACTGATATATCCATACTTTACGTTGTACAAATGTATATACAAAGGATGTGTACGTGTAATTGAAAAATGTGAAAAAAACTATTCTTTTTTGCTAATACACAGGCAAACTAACCTTTTCCTCTTCTTTGACACATCTAGAGTCAAAAATAATTTGTCTGCCTTTTCCATCGCTGTCCCTGAATAAAACCAACCTTACACACTTTTCATTAAACTGTGGCTTTTTCCAGCTGAAATTCAAAATGTTAAAACAGTTAATATACTATATTTTTCAATGGTCAATTTGGCTGCAATAACTGCAGTACAAAAATTGAAATTTTTTTGTGAAAATTGTCAAATTTTGCTATGAAATTCTGAATGAATTACATCTTATAACTGAATTAAAATTCTGTCATGACCCAATTCTTTTGATTAGTATGGTGAAAGCTAGCACCTAAAGTTCCACTGAAATGCTTCATGCATCACAGAAGAATTTATCTCTAGTGTTTCTGCCAGCTATGGATTTGAAGGGGTCATTTTTGACCCCTTTTATCAGAATTTGGGGGTCATTTAGAAATTCTAATTGTTGTTTTTTGATTGACACGGCAAAATTGCCGTGTCTCATTGAGCATAGGAGAAAATTCCCACAGGTCAAATTGACACAAAGGACATTTTATTGCCGGTCAAATAAGGGTATTCCTCGATTTTCAGGGCCTGAAAACGTTAAAACAGTTACGTTTGGCGGCAAAAGTTGACGGTCGGTCGGGCCACCAGAAACCTAACTCTTTTTTTAAGCCTAAACAATTTGTCTTGCATCTCATAGACGTGAGAGGTTCTGAAATGGTTATTTTGTAGTCATTTGCGCATACACTTTTAATTGCGTCACAGAAGACGCTCTTTGCTATTTCTGTTGTGTGATTGACAAAATGAGAGCGTCAAAAACGCAGAAAATGCACACTCGCATAAATACTGTCTCGGTCATCTTTACTTTATTTATACAAGTAACAATTGTTCAGGTCCGGAAAGGCCTAGTGACAGATAGCAATCAACAACCAAACAATTATTCAAAGGACCCCTGATCGACAAATCTGCAAGTCCGGGAATCTGCAAGTTAAATTTATTCAATAATGCTAATGCCAGTAATAAGTTACAACATTTCTGTTTCATGTTTACCTTTTCCCTGAAATTTCCTGATGCAAAATTTGTCCTTTCAACGATGTATAATAATTCTGCGGATAAACTAGTCCATTTATCACAGGCATTTTCATTTTCACACGTCAAACACAACTGAATTAAACAGTCTTACATCTTTCACAGACTTTACTACATCAGTAACAAAATCATTCATAGTCAGATAACTGTGACAAGTCACTATTGATTTAGGTCACATGCTTGTCTTGTGCGTATATCAGCCATGCATATCAATTCATGACAAATTGTAAACAAACTCCGTAAGTATATATTTCCCATTTTTTGCAGTCACGAATTTACAGCAGTGTTCAATAATTTCTATCTTTTTATTATCTTTAAAGCACATTGGAAATTTTACACCAGAAAAGTATATAGAACGTACGAGAGCTACATAATTCTTTATCAAGATTTACCCTGTTACCTGTCTTGTGACATACTCGTGACACTTACAAATTTTACCGCGGTTACAATGAAAATACGTGTGTTACTTTTGACATGGCCATACTTACTCGCTTCTCGTATCACTGTAAGAAGATTTTCTACTGTTCTGTCTCCCGAATTTTCGAGGATTTAGTAATTTTTGTAAAAATGCCATACTGTTTTACTTATTGGTCTCCATTTTCATCATCACATGACGGCTTATCATCCAAAACATTGTATGTTAGGAACGTTTCGATTGGCTATTAGACATTTTGGCTAAAGGCCAAAATGCTATTTTTGGAACGGACTGAAAACCGCAATTATGGCAGGCCGTTTACGCAAATAGTGTCACATCAACTTAAAGTGAATTACTAACACCATTCGAATGTTATTTTAAATCTGGAATTGCAATGGGCGTCTTCTCAAAAGGAAAAATATGATAAACTGCATCGAATGCAACCTGCCTATATAACACTCGCGAAAGGAGTTGGCAGAGATTGGTTATTCATAGATTAGATAGATAGATAGATAGATAGATAGATAGATAGATAGATAGATAGATAGATAGATAGGTAGGTAGGTAGGTAGGTAGGTAGGTAGGTAGATTAGATAGATGGATAGATGGATAGATGGATAGATGGATGGATGGATGGATGGATGGATGGATGGATGGATGGATGGATTATCGATCTATATCGATCTATCGATCGATCGATCGATCGATGGACGGATCGATCGATCGATCGACCGACCGATCTATCTATCTATCTATCTATCTATCTACCTATCTTATCTATCTATCTATCTATCACACCATCACACTAACTACCATCACTACATCATCACTATCTACTATCTATCTATCTATCTATCATCTATCTATCTATCTATCTATCTTCTTCTATCTATCTATCTATCTATCTATCTATCTATCTATCTATCTATCTATCTATCTATCTATCTATCTATCTATCTATCTATCTATCTATCTATCTATCTTCTATCTATCTATCTATCATCTATCTATCATCTATCTATCTATCTATCTATCTACTATCTATCTATCTATCTATCTATCTATCTATCTATCTATCTATCTATCTATCTATCTATCTATCTATCTATCTATCTATCTATCTATCTATCTATCTATCTATCTATCTATCTATCTATCTATCTATCTATCATCTATCTATCTTCTTCTATCTATCTATCTATCTATCTATCATCTATCTATCTATCTATCTATCTATCTTCTCATCTATCTGATGTGATGTGAGATAGATGTTGTTGAAAATTTGAGTTTAATAACAAAAGATTTAAATAATAAATAATTATATTTTGCCTTTCAAAAGCGAAAGTATGTTTTCCAGATATCAAATCTTTGCAATTTACCAGAAGTCTCCAAGAAAGAGACTGCAAATAAGTTGTACATGAATAAGAATGCCTATTTTAAATTATATCCTCGAAGAACCAGTTTCAGTGTCCCTAAGAATACTTCTGGCAGAATTACCAAATCTTTTGAAGATGACCTATTCTCGTTATGAATTACTATTGTGCTATCTGTCCTCAGTCTGTGTGATGTATAATGAAGTGGAAAATATTCCAACAAAATTATATAGTACTGTTTATCACAAGCACCCCTGTTTTGCATTACAGTCGTACCTATTTCAGTGACCCCTACTTCATTTGAAAACAAGTGACAATAGCTGGTATTTGGCATTTGCTCGAAGTTTACTTTCACAAACTTGTTTATAATGAGATACAGAGTGTCAAAAGGGAATAAGAAAAGGGCATCAAAAGTGGGGTTACCCTGGAAATATCAACCCCATGATTAAACTGTCCCTTTCACCACATTTTCTCCGAATCTGAAGAAAGCTAAAATGGTATAGTTCACAACCCTGGTATAATTAGTTATCCGAAATATTGCACTTAGAAATGACTGCATACTTTCAAAGGGTCACTGAAACAGGTCAGTCACTGAAACAGGTCCTTCTACGATAGTTGAAAGAACTTTACTTGCAATGATGTGCAACATATATCTCTGACTGTTTACAACATGCAATGAAACGAAAGTAGGATAAAGAGACTACCCAGGTCAATTTTGTAGCATCAAAATGTCATGAACTCACCCAGTGCGTCAATGGACGTGAATCTTTTTTTAAAGATACTTCTCGTTAGAAAACAATACCAGCTGTGATGTTGACCGAGAAAAAGAATTACAATGTGTGCCAGTTTTGGCACTTTTACAAAATAATTGATATGATATGTGTCGTTTTACCACTTTGTATTACCTAGACATTCGTTTGACTTCTTGTTGTCTTAGGAGCGAAAGTTAGTATAGACCCACTTCATCTGGAGTAATCTAATAGCGGAAAATACAAGACAACCATGTTTGTTCTAATGGAGAGACAACAGGGATAAATCAGATTCAGATAAGTTGTATTCAATCCTTTCTAGAAAGCAATACCAGTTGTGACACTGACCGAGAAAAGAAATACACAAATGTTGGTACTCGAATGATATATGCCGTTTTACAACTTTTAATTAGCTAAACATTCGTTTGACTTTCCTTGACTACCCGGACTTCACGGGAGCCTTGTTAAAAAATGGTGGAATCCGGGGCGGACACGCCGGCGTATGAATGCGGGGTTATCAAACGTAATTCTCGTTAAACAGTTACATGTCGCATTTTAATGAAAGTACATGTCAATGTAGAAAGCTGTATTAGTGACTATTTAAGAATGCGTGTACAAATTATCAATGGGATCATTTTCATGATTTCATGGCTCTGTTAGACTATTAGCGATGCAGATGTGTACACAAAATTATCCAAGAGAAGAACCCACCTTTGTAACAAAACACTAGCTAAGATCTGTCATTCAATACACGGAGAGCAACACAAGAAAAATTAATCTAAATACGAAGACATTTCACATAAAATAAGCCTTTGGCGACGTAAAAGTACATAGACACTCGTGTTAATATAAATCATGCGTTTCACATATGAACAATTAAATTTTGTTTTGATCTGGTAAACACCTCATACCAAATATCGAATATACAGTTAATGTATCACTATTTGGGAATATATATTTTGTTTTGTTCCTAGGAGTTCTGAAAAATTACAATCTCTCTCTATATATAACTTCCGGCTTTGTAAAAGAAAACAAATATGGCGACGAACGAAAGTTTGAGAAGATGCCGTCAGTTATGTACCACTTTGCATATTAACTGAAGATTCGTTTCTATGAAATATGCATTTAGTTTGCAGTTAATTTGTCACCTTATGGGAATTTATATTTAGTTTTGTCCCTTAGACTTCTGATGAACAAATATTTATATGAATATATTCTTCTTAGTTAACACACTGGATGTTGCAATTACTTGTAACTATCATAATGGTATAAACAGTATGATGCAAGTGAAGCAAGTCATGTAAGACATTTTTTTCTGATAAAAGGTGTGTACATTTGTGTGGAAATCAAACGATATCATGAAATATTGAAATGATAATAATATTATGATGATAAAGTGAGTTACACTATGAGTATTATATCATGATATTCAAATCGAGTCCTGAACGAAAATCAACTGCATACTGTTACACATAGCCATTCCCCCTCCGAGTGTTCTTTCTATGACCAAGAATTTGAGGTAAGAGGAATGGATATGGTATAGGTTCAAATTTAATAAAATATATGTAATTATAACGTTATTGAGGGTCATTCACCTGCACTTTCTCTGTGTTAATGTCGCGCTTGCACTCAAAAAATCTGAAATTGTATGCTTTGCATAAACGTTTGCGAAAAATCAATAGAGGGAGCCTCAAAACCAGGGTAAGTTTGTGTTATGATTTTTGGACACTGCACTGTGTCTTAATGCCCTCTACGACTGTATGCAATCTGAATAAAATAAGTTCAGTACTTAAGGAGTTATGGCCCTGACAAGAAAAAGTAATGAAGGGAGATAGTTAAAAAAAGACAAGCTAGGGTTATGGTTCTTGTAAACTGCACTTCCTCTAATACATGTCACTTTACAAATGTTATCAATTTCAGATGCAAGACAATGCATGAAACATTGAGTAAATTGGGTTCAAAATAAAGTTTTGAAAAAGGGGCGTTGTCCTTTAAGGGGTTATGCCCCGGGCAAGAAAATTCAATAAAGAGATATAATTAAAAATTATGACGAGCTAGAGTTAATGTCCTTGTACACTGCACTTCCTCTCAATGTCCTCTGTCTGTGTGTCTAAAGTTTAAATAAATTTCCCCTGAATACTTTTCATAGTTATGCTCCGGACAAAAGTGTGACGGTCGTACGGTTACACGAACGCACGGACGGATGGACAGACGGAGCCAATTACCATACCATATAAAAATAATGATCAAATTATAATGTCAGTTACCATACATCAATCAACTACATTGAAATTGTCATTTACACTTCATGACAGTGTTGCAACAAACATTTGATACATAACCATAATTAATTGAGTGTTGTCCCTTAAAGAGGCACTCCATACATCTAGCAGATTATATTCTCGAATCATAAATTATGCGTTCAATGAACGTAAAATAATAAATAAATACAACTTCAAAGAAGAACCTATGGCGAAAAATGCCTAATTTTACTAAAATTAATCAATGCAAAGGCTTTTTGTAATAAATCGCATCCAACCATTAATTGTACAACAACAACTCTACATAGACTACTGAATGGTTTACGGTACTGCAGTATATTTTAAACCGCTGATTTTATCGATAATGCCTGGGAATGCATAGCTGAAACTTTTACGTTAAGTAGACATACTTCCAAAGATTATATTATTTATTTTTTGGAGGTTATTTAGTCGATATCAGTTATAGGGTATGTCCCTTTAATTGAGCTTTATAAACAGTACAGAACAGAACAGAACTTTATTATTCACAATACATGTAAAACATGCAAACATGAGGTATACACAACATACAAATACATGTAAACGAGGCTCGTTACATACAAAACATACAATTTGACATATTATTTGAAAGTATTAAAGCATAATGTATCACAAATATAAATGTACCCCCAAAACTACGTTCTTACATTTTGCAATACTACTTAAATAAACCTACACAGTTTAAGAAATTCAGATTTGTTACTTGTACACATTATTTTTTCTAATTTGAACATATATTTGGACGGCAATAAAATACGGGCTAAGATATTGCTTTCTTTCAACACTCAAATAAGTGATGTATGTCGTCGCCAATCTTATGCCGACAAGTAGTACAATTTCTTTGATCAGTTTCAATCGGCAAACGATGATTTCTTGTTCTAACTTTATAAAATAAAATAAAAGAGATGTTTTGATACTAGACAAATAAGATTCAGTGCCAAATGACTTTTTAAAAACTCTATCAAACATACCATTACTTGAATTATCAACGAGAGAATACCAGTCATTTAGAAACAAGTCCTTCAGTTTTTGTTGTACTGCAAGTTTTAACCATTTAGAATTAGGAAACGTATGCTCAGTCCACACGTTAATAAAACCACATTTAAGCAGTATATGTTTAGTATTGTGCAGCCATGGGAATTTTAGTTTCAATTTTTCATCAGGTAAGCCCTCTGAAAGATATGAAAGATTTCTGTAAAGTAACGAAGATAATTTATTAGGTATATCAGTTTCGGCTGTGACATATAATCTTAACCAAAATGATACTACATGTATCTTTTCCTGAATATCTGTTGCTAAAGGCATACACCCAGTTTCTCCGTACACATAATTTGGCGTCGACCGTTTTACTTTTAGGATGTATTTTAGAAATTTTGATTGTACTCTTTCGACTACATCAAGTTTTCCAAAGCCCCAAATTTCGGGCCCATATAGTAAAATTAGTTTGACGGTTTTATTAAAACGATCAATTTGTAAGTCGATTGGAAGACTTCTGGGTGCTGTGGGGCTCGTTTTGGGGAGGCTGCGTTTTTGGTACGTGGCATTCCCTGTTTGATATTATTTTTGTTTTTAGACGATTGGAATTTTTAATTAGACTGTACATTGCTCTAGTTGCTAGAGTTGAAATATGTTTTTTACAATTATAGAAAGATCCACTCTTACTAAAATGAATTCCCAAATATTTATATTCCGCTACGACTTCTAACACCTCATTTTTGAATGTAAAATGTAACATATTTTAAAAAACAGTTAATCACCCTTGATTAACAACCATTAAGTTGATGTACTGGTTTGTTGTCCACTGATTGAAATCAAAGGTGTTCATGTTGATCTTTGCTTTTGGAATAACATTATTCGTTTTGACGCAAATTCAGATGTTTAAATGTAATGCATGTAATAATAATATTCATTATTTTATTGTCTTTTATTTTTAACACACTGTAATGTTTCTGTCAAATGTGCACATTTATATGCCATAATAAATTTGAAAATTTGCGTGCATGTACATAAAATACAGGAATTAAACATAGGTCTTACTTAAAAGGACATTCTCTACAACATGGAGGTCTTGTTATTTCTGATGTATAATATTTGTTAAATGTACACATAAATAAAATAAATGAAAGCGTTTTTCGAAGGAAAATGATACATTGAAAAATGTAAAAATATACTTTGTACACAAACGCCAAGTTTTGCAGCAACCTACGATAAATTGGTGTCCACAACATTTTGACGGTTACGACCCTTTACCAATTATGATGGGTTTTTTTAACTGAGCATTTGGTCAAATTAGTGTTATACCTTTTTTCGACCAAAATTGGGGAAATGTTAGTTGAATATGTAACACACAAAAACTGTACATGTAATGTCAAACAGGCATACATAGATTTTCTATCTGTCATAATTCAAAAAATAATCTGATATTACTACACTAGCAAAAAGGCATATAGTCTAATAAATTCGAAGTTGAAGCCAGCGAGATATGTTTTGGATGGGCGCTTTCTCTGAGGTTTGACAACTATAGACATACCTACCTACCTATACCTACTTATACCTACCCACCGACCCTCCCACCTACCTACCTACCTCTAAACTGTTAAAATAGTAAAATAATTAAAGGTTTAAAAACAACTATTGTAAGATTAATAATTGAGTTGGGCCACTGCCTGCTTGACTGATTCAAGATCAGGCAGGATCGCAATATGCGTGGGTAATCTATTCCACAGGACTGTGGTATGGGGGAAAAGGGCCGGAGTACTTAAAGAAGTTTTAGCAGAGACTAAATGGGTGCATATGTCTTGTTAACCTGTTTGGGACTTCTGGGTAACTGGGCAGGAGATTGCTCCAAGATTGTAGTATATTTTGTAAAACATGACCAATTTGGAAGCTTGACGCCTGTTCTCAAGGGTGCTCCAGTCGAGGGTGTTGTGCAGGTCTGTCAAATCTATGAGCCGAATAAATTAGGCTGAAAGGTATAGACAGTGAAAGTGACAATTTATCTTCGCAAAGCCCTTAAATTAATATGGTCACTTTAAAAACAATTTAAATGGTAAATACTTTATAAATGACCATAATTTGAGTGAATTGAAAATTGTGGATGAAAAGTCTACGGAGGAAATGTCTAAGGGGTAAACGTCTTGGGAGGAAACGTCTTGTGGGGGATTCTATGACAGAAAATGACTTAGTCGAGGGGGGGGGGGGGTCTGAAATTCGTCTATATTACCTGCCCCTATTCACTAGTAGTAGTCGGGAACCGGACTATCCTTTCCGTGGTCTGGCCAGGCTTTACTCCTAACCACATTCGCAAGCACTTTAGTATCACCCACTTACTACTCTTCAAAAAGAAGATTTACACCAACTTTCACGTGAAAATAAAGTCAAAACTTTTTCATCGTAAAACTTCATAAAATTAAGCAATAAACTTCGAAAATGGCAGAATTCGTAAACGAAAGAGTAGAGGAAATGCTCCCAGAGTTGGAGCAAATGGAGAGAGTGAAATTATTCACGAGGAAGGAAATAAGGTGTTTTAAACTTTAAAAAAGTTAAATTTAAAATAAGGAAAGGGGAAAGGTAGTCAACCAAAGGGGTCTGTAACACTAATGTCGGGGCTATAGGTTTCATCCCTACAGCCTATGCCTGTATATTTCATTTGAATATTGCTTTTGCAGAATCTGCCACACAATCGTTAAATGACAACAAGGGCTTTTTTGCCTTCTTTAGCAGAAGTTGATGTTCGGCTACTATACAATTGAAATATTTGATTTATTCACAATTGGAGGCCTAAAAATTCACTAAATGCATGGAATTTCACAATTATACTGCGACAGGGAGTACTTATTTAGTTAGAACAATGCTCCAACAATTGCACCTAGATGAACGATTCCAAAAAATAAACAGAAACAAGAGGCTGTTGTAACAAAAACTGACAGAAATAAGGTAGATTTATGACTTGTAACAAACTTCAATTGACAGAATGGCAAAACTGTTAAGTACAGGTACATAATCATATACAGAATAAGCTGTAAATGGTGACAACTCTTGCTGCAAAGTCTTCAGGGCCTTTGCTGTAGATCGCCAATGTCGCCATTTGCCATAATTTTAGAATCTGGTGCTAAATTTTGCTAGTTCGTGGAATTAAGTGGCACATTCATTTTTCAGTCGTCGTATTTGTTTTTTTCCGTTATGATATAAGCGGCCTAGAATTGGTACCCGATTCACACGTTTTACTAAGTGTTAATCGAAAGAAAACTGATAACAAGTTCAATCTGTGTATTGTCATTTCGGATATTGATTTCGGGTGACACTTTGAGAAGATAATTGTGATTGGCTGATAAATCAATTATGAAACTTTCTGGCAGCTTGTATATATCATATGAAGTGTACGGATTATCCCCCAAATTAATGACAATTATGACTTAGTTTAAAGATAAAAAGAGCAACATGTTTAGACAAAAAGACAGACAGGCTTGTTTGTAATTTTTTCATCGTGATTGTTTTGTCAACTTTTTAATTACAATTATGATAGTTTGCTGTTTTCTGCAATCATTTTGTAATTATCTTTTAATATTATCCCAAGAAATTCTAACTATATGATCACAAGAAATTTGGGTGGTTTCAAAAAAAATGAAGACATTTCTTCTATTTCAGATAAACTGAATATTATGTGATTTTTAGACAAACTTCTGCATGCAGAATCTGCGCTTTAGTGTTTTACTTAGAGTTGCAAAGTTTCCTCTTTATTGAGTTACTGGTTAAAAAGTTATAGTATAAAACCTTGCCAAAAACATCCCGAGTGTAACGTTTTCTGTGTGACATTTTAACATTAACATTATATTCAAATGTTAAAATTTTAAATAAATCTTATCTTACTTTAATAAGTCTTTTTCCTACTAAAAATTTAGCAAGCACCTGTGATTTTTAACACTATTTGTTAATGGTTGTCCAGATTCATTAAGATTTGTTTCACTTTAAATAACCCACTCACTGGAATATTTTTCAGTAAAAAATATACTTTTTGAATTCAAATAGCTGGTAATTGTACAGTGGCATCTAAAATATGATTAAAACTTTGTTTCTTTATAAAGTTATGTTATGCTTTGTTAACCATGTTGCACAATTGTATTTAAGACCATTAATATAAACCAGATTGATACAGGAGCTCAGTGACCCAGGAAGTCCCGAGTGTAACATTTTGACTTTTGAGTATGCCACTTTTATATTCTCTGCCTAATTCTTTATTTTATTTTACTTTTTGAGACAAGCATGTCAGTATAAGTATATCTGCGACTGACATGATCAAGTAGTAAAGCATGTTAATTCTCTACACGATCATAACTGATGTCCCGAGTGTAACACCTTTTTTGACATGTTGATTGTCACATGTAAATGGCAGGGGGGGCAGAAATTATCAAATAAATATCTTCTATAGTTTAGTTGCTTCATATAAATGACACTGTAACATTTTAATGCTTTACACCTGTAGAATGAAGTACCTGTGATTGAGTTAAGTATTTAAAACGTGAAAAAAATACTAATATTTGAATATAATAAGCAGTTTCTATTTAGTATGTTACATGAAGAATAAAACATCTTTAGTATAATTAATGTTGATTTTTACATGATGTAAGTGAGCATGAATTTCATTTATAATATTATTATTACAAACAAATCATCCCAGGTTTCCAAAGCCATTAAATGTTACACTCAGGACACTAAAATTAAAATTCTGTTATATTTTCACTCAAAATGTTTCTTGAAACAGGAAATTATTTGAAACAAACAAAACAATGCCAAAACTAGTTGTTAAAAACTCCCTTTAAAAGGGAGAACTACAAGTTCAAAGGAAATAACTGAAAAATATGATGAGGAAAAAAGGTGACTTCTTCTATGGAGACGGAAACCTTGTAAGCAACTGAAAACTAACTTAAGTCTAAAGAAAAGGTTAGAGAAAATAAGGCAAAAGAAAATACTTCAAAATAAAGAACAGGCAGAAGGTTAAAAAGTTGAGAAAACAAAAGCTTGAGTTTGGTGAAGAATAAAAAGCTTAAGAAAACAAAAACTGAGAAAAAAGAAGGCTAAACAGAAGGCAAATGATTTAATCATGTATTACAAGTAACAGAGAAAAAAACCCGACTCTTTGAACCTATCCAAAACGGAATTCCCTGTTAAAAGTGCTTTTCTTTTTATCCTCTTTCTGCTTTCTTTCTATCTATGCATGCACTAACAGTGGTCTTTTTATTGTTCTAGTCCTGACGACCCTAGATTTCTCCTTAGGTGACACTGCAAAGACCCCCGACAGGTGTTACAAGGTTATAGAGATAGATGCAGAAACAGGGCGATCTGAGTACCAGACCCTCTTCACAAATAGACCCCTTGATAATTTCCCCATATAGCATGGAAACACATGACACTACCTCTTGATTTCTTACCAGTTCTTCTCTTAGATAGATGTGAAACCCTGAAAAATGTTTCTGAGATTTTCAATGCACCCGGCCGGGATTCGAACTGAGAATGTCCCATATTGGTAGCCCGGAGTATTAACCACCTGAGCACTGTGCCTCCCAACTTTTAGCTCAAACCCTTAGCCTGATTCCAGCTGTTACGAACCATGGTGAAGGGCTGGTCAATGTCAGCTATGCTAAGCAGTGCATAGAGCAAAGTAATGAAGATCATAACATACATATGATATTGTTCAGTACCTGAGTTACAATTTGTCTTTTTAAACTGCATTGAAAAGAAGGGCTGGCAGATAAGAGGGCAGACACCTGAAGATGGAAACTTTATTTCTCTTTAAAGTAAATGGGCACATTATTGACATTTCAGTAGCTGTCTAGTTGTCTTGTGTCCCGAGTGTAACAAAAGTAAAGACTTCTAGAATACCTTCAGAACTAAATTTAGACGCCTTAACCTTGTCCTACAAGCGTGAAATTTTATTATTTTTCTTTTAATGTTTAAATATTGTAAAACAGGTCTTCTCATATTTTCCTTTTATGCATTTATAGAACTACAAAAAGTTTCAACCTTTGATTTAAAAAATTAAAAAGTTTGAAAACTGAAAAAACGCAACTTTCATAAAAAAACAAAACCAAATATCAAATTTTTGTGTTCAAATGTAATTTTCAATTATATACTATGACAAAGTGAAGAAAGGATGATTTCTATTAAAGTCTTTTATTCAATTTATGGTATATGAAAATATACCCATTGTTTAAAAAGTTCATTTATTTCAAATAAACACTTAAAATATATAACTACTGACATTTTCAAATTCTTTAATCTTTGATGTTTTTAGAAAATTCAGCTTGTCTCTGTTAAATTGTGATAGAAATGATCAGCTTTATTTTATATCTAAAAATGACCCCTAATGTCACACTTTTTCCTCATTTATTTTGAAACCACCCATTTTCAACAATGGGAATTAAAATTTATTTTTAATTGACATTTCAACATTGCCAAAATTGAAATTCTCCAGTTAGAAAAATTGAAATTGGCCATTATGCCCAAGATAAAAGACAAATAAAAAGGAAATGTTTTGTGACAGCTTCAAAATTCAAAATTATTTGTGTTGTTACATGATGTAATATATGCTTAGAAACTAATCAGAGACTAAACTTGCAAAATTTAAATGGTTTTAGTCACAGAGGAATCAAACCTTTTTTATGTTCTTATACATATTATAAATGATAATAATTCATAATGAATAATTTAACAATTATTTTTAATAGGGTATAAGAACATAAAGAACATGTTTCATAGGGCTGTGCACGTAACCAAATGAGAATCAATGGTGAGGAAAAAAGATATCCCTAAGCACCGAAGTATACACTACAGTAGTATTATCTTGCCTCCTGTTTGAGCACCATTACACAAATATTCCTTTTTTTAAATCTAATGCATACATTTCGTCACATAGTAACACAAATTAAATTTCACAATTGGCAAATGATAACACGCTATATTTTTCACAATTTGGGTCCCAGTGCGCTAATTTTTTCACAAATGTATAGGCTAGGGAGTGTTCACAATTCTGGGTGAAAAAGCCCTGGACAAACAAGAAAAGTAATTTACTAGAACTAGGTATTTTGGACACAGAACAACTTGAGTACTCAAAAGACAGGTATGATATCTAGTTTTAGTAAATTTACTTCTTGTTCCTTGCTTTGACGAAAGTGCGCCGGATTTCACCGGGAGGGGGGGTGAAATGAATAGCTTTCTGATATACTGGCGAACCCTAGGGATATACCGGTGTACGCTGAAAGGGATGAAACATACAGCCCAAGTAAGCCAATATCAAGCAGCCTGTGATAATGCCTAATTTTACATATAAATACAAGGGGAAACATCCTCAACATGCATACATAATAAATACAAGGGGAAACATCCTCAACATGCATGCAGGGTTTCCGCTGTAATTCGCCAAATTCGCAAATGGCGAAAAAAAAATGTGAGTGGCGAAAAAAAGTCTACCCTGGCGACCATTTTTTTCATAAACATCAAATACCTGTATCATCAAGGCATATTATCCATCCGCTAATCGTATAATTGGGCGCCCGGAAATAGCAATATACAACCTAATTGGTGACCACGGTATGTTACGTAATTGACACGGATTAAAAGTTAATACCTAGTTTATTTTTGTCTGAAGACGTCTCAAGCTGTCAAAATAATTGATGCTTGTATAATAGCCAATCATCTCGTGTTACAATATCGCCAATCATCAGCACCGTACCGCCCTCATCTGATTAACGCAAAATTATTGCCAACATTTATGTAATTGTCGGTAGCTCTCACAGTCGGATCGTCTAAACAATGAATAACCCTCGACGTCCCAAAATAAAAAGTAAATTATGACTAAAAGCAAAGAATGTTCGCAACGGAAATCGCTTGGTATAATTTGTAAAGTTAAAAACAATTCTTTGCAAAATTCTTGGCCATTTTTGGCAGTCGAATCGAAAAACAATAGCTCAATACTTGATCATTAATTAAGCCCGAATCAAAGTGCCGACTTCGAGGACGTGAATATTCTTTGTAAAAAACAAACTAATTTACTTTGGTTAATTAATCAAGTTCAAGCATTTTGTTGTTTAATATTGAGAAGTTTAGAACATCAAAAATCGTTAGATTTATTAAGAGGCTACAGGGCACTTTTTTTTTTAAATCAAAAATATATTTCCCCTTCACGAAAAAGTCCCCGTTAAAAGTTGACAAAAAAATTGAAGATATGATGAATGTACCGGTAGCCTGTTTGGAACACGTAACCCTCTATCAATAAAATCAATTCAGAATGATTTCTTGCAATTATATCGTAAGATTCATATGAAATTGTGACACAAAAATCGTTGTTTTTCACCTATTTTCACGATCCTGTTTTTTTATTTCTCCAAAGAAAACAGTGTTATAAAGACTCAAAGAACAGATAGAAATACATGTACGATGTTTTCAGCTAACAACTGCATTTTACCACATATTGAAATAAAATAATTACAATTAATATAAAGTTATTGTGTTAATATAAAAAAAAGATTTTGAAATCAAGTTAATATAATATTAATTTGTCAAACTACATGTCAGGAAAGGCTTTGAAATGAGTTGAAAAGAGATGCTTCCAGGGGCCTAAGACTGATTTTTAAAAAAAAAATACATGTTCAATGCATATGACAGGGCATTATAAGATCCCAGGCCACAAGAATTATGTGTGTATCTGGTCTTAATACATCTTATACAGGTATTCAACACACTTCAAATGGTGTCTTTTTGGTCTGTAAATTAAACAAAAAAGCCAAGAGGGGGGCACCCCTCCCCAACCATCCCCCTTGCATACTGCTGAATATAATAATTGTGGCCAAAAATTTTTAGGGCCGGTGGAAACCCTGTGCATACATATAAATACAAGGGGAAACATCCTCAACATGCATACATATTAAATTAAAAATATTTCACAGCAAATAATAAAGGAATTTATCATATTTTCTTTGACCGCCTTCACTATTGAGTATTGTTTTATTATGAATTTATGTATGATACTACTTCAGTCATAGTTCAAATGTATTTTGCAGACTAATAACAAATAAGAGAAAGATATTCGAATATAAGTTGCGAAGAAAACAGAAAGTCAAAGAAGATTATTTGCAGTACATACAGGTGAGTTTTTTATAACATTTATTTCTGATTTACTATATCTAATAATGAAAAAAATAGTTCAAAATACATGCATATTTTGATATGTGTAATGTACAGTTCATGTGGCTTCAGCTTTTAAGTGAACCTAGTAAACGTTCATGTGGCAAATGACCACTGTTATTTGGCAACATTGTTGACTCAATAAAATGGTGTACATGAGCAATATACCAGTAATGATAGGTCTTTGTTTTGTTAGTTTGATATTTGCTATGGTATGTATGGTTTCCAATGGTCACAAATGGCTGAAGTCAGAGTCCTTTAAAATGTTTTTGACAAGTATAAACAGTACATACTGTCATAATATGCATGTATCTAAATTCTGTTATGGTTAATGTTCTTTTAGTGCACTTTGCAATCAAGTTTCATAATCAAAAAATGTTTTCTGACCTGATATGCTACATATATCACTCAGGATCCACTGCATACAATCTCTAAAGAGTGTTATAATGTGAAAAAATTAATGATTTTGGATTATGCAAACAGCATAGAAACTATCACACATATTCTTAAGCAATTGATAATGATAAAACAATCACCCCCAAAAAAACTGATTCTGATCTTCATTAGATATTTATTGATCATTAACAAGGATACATGGTAAAGTCATGCAAAATGTGTGTGTTGGGTTTTGAACTTATGAATGATAATAAATAGTTACCTTAGCTACAACACTAATATAAATATCTACCTTGCACATTCTTTACTGTTTCAGTACGAGACCAACCTGCTGGCTCTGGTGAAAAAGAGAAGAGAGGTAACATATCAGTGTAAATTGAACAAGAACTTGTGTAAAACTGTTGGTCTGTACCAGACATGAAGCAATCTGTCAGCCATAGTCTGCTTGTCTCAGCCATAGTCTGCATGTATCAGTCATAGTCTGCTTGTCTCATTCATAGTCTGCTTACCTCAGTCATAGTCTACTTGTCTCAGCCATAGTCTGCTTGTGTCAGTCATAGTCTGCTTGTCTCAGTCATAGTCTGCTTGTCTCAGTCATAGTCTGCTTGTCTTATAGTCTGCTGGTCTCAGTCATGGTCTGCTTGTCTCAGCCATAGTTTGCTTGTCTCAGTCATAGTCTGCTTGTCTCAGTCATAGTCGGCTTGTCTCAGCCATAGTCGGCTTGTCTCAGCCATAGTCTGCTTGTCTCACCCATAGTCTGCTTGTCTCAGTCATAGTCGGTTTGTCTCAGCCATAGTCGGCTTGTCTCAGCCATAGTTTACTTGTCTCAATCATAGTCTGCTTGTCTCAGTCATAGTTTGCTTGTCTCAGTCATAGTCAGCTTGTCTCACCCATAGTCGGCTTGTCTCAGCCATAGTCTGCTTGTCTCACCCATAGTTTGCTTGTCTCAGTCATAGTCTGCTTGTCTCAGCCATAGTCAGCTTGTCTCAGCCATAGTCTGCATGTCTCAGCCATAGTCTGCTAGTCTCAGCCATAGTCTGCTTGTCTCAGTCATAGTCTGTTGGTCTCAATCATAGTCTGTGTGTCTCAGTCATAGTTTGCTTGTCTCAGTCATAGTCGGCTTGTCCCAGCCTTGTCTCAGCCATAGTCTGCTTGTCTCAGCCATAGTCTGCTTGTCTCAGCCATAGTCTGCTTGTCTCAGCCATAGTCTGCTTGTCTCAGTCAGTCTCAATCATAGTCTGTGTGTCTCAGTCATAGTTTGCTTGTCTCAGTCATAGTCGGCTTGTCCCAGCCTTGTCTCAGCCATAGTCTGCTTGTCTCAGCCATAGTCTGCTGGTCTCAGTGACAGTCGGCTTGTCTCAGTCACAGCGTGCTTGTCTCAGCCATAGTCTGCTTGTCTCAGCCATAGTCTGCTGGTCTCAGCCATAGTCTGCTGGTCTCAGTGACAGTCGGCTTGTCTCAGTCACAGCGTGCTTGTCTCAGCCATAGTCTGCTTGTCTCAGCCATAGTCTGCTTGTCTCAGCCATAGTCGGCTGGTCTCAGTCACAGTCAGCTGGTCTCAGTCACAGTCGGCTTGTCTCAGCCATAGTCTGCTTGTCTCAGCCATAGTCTGATTGTCTCAGTCACAGCGTGCTTGTCTCAGCCATAGTCTGCTTGTCTCAGCCATAGTCTGCTTGTCTCAGTCACAGCGTGCTTGTCTCAGCCATAGTCTGCTTGTCTCAGCCATAGTCTGCTTGTCTCAGCCATAGTTTGCTGGTCTCAGTCACAGTCTGCTTGTCTCATCCATAGTCTGCTTGTCTCAGCCATAGTCTGATTGTCTAAGTCATAGTTTGCTTGTCTCAGCCATAGTCTGCTTGTCTCAGCCATAGTCTGCTTGTCTCAGTCATAGTCTGCTTGTCTCAGCCATAGTCTGCTTGTCTCAGCCATAACTTTTGTGTATTCCATAGCTATTCAGTAAGGGCCAGTTCACATATACACAACTGAATCCAAATCAAGACTGAATTCTATTTCGGGTTCTGCTTATGCTTTCAAATACACACTAAATTTTGACCTGAATCTTTGGCTGAAATTGTGTATTACTTGGTGTGTTATAAAGAGAAAAAGGCAAGCATAACCAGGTATTTCCCTTGCTATTTTGAAATAAGAGTCCAAGGACCCTCATTCCTGTTGTTTATTGAGTCCCAGAATATTTTTGGCAGTCCTTAACAATACCAAAAAAAGTAGTGCATTACACTATTTACCATTTGCAAATGATTGAAAAAGTACAGCAACTGTCTGCTTCAAATTCTGGTCACTATTCTGCATGCATACTAGTATAATTATACACCATTCGATTGTAATATGAAGGATATAAATTAAATGCAATAAGACATTGCCTACTACTTTCATTCATTCCCTTTCAATTAATAAAACATTCAACTGTTGTTTGGTCATAGCGAAGCCAAGTGATTTGTCTTATCTTTCGGGTAAAAGCTGGTAGGCCTACCTAAAAATTACTGTATTATGATACAGTAGTCGGAATGTAACAGTTGTCAAAATTTGCGTATATCGTGCGTGTAACGTGTGTATAACATGCGTGCACGAATCGTGTATTTTGTCAATCATGTATCATATTGATCATTCATCATGCAATGTGCACCATATACTATACACGATATACGATTCCCGGTGCACGATGCACGATAGACTTATACGGTATACGATTCGATGTTTTATTCAGTTGTGAATTGTTTTACTAAGCGTGTACATCTCTGCAAAAAAGAAATAGACATCACATTGTATTATTTTTAATTCGCAATGTAGCGTGCGCCTTGTATATCATTCATATCGTGTATCGTTCTGAATCGTGTACCGTGTATTTACTGTATGTGTAACGTGCGTACATCGTGCGTGCATTGTGCGCTCTATGTGACAACTGTTACGCTCCGACTACTGTACAAGTTCAAACAAAGTGCCTAATTTTGGCCATGTTTTATTGCCTGGTACATAGAGGCTTGCATAGTAATGAAATTCAGATTAAAACAAGCGCCCAAATGAGTTGAACAGTATAACTATGAGCAAAGGGTATTTTAAGAGCAAAAAGAACCATTATGCGAGTGCTGGGGATTTGTGGTTTTAGTAACTGCGCGTCCATGAAGTCGAAATCACCATCACGGAAATTCCTCATAACATACTGATTATATATACATTTCAATTTTCAAAGCTGTTTATCCGGGTATTCTACCTGATTCTTGTATTCAGTTCCAAGCTGTCTCTTTCAACAAATTGTCTTAATAATCCTTTTACGCCTCGTCTTTCTTGAACTTCCTAAGTAGTAATTTCCATTTTGTAGTTTGACAAACCTTTGAGTGATTCCATGTCGCAGGCTATATTTTGTGTCAATGATGAGCTAAAAATAGCCAAATTGGGCGACCAAATCCTAAAAAATTAGAAATCAAATTAGTGCATGTTTCTGTTGTTGTGGTGTATATGTGATATGGCCCAAAGAAAAAGAGTAATGACACTGATCCATCTCTATGGTTGCTGGCTTGTGATCACAAAACTAGTAAAAAAATACAGAACTAATACTTAGGGATCAAATACTACTAAATGTATTTTTTCTCCCAGGTCTGTATCTTCCACATGCACGGGATGCTTTTGATACAACTTCACACAATGGTTACCCATACCCCAAGGGTGTGTCATGCACAACAGTCAGCTACCTACTCCAAGGTCAACGTGACACTTGGGGCTTAAATAAGACTACATGGAATTTTGTTTCTGGTCTGTATCATCTATATACCTAGGCCCATTTTGATATAACTTTACACAGTTGTTACCCTTGTGATGAGGGTGTGTCATACACAACACCCAGTCACCTGCTCCCCAGGTAAGGTCATACTTAAGGGCTCGAACTTTGGAAGTTTGTTGTATTGCAATATAACCTGTCTGCTCTGTATCATTTTAGTTCATCGGCCAATTTCAATATAACTTCACAGGATTGTTACCCATGTGATGAAGGTGTGTCATGCCCAACATCCAGCCACCTACTCCCATGGTCAAAGTCACACTTAGGGCTCAAAGTCTTTCACATAGTGTTGTATAGCAATATTTCCTGTACTCTCTGTAGCTTGTACATGCACAGACTGTAGTCCCACAATTATTGCCCCAATCATAAGGATGTATCGTAAACAACACCCAGCAACCTACATGTACTCTGAAATGGTTATGGTCAGACTGAGGTCTTATACATTATATTATAGCTGTACCTGTGTGTACACCCTTCTTTATAGATTGCTCCAAACTGGTAGAGCAATTTGTACTGCATGGCAATATATCATTAACTTGTTTATATATATACAATGTAAATATTTTAGACATCCATGTGAGTAACATTGTTTAATAGACAATTCTTTTCCTTCCAGAGAACTGGCTATACCTTTAAGAAGCTTGAAATTGATGTGGCAGTAGTGCAGAGAGTCCATAAACTGTTTCGAGTAAGTTGAAAAGACAGTGAATACTAAGAGTGGGTAGCAGGAGTGATTTAATTTTTCACATCCAAACAACAGACTGTATGATAAACAACAGTGTAATACAGGGAGGCATTTGATTCTTCCGCAATGTTGTCTTTATAATACCTTGAATTATGTTCAGCATTTAGAAATATTCCATTGTGACTTAAAGGACAAAATGCGATTGGATGCGTAAGTCATTAACATGACATGTTGCCAGTGGAAAACGTACCTGTACTGTGAGTGTGAATTAACAGTTATTAATATATGAGACACTTATTACTTTGCGTATATAAGGAAATAACTCAGGTCATGTTAGAAACTTATGCATGATTTATATAAAATTTATTGAAAAGTAGTTTTACATTAACTTTTAAATGTCCTTTTTTTTTGCCTTACAGATTGCGCTGTCCAGATTTCCTGTAAGTATGTAGTATACATTTCGCAGTGCATGTAGCATACACACTTTGTGTATTGTAAATCATGAAGTTTTAAGTATTTCTATTACAATGGCATAGTACTTTACAGTAACACATGTATTTACTGTAAATCACCTAAAATTTGCAAGACAGAAAGTTCTCGAGTATTTATCTCTGGGTCAATTTACGAGACCATGAATACGAACAAGCAATCCTGCTGGTTAACACTGTTGTAATATTGATAATTTACGGAGTAATTTGAATTAGCAAAATGATGTATTAGTAGTGAAGGAGTGCTCTCTTTTGAAAAAAATGCGAAAAATAAAGTTGTGTTAATATTTCATGATTTACAGTTTGTAATTCAAAATGGTAAGAGTCTATAAAAGGGAAATGGCGTAAACTTACATGGCAAAATGAACAGTCTAATGAAACTGTTCCCTGATGTACCAGGCCTACGCATGACATAAGCTGAAAATGATCAGATGTTTCCTTGTTTACCTTACATTCTGAAATATATTCTCATGAAATTTATTGTCAATCAAAGTGTTGATGAATTTGAAAACAGTGTAATGTTTCAAAAGACATTAGTTTATGCAGTAAAGTAGCTACATGTATTATGTTTGTTCATCTACATGCAGGTGTCCTATGTCGCAGTCCTTGACAGAATAGTTTTGAAGTTGAGCACAGTTTATCACATGGGAATGTTTTGACTCATCCAAGGTTCTTCTTTTTCAGGAGGATGTTAAGTTATGGCTGACATACATAGCATTTGCAAGGCAGAGGGTAAATATTTCACCAGTCACATTTTTGTAATTACAGCATTTCCTGGGTTTCGAACACATGTCGCAAGTTCCTGATCAGATGTTTAATTCTGACATTTTAAATTGAGCTAATAAGATTAAGTTTCTAAGATAAGAAGAGAAAGAGGAAAGGGCTGTCTGGTGACTTGTATGAATTGAAAGTTATGAGAATGTGTAGGTAAAGTGTGTTACTATTCACCTAGGAGTACAGGTTTCCTGTTTTGACAGAAATTTCCCCATTCTTTCTATTGGTGTGATAACTGCTCAGGATAGTTTTTTGTTGAGATAGTTAATGTAAGTTGCAAGAAATCAAGTCTACTTTTATTGATTAATAAATAAGTTTTAAAAATCAGTAAATTGTTTTTTTTCCGAGGAATTCAAACAGGCGCTGCAGTGTCTATTCTAGGATACGTGATTGCGGGATTCACCTTTTTTTTCAAAGAACACGCATATTTTTGTAACATATGCATGAAAAATTCCGCATATGAATCAATAAACTCCAAAACTGCTGAATTTCCAGTTGGCGTATTTGTTTACATGAGTACCGGAAAAGCAAAAGGGAGGTAACTCAATGAGGCAGTAATTTAATCTTTTTGTTCAACTGGGGGTTACATGGGTTGGGTAGCTCAGAGACTAAGCGCATGCACAAAGGTTACTCTAGTTACTCGAGTGAGTAACCTTTTTAAAAAAGCCCATATATAAATATTTTTGTTCAAAGAATTTTGGTAGGTTCAATTTGCATGTAAGCGAAGTGCAGATGGCAAAATCATGTCAAAGAAAAGAATCATGTTTTTTTTCCCTTAAAAGCAACACTGATCATGGATAGTCTGTAGCAGAAGCAAAGAAATTGTCACTTGGTAAATGCATGTAAAACTAAAAGGTCTGTACTGGTTTGAGACCACCAAACACGGACAACCATCAAACGGGACACTTGCGAAAACATGTGATTATGTTGTTATTATTTACAATCATATGTTCTTGATCAAACAGACACTTGATTTCTATCAACAAAGTGCAACAACAGCAGTTTGATGCAACTATTTGACCAAAAATCTAACCATTTTGTCAGTCACTGAAAGCATGTTAACATTGTTTGGGAAGTGGAAAGTGACAGACTGTGTATGCACAATATTTCTTTTAGGCCCGGCAAATAAAATTCACATGTTTTAATTTTTTATCATGATATTTCATTAATGTGCCGAATGACTGTAACATTTTACACAATTTAAAAGCTAACATAACAGTAGAACAAATTAATTAAAACTGGCTGTCTGGAAACATGGTACAGTTGGTCAATAAAATAAAACAATTTGGTGACCCCACAACATGGCCTCAAAAATGTAATTGATCTGTTCTTAGAAGTAAACAAATTAGTTCTTCTTTTCAGAGAGAGAATGCAATTGTTAGTAAGCAGTATGCAAAGATGCTTCAGGTTCACAATAAAAAACCAGGTAAGTAACACGTTTGCATACTAAAATTATTTAACTTTAAAATTTTGCTTATACAGTCATGCATATGTTTATTAATTTACAGGGTTGAAGATAATGTCAATATTGGTTTTAGTCCTAAAATTTTGCCATAAAATATTTTTTGTACGCTTTTATTGTTTAATGACTTGTCATCGTTTAAGCAGAGCTTATCCCATGGTGGGTTGTCCAAACTTACGTATAGATACTTGTGTGGCTAGGAGGACAATATGTAACAGTAAATTCAATTCATTCAGTCTGTTATGTGGCAAAATTTTCTTTTAAGTGACTAAAAGAATAATGGAGAGAACAATGGAGAGAACACTAGTATAGCTTCATAAGTGTCTTCGTTGTCTCTCCTGTATGTCCGTAAACTTTTCCTTGATAACACCCTGCAGGTCACTATTTTCATTTGACTTTCATGAAACTTGCTCAGAAGATTGCCTGCAACCTGTAGATGATCCTATCGTTCTTGTGGTCAGTGGATCAAAGGTGAATGTCACATTGACCTGAAGTTTGAAAATCTTTTCCGCTCAATATCTTGAGATTTATATCAGCCCCAGTCTTCAAACTTCATAGGATGTTTGGTCTGACTGAGTAGATGACCCATACTGTTTTGGGGGTCAAAGGTCAAGGTCACAGTGACCTGTGTTATCTTTCTTTGATAACATGACAGGTCACAATTTTCATTTGACTTTAAACTTGCCAGAATATTGCCTGCGACCCGTAGATAATCCCTATTGTTTTTGGGGTCAGTGGGTCAAAGGTCAAGGTCACAATGACCTAAACTTTGAAAATCATTTCTGCTCAATATATTTGAAATCTAATTATCAACAACAGTCTTAAAATTTCATAGGAGAATTGGACTTACTGAGTAGATGATCCCTACTGTTTTTTGGGTCAGTGGGTCAAGGTCACAGTCACATCTGTTAGCTTTTCCTTGATAAAATTTCAAAAGGTTTTCGCAAGTTTACTCAGAACAGTCCACTCAGTCCAGTAGAGCGATACTGGCCATTATGGGCCTCTTATAAAGAATCAATATAATTTTTCAATAATATTATAAGCATTTCTTTAAGCAGTAAATGTATATATTTATTACAGAGTTATGGGTTTTGGCTGCAAAGTGGGAGTTTGAGTTAAATAACAACCCTGACACAGCCAGAAGCATGCTCCAGAGAGGTCTGCGCTATAATGGACAGTCCAGAAAAATCTGGCTTGAAGTGAGTAGTCTTTAATATCTAAACTGTAAACAGTGATAGTACAACAGATGTATACTTTGATTAAATAAAATCATTGATAGGAAAGTTTCAAAATTATGAATATCTTGCATTGCTTTACGATTAAGAATGCTTGACATTGTTTTGACTGGTGTTGAAGAAGGTAAAAGTTTCTACTTTTAGTTTCATGCTTCTTTAATTGTTGAATCTAATCAACATTGCTGAAACATGTCTTGTATGAAACTCACACCAAGGGAACTAACTCCCACTTTCAGCGTGACAGCAGCTGTCTGAACCTGTTATCTAAGTTTATGACAAATTTTAATGGTTGAAACCCTTCTGAGTTGATGACATTATTTTGTGAAAAAATGATGTTTGGAATGATGTGATTCATTGAAGTAAATGAAATCTATAGCAAAGCATTAAGCTTTGCATGAATTTAAGCAGGTTTTCGTTGTCCTCTCTGAGGTCAGTAAAGATTCTAAACAAAGTATTTGATCATTATTTAATTGAATTTTGTGAGTGTTTAGTTGTTGATGAAACTGTTGTTGATTTCAGTATTACAGATTAGAGCTGATGTATGCAGAAAAGGTTAGAATTCTTATTGTTTAAATTTGTGATAGAGCAGCAAGTCAACATATCCAGTATTCCACAAGGTCACAAAAATGAACAACTGATTTATATACCATAATGTTTGGAATACTCTAAGTTTAGTGGACAACTGACGTGAGGATAAATTTTTTTATATGGACTATGAAAAATCCAAAGTAGCATCAAGCATTTTGGTATATAACTCATTTTATTAATTTTTGTGGCCCTGATACTTTTTAACAATGCCTGTTTTGGGAGCTTAGTTGCTGTATTGTTTAATTCCTATAAATACAGTTTTTGATAACTCTTGTGAAGTTTAGATTTGTAGATCAGACAGAATCTTTATCCCTACCCTTCCTGCATTCTTTAAGACTTGTCTCCATATCAGTTAAACATCTTCCAAGTTTACACAGTACCATTTACTGATTTTTTTTTTTCCATCTGGAGAGCAAACTGTGTAGAGTGTGACTAGATAAGGTTTGCTGGTCATCTGTCCTTGTTAAGGCAGACATATATGCCACCAATAGGTTGTGGTTTTCTATCGATAACTCTTTCACTAAATATAAATAAAAAAGAAATTTCACTATATCTAGAAGTTTACTGTAATATCTCCTTTTTATAATGACAATAGAAAGTTTTTCACAATTTGTTCAGGTGTATTGTATTTTGTTTTAATAAGTGTTTTATGAGACATGTATATTTTGAATTAGATGCGTAAGAGAAGGGAAATGTTGGGTGACACGCTAGAGGAGGAGGACATGGTGTCTGATTCCGTCCTCAAGGGCCAGGTTGCCACAGTTGTATATGCTAATGCAATGCAAGCCATTCCAGGTAATGTGTGAAAAAGTATTTAGCTGATTTGTAAGTTCAGTCTGTATTGGCGTAGATAGATTCGCAAGGTAGAAAGATCAGTTTTTGATAATGGCTAATTGTCATTGTTTCACTTAATGGCTAATTGTTTTATTTAATGGTTAATTGTTTCAATTAATGGCTAATTGTTTTATACCTTGCAGGTTCTACATTCTTTCCTCATAAAGATGATGTTTTCTGACCATGTAAAGATTTTATGTTCCTTCCTTTTGTAAACAGTGTAAACTTCTGTTTCAGATGATGTGCATTTTCTGCTGTCATTCCTTCCTGTATGCCAGAAGTTTGACTTCACTCAGGAACAAGAGGATACTATATGTGAACTGTAAGACATTTCTAACATATCGGATCAGCATTTCTGATCATTTTACCCTTGCCCAAAAAATCAGCCTGGCATTTAGATACATAATTATACTACAGTTTCTATCATGAAACATTTGGTTTAGATTGAAATATCCTTTATCTCAGTAACTGTTTTGTTGCAAACTGGCAGAGCCTCGTTCCCGCCAAAACAGCTACCCTCGGTGGCCGACAGTTTGATCTGAATTGCGTGCTTATGACAGAAACTGTTAGTCTTGTTGGATGTAAGTAAAGTTATATTCTGTAGTATGAGCAAAGCTACTGTGTTTTCAATTTGTATCACTTTATGATATGGTACATGACTGAAAAATGAGTACTTAGCAGAAGTAAAAGCATTGGTAAATGTATGCAAAAATGATGTGTTACATTAATACAATTTTATGCTATTCCTGTTAACTCTTAACCTAGCTTATTGTACTGGCAAGCAGTTTACCTGACCATTGTCTCTGTTAGGGTCCACTGCTAGATTTTCATGCGTGAGAGACTGTCAATTTTCTCACATAAAGACTAACGTCAGTATTGGGGCTTGCACCTCAATCAAACAGATTTTAAGTTATTCCAAGTCACTGACATTAACCACTCAACCATTGAGATGGGTCAACCTGGGGATAATCAGCACATTTTGAAGTATTTGTGTTAAAAGGTCTAATGATTGGTAAAAGTTAATAAAAGAAATATTATATTTTAGACTGCGTGAACAATACTCCAATGAGCCAGTTGCCTGGGATGCTCTTGCCAGAAGATGTTTGGGACGGGGAAAAAAGATTGATGAAAATGGTTTGTTGTCTTATAAGAAGCGTTCTTTGACGTTAGCCCAGTTTAAGGACATTGATTTTGCTATATGTATATAGGGCCAAAATTTTCCCTTTCATAGATCTTCTTCAAACTTGGCATTTTCACTATGAATGAAGTTTAAATCGGAAATTTGAAATAAAATTATTGGTCACCAGCCTTGATTTTGAATTATCTACCCTTGAAAATTAGAATATATAACAGGAAACTGTAGCATCCTAAAGGTGTGTCATGTGCATGATCTGTGTTTCCATCTGTTTTTATATGCCCATCAGCAGTTTATTTTGGCATCTTCTGTTTTAGGTTTCCCTGCTTGAATATGAAAATACGAGGTAAAATGAAAATAAAAGTAGGTTTTTTTAATGTCTGCCATTGGGACATAGTTTACTCGCATATCCTATGTCTTATTTGTATCTCAGTCAACTCTCATTTTGTTAGTCCTGCAAGATCTTTAGTATGGAACATCTTGATAGAAAGATGTACTTTTGTTGATTTTATGTTGTATATAGCAGAAAGCATATTTTTAAGTGTATAGTCTTGAGATACTTTGTAAATAGGGTCACTTTTCATTGAATAAGATAAGAACCTTCGAAATATGTAAAAGAAGAATGAACAATGTGACAGATTTTTTAACAATATGACATTGTTGTTGTATCTTACGTACAGATGAAGATCCGGAGATGAGTTTCCATAAAGTGTTTGAAGAGGCAGTGAATACAGTACCCTCAGGTAGGTCCTACATGTGGGCGTGGCTAGCTAGTAATCTATTTGTGTAATAATTATGCTCATACTTGATGCGGCTTTATAGACAAAATTAACCCTTAACCCTTGTAAGGCAGTTCCTGGATATCTTAACTTTATAGATAAACTGTTGTTTGTTACATTTATAGAAGTCACATTTATCACTATTGTATATTGTGTAGTATTTGGGAGGATTTAATTGTCGCTATTTTGTGAATTTCCCACTTTACTAATTTAAAATCTCACAAAAGATAAAATTACATAGATTTACTATTATAGAGTTCTCCTTTTGTGTATTTAAAATTCGTGAATAATTTCGTCTGATTACAATTCATAAAATTTATATCACTCGAAAATTACCCAATATACATTATTATGCTTCTACAACAAAAGTCCTTCATAATCTGTAGAAGGATGTGCAGATACTACTTTAAAGTTTATTTGTGATTATCAATTCACAAAAAGTGAACATTACTTATGGACGCAAAGCATGTTATCAAAAGCAAGTTATGGTTACATCCATTCAGACATACTTTGATGAATTTGTTGCCATCCTGAGCCTTGTTGGACACTTTTATGGAATACACCAGAAAATGTTGACCTTATGTTTCATACAGAAACCACATGGAGGGATGACTGTTTCATGGCTACAACATGACATAGTTTTCTCCCTTGGGTAGAAATGACAGCTCAGTGTCACCTGTCCTTATTTGGATAAAGTTAAAAGTTGTAAAGGGTCTCAGCAAAATGCTCCATCCTGTACTTAAACCAAAACGCTTTAGTCAAAGATTTGTGCTGTTGTTTAAACTCGCTTTATGCTTTTCAAAATACAGTGATTATCAAATAACAGTCATACTGTTTAGTATGTGCACTGATCAAGTTTTGGTACAGGTAATATGTCAGTGTCACTTTGTAGTGTTGCAACACACATATGCTGTCATTTTCTGACACACATCACACTTATTCAGTGTTCGAAAAACTTGGTTTTTCTGCCAAACCAGTTCTTAGAAAATTAAAAGCCACTTGAAATTTTAATTGTTGTTATAACATTGGCCAAGTTTTTTTGTTTACTTAATTATGCCATGTGTAGTCATAAATGAGTTCATAGAACAAAATTGTGAACACTAAAACACACATTTAGTTCAGATTTATCATGAAAGTTAGTCAAAATGTTTGAATTGATGAACTCTGTTACAAATTCAAAACTGGGTTACATAGGATATAAAGCTAATTCACAAGGCCAGTTGGATGATGTTCTCTGTTGACCTGGGTGATACAGGGCCATGTTTACCCTCTTGCTGGTAATCTTTCATATTTTAACTTTACCCTAATAGTAGCAGGTATGTCAGCCATATGTGACTTGTGTAGAACATGGGCAGTTCAAACTGTGAATCATTAAAAATGTAAGCTATTGCATCCAAGACTCTGAGCATTGTCTGCAAAAGTGTTTCAGGTTTTATTTAACATCTCTGTTAGAAATAAGACTAATTAAGTGTGTCACATTTTAGAAACTTGGCAGGTTTGAGCTTTATTTATATTTCAACACTAACAACTTAAGATTTCTTGTAGCAAACAGATTCTGGTGAACTAAAAAAAAGTGAAATATGTTTGTCTGTTATAATATTATGATAATTTTGTCTGTATAAATGTTATGATATGTTTGTCTGTTATAATATTAGGTTGTTTTTGTCTGTTATAATGTTATGATAGTTTTGTCTGTTATAATGTTATGGAAGTTTTGTCTGTTACAATAAGACTGAAGATAAACTTTGGAAGAGGACATATAATTATGTGTTATGTGATTCAATTTCAGATAACAGCAAATTAATAAAATAGTAACTGATTTTCCTTCCGAAATGTTTAGAAAAATACATTTCTGTGAAGAGATCAAATCAGTAGAGGCAATGCAATGATTTGTTAGAAGCACTCTTCTTATATTGATAACATAACCACATACTGTTTTACAATTTGTAAAATAGATCATTGCCTGTTGCTTAAATCTGGTAAAATAAGAGATGCAATCTTAATTTGACTTATCTCCCCTCCATCAAGGAAACAAGAGGTTAGTTATAATATAGTTGTCTCAAACAAGCTGATTCAATTCTGATAAAGCAAACTTGAAGTTTTATATACCACTTTTACAGACTATTTATGAGTATTATTGAAGTTTGTTGTTGAAACTGATCATACATTGATTGTGGGCTTTTCCAAACTTTCTTCTTTGACTGCTTATTTCCTGTACATTCACCATAGGAGTGTGTGTTGTGAAGGTCTGAGTCTAATTTCAGTTATATGAATATATGATATTATGAGTGTGGAATTTATTTTAGTGAAATTTACCAGGGCTGTCTGTCCTTGATCAGTTGCATTTTTGGAGACTTTTCCCTTGTATCCCGAAACATCACATTTTTTGCCCTTTATGATTATAGCTATTTTTTAAAGTCACTATTCATTGTAATTCTATAAATTAGATATACAGTGGCAAATGAGTATTGCAGCCATTTTGAATTGCAAATCTGTCTAAAATTTTGATTTTCAACAAAGGATTTTCAGCAGTGAAATTATAAGATAAAAAATACCATGTCCAAAATATTCATAACAGATACGAAATTTCCAGGATTTTTCAAATTTACTGACATAGAAAAACAAATTTACTGAAAGGATAAAAATAGGTTCATGTTACATTTACTCTAAAACAATGCCTTTCTACTATTTTCAAGTTGTTTCTTTATAAAAAAAGTGTTGCCAGAAAACCTTTATTATTTTTAGCGATATCGTTGAAAAAAATACTGTGCTATATTTCTAACATGTACTGATCCATTTATAAAGCAAAGCTCTATGTTTTGCTAAAAATAAAGGTCATTTCCCTCAGTAAGACATCTTTATGGTAAAATTAGAGCTACTTGTAATTATGCTTCTGGGACTTTAAATTGTGAAATATTTGCAATAAGAATCATTTTGTGTCAGAATTCAGTTGAATTGAAATATAAAACATGATTCCATTCCCATATAGTTATTTCTGTTTTGTGTGAACATCAATATCATAAGATACATGATATACTGACATGTATAAAATTGTACAATATGCATGGCATATATCATATCTTTGCAAATAATCTTGGAAAAAATACTGCAAATTTTTGGGGAATGTTAAAGACAGTTGCCTCGCAAGCTTTCCATTTATCATTAGCAAACTGCAATTATTTGTTGTTCATCTTAAGACAATGGCAGAAAACCTTCCACAGTGATAAGTATCTAAAAACACTGACCTGAATATGATTGCTAATAATTGACTTTTACCCTACTGGTGGCAGTGATTCTGCTGTTGCAGTCACTGAGTACTCTCATCAACATGAACATCATTGCAGACTGATCATGATCTGCACTGTTCACTATGCAGTCTATAAATCTTTGGCGAGCACTCTTTGAAATAATGCATGGTACTGTTCAAATTGAGAGATGTTTAATTGAGTTTAGCAAGGGTTAAGAAATGGACATTGACATTAAAAAGTATTATTTTACTTTTATATTGGTTCAGATTTTTTTTTTAGTCAAGTCATACTAAAATCAGTCGTGACAGATCCAAGTATATGTTAATTACAGATACTTCTGACTTTTTTAAATTTTTGAAATTTTAGACTTTCAGAGCAATTTTTTGAAAATATGTGTTAACCATTAAAATCAAATAATTTTTATCATGCATTTTCCCCTTTTTGAAAATAAAACAACAGTAGTAGCAGCTACTGAATTCAGGGTAGCTAAGGCGTTTGTTAAAGTAAATGTTTACTTTTCGAGCTATCGACAGCTAATCAGAATAACACAAGCGGTTCAATAGGAACTGTTTTCTTATTAGATTTCCTTCCCATGATAAATTTTGAGCTTATGTCATGATAGGAACTTAGATTAGTTCAATCAATTGTTGCCTAGCCAAAGCAATAGCTAAGGAGTCAAGAAATGTTTTATAAATTGTACAAAGAAAGCAGTGTTTAAACACTTGTCTGATAAGTCGATAGTTTGAATAGTCGCGCAACTGTCATATTGCGTAATATACGAGCGTTTGAATGTATAATACAGGTGTACCGAAAGTGATATGCAAAATACTTTAAAAATCTTATCTTGAAAATTTACGATGGAAACTGTATGCACAGTTTTGCACACTTAGACGCATATAATACGTTATGTCAAGGGGCCATTTATCATAATTATAATGTTTTTGTTGTCATTTCTTTGCTATCAATCTTTTTATGATAGATAGAAAAATTAATTTTAATATTACCTATAAAAATGTACTTTAATAACCTGCAATAACTTTTTGAATTGCATAATTCATAAAACGGTTATGATTATCGCATGAAGATCTTGTCTGAATAGACTTAAGCGATTTACATGGCTTATGTAGCTGCTAATGTGACTCGTTATGATTTATGCATAAAAGCGGGAAAATTAAGAATATCTGTAACACTTTGTGTGAAAATTTGTAAGTCGTAGACCAGAAAAGGGCCCAATAAAAAGTTTCTATTGAAAAGTAGTGAAGACCATAATTATTATATTAAATGTAGAATGAGTATGATGAGTGTAATAAATGTTATCTGTAAAAAGAACATAATACATATCTGTATCTTTGTTGTTACTGTTGGACATTTTTTTTTAGTTTCGAAATAAATGTAGTTTTCGCCTGTAACAGAACTTTGTGGAAGGTTTAAAACATTTTTATCTACTAGGAATAATTTCAGATTATACATTGGAGTAGTTGAAATATAAGATATCTAATTGATGTACTGGAATTTTTTTTTTTAAATTTCCATTGAGCAAAGGATCTGTATATGTGTGTGTTACAGTCTTGTGATTTGTTAGTAGGTAAAACAAGAGATATGCTATGTAGGGATGTATTACCATCATTTTCCAATGCAATATGAAGACATTTCAAGGGTTGACCACAAAACTGGTGCAAGTCCTTCTTTATTTCATTCAAGTTACTGCAGTTTTGCAGTCAACCCTCAATTTTCAGATGAGTGTGTCTTGAACATTTTCTTGCTGATTGCAAGACATTGTGCCTCTCTGTGCAGTCTGATCATGATCTTCACTTTTCCCCGCAAAATTTTTTCAATGAGTATCCCTATGAACGATAAATATGTCCTCCTGAATTGAAAGGTAAACAAACCTATGTAAGACATAAGGATAAACGTTAAAGGTTAAATTGATTGTCTATGAAAATTGTATGGAAATTTGTTCTGTCTGTTACCCCTTTCAAAGTCACCTTATATGTTTTCTGCATGCACGCAGTTTTAATGGTTAAGCTAAACTGGAAAGATTTCAAATGGCAAAATTGGTAGATACTTTTGGAAAAGGAGAGAGATAAAGTAAAGGATATTGAGAAGAGTAAACATTGTTAGAGACGTTTGTGTGACTTTCCTGTAACTTTCTTTGTGATATTTTACATGCCAGAAAGTTTACTATAATCTGTCTATGAAATTTCATGCTAATCTATATTTTATTGAGTGGAAAATTTGTGGGGTTTGTTAAAATGAATTTTCCTGCTAGGCATTAGTAGATACCCAGATGATATTGTAGTAGTTGCTAATTAAGGTTACATATTGAAACCAGGCTGCATCATATTAGAAATGGTGTATTATACATTTAATTTAATCAGTAGTGAATGGGCACCTGAAGTACCACGAAGATTATACATGTGTTTCCAGCTTCCAACGGAAGAAGCATCACAAACGTAAAAATACGTAAGGAATTTCCAAGAGAGGGAGTGGATGTCCAAAAAACTTAAATGATCTCTGTTAAAAAGTGTTTACTGGTAGGTGATTAAGCAGCCTAGTGTAGCGAAAACGTATGCGCAAGTACCTGTTGAAGTATAAGTGTTATGGATGCAGTGTAATGATCTGTATGAATATACAAGAAAACTTTTAGCAGCAAAAATTCTTTGACATTTCTAATCTGCTGGTGCCTGTGTGCTACTGTTGTGACAAGTATCAATTCAATTACTCAGTTGCCAGGGCTTTTTCAGTCCCTGTAAGATAGCAGAATTAACCCAAAATAACGATTCGGCCTTTGTGACTAGTTTAGATCATGATCAGACAAGTACATTGGTGTAGTCTGATCATGATCTGCACTGTTTGCTATTCCGTTTGTAAGTTTTCATTGAAACCACTTTTAAGAAACATGTCACTGTCCGCATTGAAAGAAGGACTAGTCTATTTTTAGAAATTAAGCAGGGAAGGGGGTGGATGTTGATCAATCATTCACTTGATCAAGGTTTACCCCTTTCTTCAGTCATGGAACTGCCTTACTCAAGTTATATTAGATGCTGTAGATCAGAAAAGTGAATACTTTTTTTCAACATATTTGCAAAGCAGATGTCAATCTTCAATGATGCTTCACAAATAGAGAATATTTGATCCAAGCTACTATGTTTGTATAATAGTTCAATATAGAAAGGGTACACCTTTCATTTCACATGTCAGAGAACAGACGTTCACACGTTCTCGAGAATAGAGCCGAGTTTGTGAAGGGTTATCTTCAAAGACTATACCTTTGTTGGATTTATTTATTTAAATATTATGAAATATTTACTTAATTCAAGCATGTTTAGTAATTTGTTAGGAAACCCCCAGTACATTTTAGGCTGTTTTTTTGAAGTGCAGTTTTGTGCAAACATTAAATTCAATATGCAAACTTGGTAATATTCCCAAATAATGGTAAACATCATTTGTAGTGTTTTATTTTTGTTAAGTTAATGTATGTTGATGAATGCAAGAGCTTGTTTAGAAAGTCTCAAAAATATTCATGACACTTTTGATACTTGTTTGAGATCTGAAAAAAATTGACTGGGAATGCAAATTAAAATTCAACTGAAAGGTTTAAAAATGCTCTGAGGTAATAAAGTCTGTGAAAATGCAAGTTATGGAATTTATCTTTGCTGATTTAGGAAACTGAATGTTTAATTGCTCCATGGGGGTACACCCTGGCTTCTTTGGGAGTACTTCCATACTTAAACGTAAAAGTAATATGTAATTAAACAAGTTTTAAAAAAAGATTGTTCTGACTAATATTTCATGGGAAACTTATACCAAGGGTTCAATTCCTATATGAAAAAAAGTCTTTTTTTTTGACATTTTGTGCTGAACCTTCTTTACTTAAATTATTGCAACTGATGTAATGATTCCACATCATGGCATGTTAAAAACTTGTGTATCAGATAAAAAGGTAGAAAAAATAAACTAGGAGATTTAGAGACCACTGAAAGTTGACACGGTACCTTTGTTGGTAGAGCATCAAGTATGTGATCTAGTGGTCACATGTTCGAGCCTTGATAGTGATAGTTTGTATGGCAAGTTAATCCTCAAGGTCATCTTACTTCTTGCATTGTTTTCAGTTGGATAGTATCTGTAATAACATTGTCAGAAACTTACTAGATCAAGGCACTTACTGGTTGAAAAAAAGAAAATGGTTTTTGAATACCTGTACATATCACAGATATGAAAATGGAAATTATAAATGTCACTGCTAGTAAATGGTATCAAATAAATTGAAAATATGTAAGAATCAAATGTATGACACATTTAATTTTAATCACACAGTTGATCAGAGATTAATATATTTATGATGATGTGACATCTAGATAAATGGCTTCTGTTGCTGATTGACTACCCCTGTCTACTGGGATGTTAACCGGCTATATTGAGTTATAGACAAACATAATTAGTGTAGTTTTCTTGGATATCTACCAGACAAATCTTCTGTAAATCGATTAATGTTTTTACTTACTGGAAGTTAGTGTGTCATTAACATACCTCGTAATCCCTTATCAGTATGTACCGTATATTTTGTTACTTAATACAGATGTGGCACGGTGCAGACTATGATTAGATGGAACATAACGGTATAATCAGTCCCGGAGAGCTGATCATTGTAACGCAGTAATGGGTGACAGGCAGACGGGTGCTAATTAGTGAAAATTTGCAGAACAAAGTGGAACTTGATTAAAGTAGCCTGTAAAATTGATACAATAAAGTGGCCACTGAACAGTATTACTGAATTTGCAGTAACAAAACTGACTGATGAACACAGATGGATGATTTAATCAAAATGACTTCTTTGACAGGTTCAACTGTATTCTGGGTAATCTAGGTCCCTTAAATAATGAATAAACATTTAAAAAACCTTTGTTTATTTTTAGTTGATATTATATAGTTAACAGTTTGATTTGAGGACATTACAGTGGTCCTGTTATGGTGTTAGAGGAATTTTAGTTCACTGTCCTTTGATGACCACATGGCGTAAAACAATCACAGCTGAAGATCAGCATTAAACACCAGTTTCAGGGACTATTTTTAACTTTCAAAAATCTTATAAATGTTTCGGAACCTTTTTAACAAAATGCAGTTTTATAGGAAAACTATTTTTTTTACCACCTTGATCTCTTAATTGCATGAGTACATTTCCCATTTTATGCTCTCTTTAAAAATTTATGTTCATTTCTCACAAAGAAGGGAAAACAAGTAGATGAAAGTATCAAATGGATTAGAACAGATAAACCTTACTAAAATAGGAGATAATTCCGTCAATTATTTCAGTCATTACCAGCTTTATTTATAACAGTTCATTTAACTGGATGAAGAGGTGTTCTTTGAATTATTAATTGAAAAATTTACAAAGTTTGCATGTTTCTTAAATGCAGGGATGGAGGTGTTGGGGGACAGGGAGGGGGTAAAAAGAAATCACTCTATTGTATCATGTCCCATCCCAGTATATAAAAGGATCATACTTTGTACAAGTGTACATTATTTTTGTATTTCTTCTGCACAAAACATGATTTGACGACATAATATCGGACCGTCTGACAGTCAACATGCTTGGGCAAATATCTCAGCTTTTATGATTACTGTAGACCATGATCAGACTGCTGAGTTTAAATATAAATACGTCAACATACGGCAACCATCATAAAGACACATGTGGTAATGTGAAATAAGAAATGTAAAAAAGGAGACTAAATCTGGTACCATTTATATACATTCATGAACAAAACCAGATGGCCGTTTAATTAAGGTGTATTTATGTGAAAATTTACTGTTTTGATATACACGTATCATGATCAATAACTCAAACAAAAGCAAATATATGACAAATGCTAAAACATAATGAAATACGTTCAGCTGTGAAATAAAAAGTAACCTATCTTACAACAACATAACCGTATTCTAGAACTACTCAGGTCTCGACAACAATCACCTTCTGATTGTGCTGAACACTTAAAAAATAAACTAGTTCAGTGTCCTGAAGTGTTAAACAATATCAGAATGAGACCATAATTGTAGTTGTAGAGTACGTTAATGTTGCCATATGATAGGCTACATTTCGTATTTATAGCTAAACAGCTTTCATTATTTTTTAGCTCGACTATTTGAAGAATAAGGAGACTATTGCACTCGCCCCGGCGTCGGCGTCTGCGTTGGTTAAAGTTTTTCATAAAGTCAAATATCTTGAATACTATCAAAGGTATTGACTTGAAACTCAAACTATATGTTTACCATCAACATCTTCACCTGAGGAAACAATCCCCATAACTCTGTTTTGATTTTGACAGATTTAGCCCCTTTTTAACTTAGAAATTTTGGTTAAAGTTTTTATAAATTCAAATATCTTGAATACTATCAAAGGTATTGACTTGAAACTCAAAGTATGGTCTACCATCAACATCTTCACCCTGAGGAAACAATCCCCATAACCTGTTTTGATTTTTGACAGATTTATGCCCCTTTTTAACTTAGAATTTTTGGTTAAAGTTTTTATAAATTCAAATATCTTGAATACTATCAAAGGTATTGACTTGAAACTCAAAGTATGTGTCTACCATCAACATCTACACCTGAGGAAACAATCCCCATAACTCTGTTTTGATTTTTGAAAGATTTAGCCCCTTTTTAACTAGAATTTTTGGTTAAAGTTTTTATAAATTCAAATATCTTGAATACTATCAAAGGTATTGACTTGAAACTCAAAGTATGTGTCTACCATCAACATCACACCTGAGGAAACAATCCCCATAACTCTGTTTTGATTTTTGAAAGATTTATGCCCCTTTTTAACTTAGAATTTTTGGTTAAAGTTTTTTTTAAATTCAAATATCTTGAATACTATCAAAGGTATTGACTTGAAACTCAAAGTATGTGTCTACCATCAACATATACACCTGAGAAACAATTCCAATAACTCTGTTTTGATTTTTGACAATTTATGCCCCTTTTTAACTTAGAAGTTTTGGGTTGTTTTTTTGTAAATTCAAATATCTTGAATACTATATAAGGTATTGACTTTAAACTCAAAATATATGTTTACCATCAACATCTACACCTGAAGAAACAATCCCCATAACTCTGTTTTGATTTTTGATAGATTTGTGTCCCTGTTTAACTTTGAATGTTTTGTTAAAGATAGAATACTATCGAACGTATTTACTGTCAACATCTTCACCAATGTTTTTGATTTTTGACATATTTATGCCCTTTTTAACTTAGAATTTTGTCACAGTTTTTCCAGACTAAAATGGAAATACTCAAAATGGCTTTCTTTTGAAATGTCATAGAATAATTATGCAGCATGAAGCGGTCATGCTTTTTAATTCTATACATATCAATTTTGAAAAGTTACAAAATATTCAGATCAAATATACAAGGTCATGTATTTCTTTGAAATTATCCCCCCATCCTCCCTCCAGTTGGCTTGCAGAATCCAGAGTAAGGCCTTGAATGCAAGTACATTTACAAAAGGTCTTTGAACAAGTTTCATATCTTTGACCTTAATTCTTATAGACAATTACACAATACTCCTGTTCTTAGACAAAAACCCCATTTTACCAACAAGCTTTCGAATAGTCGAGCGTGCTGTCATGTGACAGCTCTTGTTAACATTTTTCATAGCTTTACTTTTGCTTAGAGACTATTTTGATCACGTGATTCCCCACTGTGATATACTAGTACATACTGGCAGTCTAACACAGTTGGTTGTATAATGCAGGTGACTGGATGGAGAGGTTAAATTGTATACTGCATGGTAACTGGCAAATTATTTACATTGAATTCGTCCACATGAAATATGGTTGTAAGTGAAAGGGAGTAAAGTTGTATTTTTTTAGTAATTGCTGGTGTCAGGTTTAAAAGCAGAGAATATGAGAATAGTTTTAGTGAAGCCTTTAGATGATCAACATGCATGAAATTTGAAAATGAATTATTGATGGGAGATTTGATATTTCACTGACCGTAGACGCACTCTGGTCAATGTCCTGTGTACGACTAGGATAAAGGACAGAATTGTTTGGGAAGTTGTTACTCCCCGACCCCCACCCATGTCCCAACAGTCCCTGGATGTGTTTGTTTGGAGTACAGGTATATTGCGAAGAAAGGTTTCATAAAAGGTCCAGAAGAATTCAGTTTGTTCAGAAATGTTATAGTCCATGTCTGTTACTGTTAACTCGTTTAGCATAAAGAAAATTCAAATACTTTTGGCTCTATGTCTTGGAAACCTTGATTACATCTTAGGGCTAAAACTGGTCGCAATGTTTGTTGTAATTGTTGGCCAAGTTTGATAACTAGCTAAGATTTATTTGAGACATGTAGTAATTATGGCCCTTAAATCAATGAAATATTGATAAGGTACACTCTCTCTGTCTGGGATACCCTTTGTCATATCATCTCCAAGCCTGATCTCAATGTAATCAGCTAACACTAATCATTGTGCAGCCTCAATACCTTAGAAACTCGGGAATTGGGAATTACCGTTCTTAATTTGCCAAATTTTTACTGAACTTGCATTGTTCCGTCATGCCATGGTGCCATCTTACAGCCTTATCCTGTCTTCACCAGACCAAGAGAAGATGTTTATTAGCGTAATGCTTTGGCCACTTTTTGTTTTGGGGGGGGGGTTTTTGTTTTGGGCCCTCAAATTTACCAGATAAAAAATGTGGATCTGTGATTATATACAGACTTGCAGCATATTGAACATTTCAGTGAATACTGGTTAATGTTATCATGCTATTGTACTTTATTGTTACTGTAGTAATTCATCCAAAGACCCCCAGTTACCCATCCAAAGACCCCCTTCCTTGCCATTGTGTATGTGTGGACATTACCTGCCTGACAGGTTCTCACAGGAAAATTGAAAGCATTTAATAGTTCCTTTGTATGAAAATTCACAGGGAGACATTAGCACACTAGCTTACATTATGGTGGATTGAAGCAGTGATTGCAATACACATGTAATCACTTTTATTTGTGATAGATTATTAGAGTTACAATATACAGTAGTTAATTTGTATCTGTAGATGTTAAGAGATTGTTGGATTAGAAAGGGTCAGTCGGGAGATTTCAGAAGATTGTTTGTCCTGATAGTGACATTATAAACACTGACATCTCAATATAGCCAGCCGATCTATTGTTAAAAAGACATTCATTACTTATGGGGGAAATAAGTCGCATACTGGATGCAACCGCAACTGTATTTCTTTAATGAATGAAAATTAAAGCGTGACAGTTGATTATAAATGTTCCTTAGAAATTTTAATAATGGTGTAAATTCAATTTATTTTTCCCAGCAATTAAACTTGACAAACAGATTTGCAAAGATCTAATTTCACAATTTGTGAACATGTTTTATTTCATTGTGAAGGAAGATCAAGGTTCTAAAACTTATCAAACACAAACCTGGCTTACTTGAATACATAATTTTCCAATACAAATTTAATAAAGGTATGAATTACGTGTTAAATATTTGGAATGGTGTAAAGCCACTAGGCACAGTGGTTGTGTGTTAGCCTTAGGAGTAAAGGTTCTAGGGTTTGATCCCACTTAGTTCAATGGTGGTTGTGTCCTTTAATATTGAGTGAGTCTTGAGAGCGATTAAACTAAGAACTTGTTTTGCAATTGTGAATAAGCAATGTATAAATCATTTCTTTATCTTAAATAGACAAGCAAATCTGTTAGTAATCAAAAGTCCATGAATTTCTTAGCAACGTCTCTTACTGTGATATCAAAACCCAGCATTAAGGACTGTTGTCATTTGAATTGCATAATGTTTAGCAGAGAAGAATGCAGAATATTGAAGTAAGCACCCCATGTAATTTCAGAAGTGTTCACAAACTGATATTCTGGTGTGCACTGAACTTTACTCTTCCTGACTGGGAAAGCAAGTAGTTGTCACTTTATCTGTCTGTCTTTCTGTGCATTTGTACATGTTCTTTTCCATGCTCAGTATCGACTGGCTAGAATTCTTCATTGGAAGCTTTCGTTTCAAGGGGAGATATATTATCAGGATGTTTGGGCGCAATGATTTTCCACATCTCTATTGCAGTGTATACTAAATGTAGTCCTGTCTATATTATTTTTCAACCAAACTTCTGCCAGTAGTGTCCAAGCTTTAATATCATGTGTTACTTTGGGAAACATTTAGTTTTTTGTCACATATGAATATCATGAAATTTCACTGTAATTTGACAACACATAGTAGTCTGTTTCAAGCTGCTGTTTCAAAACTAGGGTTTCGATTTATAGATTCCCTTATGTTAGCCATTCGAAGTAAATTTAAGCTAAATTTTAAACAATAATTGAGATAATGTTATACATGTACTACAAATAAACATGCCTGTTCTCAATATATCTCTATAATAGTTTAGACAATGAAACAAAGCTGGGTTATCGTTGATTCTAACATTCCCTCGATTACACTGAGGTCACATGACTTCTTAATAGCCCATGTGTTAACTTCCTTCTGGCTGAAGACAATAAAATACTTTTAAAAAAAAGAATTGCACATTTGTATGATATTAAGGAGACATTTTTTCGTCACTGAGCTAATCATAAGACTGGTTAAATCAGACTTAAGTGCGTAAGTTAGAATTAACACACGTGCAGTAGCCTGAAGTGAGCAGGGGGATTTTCGTTTTACTGCGTGATGTAACGATTAGAATAATAACAAGCACCCAGTCATAATCCTCCGTTGGATATATCTGATCCATTTGTTCATAAAACTAGAGAGAAAAAACAAGAAAATGGTAAACAAAGGTTGCGTTTTTATGCAACTCATTTTCTGTTTATTACGGCGCAAACACTTTACGAATGTTGTTATTGCTTGTTAATCGTACTTCCATTCTTACATTACAGCAAGATGTTTATATTGCTTTCACCTTCCAGGCAATATTTCGAGAAAAAGCGAAAGTTGGCACTTAACTGCCTTGTACAGAAATGGGTATGCTGCAAATTCCTTTTATCATTGTTATGCATAGAATGGGATGATATACAATTTCACAGCTGATTGGGTGTGTTTGATTTCTTTCAGATGTGTTTGATTCTTTTTTGAATATTTGAAATAATGTTCTGTGACAGAAATTCTAAAACAATCAATTGAGCCCTATCCAGACAAGGTTTTGTAGAGGGATGAATGGGAATTGGTTTGTCTTGTCAGTCTTTGTCTCTTGTCAATCTGAGAAAATGTAACATGTCTTATGTCATGACATTGCAATAGTGAAGATTCAGTTGAACCATATTCTTTGTATAGAAGAACAGAAAAGAGGGAAACAATAGTTTCTGCACACAGAATTTCTGATAATAGGTATATTAGTATAATATATGGTGGATAAGGGGCTCGTTTTGGGGAGGCTGCGTTTTTGGTATGTGGCATTCCCTGTTTGATATTTTTGTTTTTTTCTAGTCTTTTATTATCCTCAGAATAAATGTAAGGTAATCTACCTTCTTGTACATCAGTGAAAAATTGTTTAAACTGGTGTTAATCATCCCCTGTCTCTTCCAAAAATTTGTTTTAGTATTGTCGCTGAAAGTTGTTTCAAAATCATGTCCTTGGTATTTAGTTTTGTCTAACAGAAATACCAGGGTGTTTTCTTCTTGTGTCATGCAGTTTTGTAGATGAAGCAAAGCAAAGCTACATGATGCAGGTATGTTTTTGTGTCTCATTAAAAATTTGGCAATAGCAGATGGGGATTGAGCAAAAAGCTTGTTCTTAATTACAAAATACTTGTATTGCTTTTGAATTGTATCTGTGAACCCCATAAATTTTCCGGTACAGTGTATTTGTGATTAGAAACTGTTGTTTGGGGAAAATAAAATTTAGTGAGTTTCCATAATTAACATGCTGCCGATTCTTGTTTCCGTGTTTTATTATGCGTATGCTTTAAATGATATAAATTCATTTTAACGTTTGTTATAGTAACTTACAGTTCTCTCTTGAGATTTTATGTACAGTGTCTTTGATTCAGAAATTACAAGGTAATAAGAAACAGGTTTATTATTATTTCGTTAATTTCCTGTTACGATTTATTGTTATCATTGAATGAATGAAGTTGTCATGTCAGAGTTAATTATAAGAGATTGCAATTTAACGACTTCGCAGAAATGTGTAAGTAGGAGGGAATTTGTGCCATGCTTTTATAATATGAGCAGCAGTTGTGCATAGCTATTTTACTACTGTTTTATTTATATCTTCTGTTTTCTACGGTGAAAATACATCTGATATGTCTGTAGCTGTGTTCAAGCTATTGGAGGTTGGTAAAATCAAAAGATAGTAATGTGACCGCCTGTGACAATGGCGATATTTTGTGGATCAAATAACCAGTATTTTCAGTTCAGAAAAAGACTTAATGCAATCAAATCTGTGTTAATGAACACTCTTAGTAAAGGCCACCCTGCAAATAAAGACCAACAGGGAGAAAACATTACATTATTTCAAATATCTGTGAATAAACACCCCCTGTTGCTTGGAGAATTCTCTAGATTCTTCTGGCCAGTGGCCTTTGTTCACAAGTTTGACTATACCCCTGAAATGCCGCTATGTAATAATATAAATCAATCTTGTTCTAAAAAGATGAGTTTCAATGCATATGGAACTGAAGCAGAAATGATAGGGCCTAGACAGTTTCGCAGCTCAGCCCTCAGTGGCTGATCTTGATCCATATTTGTAAACATTAGTTTTGACACACATTGTGATCAGATACATTTGCTGAAATGCTTGCTATAAATAGTCTGACATGTTGCCAAATTAACTATGACAAGAACCAGGAATTTGAAACAGGATGTTGTATTGTAAAAAATAAAGAACAAAATACTTTCAGAATGTAAATGTATTTGAATTTTCAAAGCTTAAAGAGTTCAGGATCACCAAACTTCAGATGCAGGGAGAAGCCATGCACAGAGTTTAAAGCCAAAGTTGCTCCCGCCAATTAAGACATTGAGGCATTCTGTTGTCATGTAGGACCTTTCATCTTCGCTGGCTGGAGGAAGGAATGTCAGCTGACCGCCCAAATCGAAATTACCATGGACACTGGTTTGTTTGAGTGCATTAAATGCATCTAATTGAGCAAAAACATGATGAAAATATCAATTTATTCAGGTAACATTTAAAAGGAAACAAATCCTTTTGAATGTGAAAGCTGTCTATTGTTGCGACCATTTTCTAGGGTCGTGTACGACTTGCATATCGGTATGACCCCATTTACCCTGGATCAACAATAGCAGAGGACACTTGATACAGACATTTGATTGGTTTCTCATCTCCTCACCTGTAGGATGACAATGAGGTTGTCGACGGAGCCGCACTTGGATATGTCCTGTGCGTCCTCTGTGACAGATTGCAGTGCATTCTGGGTTAATATCTGTCAGTCAAGATTTAAATGTGAAATGACTACATTTTGTACTTGTTGTTTGTCTTGCTGTTACAGTCTTTGTGACATGTTTTGCTTACTTTTGTTTATTTTAAGACTGTTTTAACCATTCAGCATTCTTTCCGTAACATTATTTGTATGTTAGTTTTCTCACCTGCAGTTACATCACATCGGGGACATGATAAAGTTTTGTTCAAACCACAGAGTCTGCCTTTATGGAGATTCAGATTGATGGCCTTGAAGTTTGCTTTTGTACCACTACATTTGGCATATTGAGGATGATAAATTTTTGTCATGAGAAAAAAAAATTCCAGAATTAAACTGATATAAAATAATTTTCAACCTTAAGGTTGTTAGTTTTTGTCCAACAGGCTCAAGACCAGGCCAGCCAAAGTGACATGTATACTGGTTTTTCTCCAGGAAGTGGACCTTGGAGTGACCCAATAAGTGCAGTCAGTATGCAAACTAAAGATTGCTCTAGGAAGTACCCTACTCAAAAGTGGCTCCGAATAATCTCAAAGGTATTTACCCCTGACAAGTAGGGAAACAAATTGTTATAAACTAAATATTTTAGATACTAGTAATTCTATACAGACTTGGCTGGTTTCAGAAGGTTTGTGTGGAAAGTAAACACAGAATTTGCTTTTGATGACCTTAGTTAAACAAATGCAGTTGGTGTTACAAGATAGTTTGCCAAAACATTACTTTATCAAAACAACTGGCAAGTCTGTGTTAAATGAAGTATGCATTTTGTTTTCATCACATCTTAATTTTGGCATCAGGCAAATACCCTGGAGTCTTCAGTGACCCATGTTGCATTTCATGTTCCATTAGGTCCACTTGACCACTATGATTGTGTCATCCTGGCCAGCATGTGGAAAGTTTGGGATTAGATTGATATCATAGCTTTCATGGTCCGATTGCAGTCATCAAAGACAGATTTGGTTAAGTTTGACTGCCGCTTTTTTTGTCCTCAGTATTTAGTGGGAGATCCAATTTGGATTACACAGGCAGTTAAGCAGGGATTATAACTTGCTCTTTGACAGGTTTTCTCTTGACCTTTTGTAAGAAGGGGTCACCGCCAAGGAGTAATTGGATATGGCTGGAGAATAGGGAACCATTTAGGGCGGGCTTAGTATTATTTTTGTTCTTGCTACATTGCATTTCCGTTAATGAATTATAAGTTCTTAGACTCCTAAACCCAGCTATAAGATACAAGATAGTCAAATATGAAGTCCTCTATATCACATTGGCTTACAACATCTAAAACTAAATGTCCTGCTTGAAAAATAAATACTTCAGATTTTTCCTAAGGTCCAGTAAGAAATTTTATATCTAATAAAAATTATATTCAATTTTCTCACTTTTTCTTCAGTAAGTAACCACTGTTTAAGAGTCAGAGCTGTTTTTCTATTTTAAGTCTTTTGCACTACCAAAGTTTTATCCCGACAGTAAGCAACACCAGGTCAGTGTCACCTTTAATCCCAAAATAATGAATCTGTGTCAGTTAACTACAATTTTTGTCTGTGACCTGGCTACCTGCATCTATATTTGTATGTGCTTTTCAATATGTAACTGCAGGGTGCCAATTTATCCTGTACTAGGGCAGACGGTCCATCAGTTCAAAACTTTCCTGTCTCTGATTCTCTGTCAGAATGTTGCCTAATTTGTTATTTAGAGAAGTCTACAATGTACATGGACAATGTAAATGATTGGTAGATGGTTAGGTTCACAATATGAAATATCTTCATTCCAATATTAACATGTGTCAGATGCTTCTTGCAGTTCAAAATGTGAATGTAGGCAGAAGTAATTTCCTTTAAATGTATGAAAATTTGTCTCCTCAAACATCCACTATCTCGGTGGGGCTCCTGCTGTATTGTGGTGGTCTCTTGGTGTGTAGGATTTAGTTCTGTACTGAATTTTCTAATTTCTGTAAGGTTATGCAATGTCATGTGTGAGAACTAACATTTTATGAAAACCACAATTCCCCAATAGTGTTCTCTTACCTTGGTGGTCTATTTTGTATGTCAAGAGATTTTGTCACCTGAAAAATGCTTGAATGTGTGACTCATATCAAAAAAGTTGTAAATGTTTAAGTTCATGTGATACAGAAACATCCTCTGCTTTGTTTAATCTCCATGTTGCAGCAACAAAAACAATTACAAGTTTTCACATTTTTAAGTCAGTTAACTGAAATACAACAAGCCTGTTTTCAGTGTCAGGAAATATATTTTTACTGTTTCTTTTGTCCTTTTCACAAGGAATAAAAACAAAAATAGCAAAAAAGATCTTTCTTTTACCAAAGTTATTGGTTCCTGCTCAATCAGTTGGTTACAAGGCTACAAATGCCACATGCAGAATGTGCAAAGCCTCTCTTTAACCTACTTTGAATCACTTGATTTACAGATGGCAGACAGGAGACTTCCACCAATTTTCATAGATTTTAGGCTTTTGTTTCAAAGATTGACAGGATTCAAGGAGGAAACTAGGACAGAATGGTCTATTGATTTGTGCCATACTATAGCCTGATTTACAGAATGTTAACAAGATGGAGTAGACTCAGTATTTACCGTATATAAAAAATGCACTGGGTGCAAGTAGGATGAATGTAAATGGACTGGTTGAATATAGGATGGATGTTATGGACTGGTTGAATATAGGATGGATGTAAATGGACTGGTTGAAAATAGGATGAATAAAAATGGACTGGTTGAATATAGGATGGATATAAATGGACTGGTTGAATGAAGGATGGATGTAAATTGACTGGTTGAATACAGGATGAATGTAAATGGACTGGTTGAATATAGGATGGATGTAAATGGACTGGTTGAATATAGGATGGATGTAAATGGACTGGTGGAATATAGGATGGATGAAAATGGACTGGTTGAATATAGGACAGATGTAAATGGACTGGTTGAATTTAGGATGGATGTAACTGGACTGGATGAATATAGAATGGATGTAAATAGACTGGTTGAATATAGAATGGATGTAAATGGACTGGTTGAATGTAGGATGGATGTAAATGGACTGGTTGAATATAGGATGGATGTAAATGGACTGAGTGCAAACAGAATGCGCTTATGAAAAGGAGGAATGTAAAATGGACTTGTTGAAAGTTGGATCCATGTAACTGGAAGGGCATGAATTTGAGGAATGTTAATGAAATGGGTTCAAAAGGGGTGTACTAGATAATTAGCATTCTCTCAGACTAACACTTGCAACAAAATCAGTCTCCAACTTGGTGGAGCCTTCACAGAGATGCAGTTAATTGATATCTCTTAATAATTGCTACTCATTCTTTTGATAAAAGGTTCAACCAATCATATCAACCTTCATATGAGTTGCTATCCTTTCAGTCTCCACTTCGATAGAATGCCTATAGACTCCACTGTAGATTGTAGACTTTCATCTTCACTGTAGTTGTAGTCTAGGAAATTACATAGGATTGGAATCTTGAATGTAACAAGATTACCAGTAATTACAGATGCTATTGTATAAATAACTCTCCTTATACAAATATTATAGAAATGTCGTGTTGGCTGCTCGAGACAGGCAACTGCTGAATTCAGATGACCAGTAATACAAGTCCTATTGTAAATATTTTCACAAATATTATAGTAACCATCAATGTTTACAATCATCAATGTTCACGATCTTTAAAGTGATGGAAAGAAAGATGTAATAGCTTGTGTATTAAATTTCCTTTTTAACTTTTCTCTAACGGGATTACAAAAAGGTGAAAAAAGATCACAAACTTCATCTTTTCTTACCATTGTCGCATACAGAGTCTTTGTTCACATGAACAGTTATAAGTAATATTTTTTTGCGTGACTTTTGTGTTTCTTTGTACATTAATACATTGATTTCTATGATCCCGACACAGATGTTTCATTAGATATTAAACATACTGAATATTATGGGCCAAGCCAACTTCAAAGGGACCGTGTTTATGATATGCACCAACTTAAGTCGTCGAAATTGCAATTTTATTTCGTACGTTTACGAGTTTGGTCCCCAGCAATTGTTACCAGATTAGTAGGAGTTAAACATTAGGAGCGGATGAGCTGCCATTAAAATGAAACGTTTGATTCCATTTTTAGTCATGTTGTGTTGTTAATAACACTGCTAAGAGATGAAAGATTTATGTCTTTAAGTCGTTACACTGGTGTTTTATCTTTCTTTTTTTTTTTGCAAGAAAATGACTGGATGATGTATGACCAATTTTGAAATGATACAATCTATTGATGGTACACTCCAGGTGGGCTATTAGAAGACTCCCATCATCTTACAGTACATGAAATGTAGATTGAAAACAGTTGTCCTAGTTTTTAATAAAAGTGAACTTTGGCAAAATGTAACTAGCCCTTGAAAAAGAAAAAGCAGTTGAGTTGTCTTTGAAATGTGTATATACATTGCATGAAGCTTCAGTGTTTAGATACTGTAAAAGTCTATAGAATGTCACAAGGGTTATGTTTTTTCCTAGATGTGAACATCTCAATTTTTCTCTGATATTTAAGACCCTGCATGGCCCCTAGAATTCAGATCATTTTGATAAAAATTACTAGAAGTTGGTCTCCATTTCATTTCAAGTTATGTCTGTATTGTATTTATCCATCAATAACGCCATTTATTATTTTTTGTACAAGGAGTGTGAGGGTATAAGTTGGTACATTAGGCTTCTTGCAGCTCTCTTTCATTTTTTTATTAAATATCTAATTCAGCAAGATAACATACCGGTTTCTTTATTATCGCTATAATTTTTCTCACAGAAAATGTATTTGACTGTATAGATGTCTGTATAGTAGCTATAAGATCGGTCACAAATTAGGTTTAGGTCATTTTCACAGCTAAGTTGTGGTAGGGGAAAAATTAGATTGTCTGTTGTAAATTTAATTAGCACTAATGCCCGTAAATAAGTAAATTTCATACAGGAGTGAGATCTTCTATTACAGATTTGATTTTGGTGTAATCAAATTCGCTATGAATTATGGCATATATGGTATGAGGTCCTTATTGAATGAGAACGTGTCATTCATTATGACACTCAATGCCATGCCGTGTACAACCTGACATAAGTCGTTGGTATCAGACAGTTTAATGTGTACCTGAAACCCGTGCCGATCTAAGAAAACCCTTGAACTTGAAACGTCATATTTTTTAATACAGAGATGGCATGTAGATACGTATAACATCAAAAGAATGGCGACAGGCCTGTATCACAATGCCTTGCATGCCTTACTGATAATCGCTATATCGTGTTGGAACGGCTTTATAAACATTAACATGAGACTGGCCTTTTAAAGTAATCTGAAAAGTGAGGTGAGATTTACTGATTACATTCAGTCTCAAGGAAATTTAATCAACACTTTCATTGCGTTTAATACATCAGTGGGTATTATGTTGAAACTTTGAATGATCCTTCTGTTCGACTGTGTCTACTGCGTGATTTACAACTATAATTGGAAAAAATAGATACGATTAGGAGGATTTTCGTTGAAACTGTCTTGCAACGTCGACTGTTTTTTCCTCTTTAGTGTCTGCCGCTTTTGTAATGTATACTTACATAGTTTGTCAATCCAGCCAACTATTAAGGTACAGTCGCAGTCATTATGTACTTATAGTTGGTAGACATTATAAGGTCTTCTTCATCATCAAATATGAAGATTTTAGGTCAGTTCAACCAAAATTTTTACGTAAAGTATGATATTGAAACTAAAACATGAAAAACCCATCTCCATAAAAGAGTGGCTTTGTCACACAAGAATTACTTGAATAACCAGAACCTACAATTAACATCATTAGAGCAAACAGTGCTACAGTAGTATTATGATTTGTTGATTGGAAAGATGCCCTTATTTGGAGAGACTCATTGACTGATTCAGCTTCTTTTAATGTTATGGTCATACAGCAATGGTTGACAGAGATAGTCATAGCATTTTTGAAAAGTTTGCTGAAAAGACAAATCGCATTACCATGAATTTATTAAAGAGTATTAATTTTACTGTCAGATCTGCAACTGAAAGTAATAGTCTTCATTTAAACAATGTTTTTTAACTGCAGACTAGGCAGGGTTTTTTTTAGTCTGCCTGTCTGTAGTCTACGTCACTTGTGCAGTATGATCATTCCTAGGACAAAGATCACAGACACAGACAGACCTGCCTTACAGTTTCATTCATTTTAATTGTCACCAAGATAACTTACGCTCAAGCTTTAAGGTAAAAAAATTGTGATGAGTGTTTGCACCTTTTGATATCTAAAATTGCGCATAAAGCGTCCATAAATTACAAGATTAATGGCGATACTTCACGGTTTAGTCGCGGAAAAAGGCGTTATGTTATAATGGTAATGATGATGGATAACAGTTTTATGCAAAAATGGTGAAATTTGCTGAAAGTCAACAAAAATTTATGGTACCTCTCCAGTAACATGTAGGTTTAGTGGCTTTATTTAGAAAAGCTTGTCTCGTTTTACCTCAAATTTTAGACTTCATAGCTGAAGGTAAAATAACCAGACAGTGGGTTAAAAAAGATGAAATACCTGTCTCTTTGATTATGTGGTAAAGGTTGTTGACTTGAAGTCACGAAACTTTTCACTGATTGAGGGTCAATGGTTCGAGCCCAGCTACTGACTTGACTCTTTATGTGAGAAAGTTGGCAGGGAGTGTCTTATGGAGGTAGGGGTCTTGCTCTAGTCCTTAAAGGAACAATGGTTAGGATGAACTGAATACCCCCCTTCCACAATCCCATGTTTATAACTGTAATTTGAACTTCAAGAAATTTTTTTGAAGCAGTCCATTAGTGTGAGAAAGAAATTAACTAAAGTACATAGCCATAGATGCAAACATTTATGTATCATGAATAGTCTGGTAGCCTTGTAATTATACAAGTAGAAATTGTTTTGCATTGTAAGAAAATGTGGTAGTGAAAATCAAGAAGGCTTTAATTCCCTTATGCTTCATTAAGCCGAACATAATACACACAAAAAATTATTAATTTATGTATTTCTGCATAAGTTATCGTATGAATTATGTGTTAATTTTTGCTCTTTTACAATTACAGCCAATCAGGCCTTCATAAATCAGCGTTATAAATTCATTATACACCACATTCATGATGCTATCAATTAAAAAAAGACCGTGGCTTTGTGATGGCTAATATTTTTGTTTTAGTAAAAATTTAACACATCAGTTATATCAGTCAACGATCTAACTTGGAAGTGTTTTTCCCTTGAGCTATTTTGAATATTTTATGTGAGAAGATCGTTAGATGTTCAATCTTGATCAACATTCTAACTTGTCATCCATACATGTACATTGAAAATTGATGAGCTTTAATTGATTTCAAAATGCAGTGTTTATGCGTTTATTTTCTTAATGATTTCCTTATTTTGATATGAGTCAAAAGAAATAATCCAAAATATTTTGCTTGCAAGTTGACAGACTAGACTTGGCCATGGCTTCAGGCAAAATCTTATTCATCTTCAATGTTAAAAATTGTGTCTGCCGGTCATGGCGAGACAATTGCTGTGTCCCCTAATGAAAGAAGAGGGTTATATTGTACAGCTGATGTTTGTCTGTCCATCTTACAACAAGAGATTAAACCTTTATGCTTACATTCTTCAAACTTCATACGCTTAGATTGCATATCTATGGATGACACAAACTCAGAGATCAGATGTCATTTTTGTAACTTTGTTTAAGGTCAAGGTCAAAGTGATATTATTTTAGGACAGTTAGTCAAGCAAAAAATTCAGTATAATTTGTTTGAATTCGCATGGTGGTTGTGTTTTACAAATGAATGACACAGTTGGTTTGAGGTGACTTTATCAAAGGTCAAGGTCACAGGATCTTTCTTATTGAAAAAGGTTTTTGAACAGTAGCTCCAGTCCATATATACACTCTTCAGAATTCACATGATGGTTGTTTGGGACCTTTAGACTTTCAGGTGGCTTTGCCAAAGGTAAAGGTCACGGTGACTTTTATATTGCTCACAGTCACGTTTCACATTAATGCACATGTTTGCATCAAAGGGGACTCTTACAGACAGCTCAACTTTATCTTACAAATTCTAGTTGGGCAGAATGAATAGCGATGTTGATTTTCTGTTGTCATAAATGCCTTTCATTGCTTTTATAAGCAGAAAAAATTTCATTCTCTAGCAGTGAAGATGCTGCATAGTTGTTAGAAATCATGAAAAGATGTAATGTTAAAACAGATGGGAAATATACTCTGCAAATAAACAATGCCACATACAGTTGAATAGCGTTAAGCTGTCAGCAAAGCCATTTTAAAGCCAGTTGATGCTTAATTATAATATTTAGGTGTATCTTTTAAACCCTGCATCTGTTGGTTTTAGAGATAAACTAAATATGTGGAAAAAATAAATTTTTACATAATTGTTTTTTCCTATTTAATAGTCTAAAGGTAGTTGGACCCATTTGATATTCATGTTGTTCTAACAGTAAAAATCGTTTTCTATTGATTTCTTTATTTAGATATTTATACCCGGGGCCCCGAACACAAACTGTAAGGGGGGTATACTAGTATCAGCTTGTCTGTCCGTCCATCTAGTTCTAGTTTAAATTTAAACTACTATTTTTAGAGAACCCTTGGAGATTTTATAATATGTAAATAAAAAGCAGATTAATTGCAAGCTATAATTGTAATGACATCATCTATATCAAATAGGTAGAACTATATATGAAGACTTTAAAGATATAGCGTTTTTGTAAAAGAATAATTTTTTCCTCATTTCTTAGAAAGTGACTAGTGCTGGTTTGGACCATTCAGCAGGAGTGAAATAGGGGCTGTCCATGATATAGGAGCTGTCCATGGCATGGTGCTGCTTCATCTAACTGACAGCTAATATACCCTTATTAGTACCGCAAGTTCAGTTGCGTTACAGCATCAACATTGGAAGAATGAATAGAATAAACTAAAAGTATTTTATGTATGAAGTTTTATTTCCAGCTGTTTTATACAGAGAGTAGTTACTGGAATGAGATATAATTACATAAACAGAAACAATGAAACACAGTAACAGTATAGTGCTTGACTAGTAAAAACAATAGAAAATGCAAATTGATTCACCGCACATTAAAATACAGCTGTGATAGAATTTTTTTGAGATTTCATTAAAATCAAAACCCCTCGAAGCTGTTTTAAACAAAGTGGATTTCTTTCAACTTGTCGTTGATGCAAACTGTTTGTCAGTTTTTTAAAATTAATTAAAAGTCCCCATAGTAGGAAATGAAACTTGATGGAGAATGTATAAAGAGAACAATGTGATAATAAAAAAAAACGTTGCTAAATTTCACCTTGATGCACCTATTAAAAAGTGCGCTGTTTAACAGACAATGGAGTGAAAAACTGACATAGGTAATTTCTGAAGGAAGTTATTTCAAGTCAGACAATAACAAATCTATTGGGAAATGGCCTATATTTTCTGTTGCATAAAAACTTAAAAAGCCAACATATCATCTGCGAAAGTATGATGTAAGTAATGAGTGTACCTGACATTGATAGATGCGTAAAAAGATGAAAATTCATTAATCTGTAGGCTTTTGTGTGTATGTTTTTTCTGTCTCGGAAAGAAACTCTTGCATTAATCAGTGGTCTGCAAATTAAGTTATTTTCAAGGAAAACTTGACGGATAGTCATTATTACATAATATTATTTCCATTTGTAATAAGATTCACGTCTGCTTGAAATAGACGCAAAATTTCAAAAATTGTAAATTATTGTTTAGAAAGCATGGTATTCTCATTGTCAGTCATTCTTCTGTGAAACCCAAGGTCTTGACGGTTGTGAATGCACAGTGTGATCTGAATCCGAGCTGGTCATGAAGTTTTTATGTTGATTTTTGTATGGCAAATGCAACATTTTTTGAAGAAATACATGTATTGAAGAGACCATGCACAAAAGGGAATTCAAGTTGTAGTCTCTGAATGAAAACCTGGTCAGTGATCATTGCATCCTTGTGTTGTAAAGATGTTGTAAAGATAGAATACAAAAGTAATGGTTCCTTAATACAAGTGGTTTCTCAAGCAAGTTTAACTATTCATTGTAGGGTATAACCTACCAAAACTGTAAGTTCAACAAGAAAAATATGGTGTAGTATTATGCTTTCTTTAACATGAAATAACTTTTATTGCAGTGAAAAAAAAATGTATGCAAATGCATTTCTCTCAAAAAAATAATCAGACAGTGTTTTCTTTATACAGAGAGTTCCACTTGAGCAGATTCTGACAAAACTTTGATTGTTTGGGAGAATTTTTTTTTTTTAATGTTAAATATTGAAATTTTGTTTTAGATTTGTATCAAGTCATTTTTTTTCTAGGGTAGATCTACAAAATATATCTGAATGAATAATGATCAAAATTTATGAATGAAACTGAGATATTTTTGAAGTGAGATGTATGTATTTAAATGCTGCTGGATATTAAAAACCCATTACAGCCAGTTACCCATATAAATAACAGTCACTGATTTTATATGATGTTTTTCTTTAATTCCGTTTCATGTTCGTAGCTATTGCTATAGCATGATGCAGCACTTTGTTTTTTAATAGAACACCTTTATAATAAGCAGTTCAAATATCCAGATTTGATGTTGTAAGAAGTTCGTTTCAATGCAGCGATGGTGCATGGTTTATGTAATATCCAAGCTTTTATAACTATGAGAGAAGTTCAATTAATGCATATCAACTTTTTATTTTGCATTACTTTTATATTTCATTGTTTTATAACAATTAAATCACAAACTTTAAGAATGAATGAAAAATCAAAGGTATTTAAGATCATTTTACACCATGGTATTTAGGAATAAACAGTGAACCTGACTGTCATTAGCAATCAAGTAAAATGTGGCCACTTAAAAAAGATGGCTACATAATACAGGTACTAATGTATAGCAAAATTAGCTAAACATTTCAGAACCAAATAGCCCATTCTATAGTAGAATGTCTTGATAAAAGGACCATTTCGATATAAAGGCCACTTTATGATGGTCTGAAGGGTGGTCTTATTGCAGGAACTTGACTTACAAGAGGTGGTTTCTGTACCAAGGTGACCATTTTCACAGGTTCAACTGTAACTACAACTATTCATACATTTGGATTTCTTTGGATCTCTCTTGAATTATTTGTGTTTTGTATATATATTATAACAAAATTCTGTTACTGAAAACAATTTTATTATATTAAATTAACAAGACAGTTACTTATGGTCAGACTTTGTCTGTATGTGTTCGGAAATAATGGATTCTATGAAAACAAATGAAACCTAGATTACATGATAAAGCAAAGCTGAAACCTAGCATATGCCAAATAAAGTACATGTCTATATTATATAATAGATCAATGTGTTTGGAATAAATGTAATGTATGTGTGTTTAAGAAGAAAACTGAAACTTGGTTAAGATTGCATCTTTCCCATTTTGTTGGTCTAGTTGATTAAACTTAATTGAGTCCGGGCATTTTACATTATCTTAAAACATGAACCCTGACACAATAATTTGGAAACATCGTTAAAAAACTCCAACTGTTTCTTAACTCAGGCTCGTGATCCAGTAGAGTATATTGATTTAAAATTCGAAAGATTTGTCAACATAACGTCAAGTCTTTTGAACCTTTTTTTATCTAAACATACATACATTGCAGAATTATAAATTCATACACATATTTATAGTCGATACTTGAAATCTTGCCGTTAAAATGTTTGGCACTATATCACAAAAACAAAATGGATCTCGCTTGGTTTTTCTTTCCATAATGTGACAATAAATAATAATAATATATAGCACAACAACAGTCAGAAGTGTTCAGTATTTTCTTTCCAACTCAACTGAAAACCCAGTACTTAAGATAACCAGGTATCTCGGTCAAAATCACTCAGAATCTTTCTGTAAGTATCTACTGACCTTAAATCTATAAAAAAAGAAAGAAATGAACACTTGTTCAAAATGAAGCACTATACAACTGAATACAAAGTGGGATCACTTAATTCCTCTATGTAAGGCTTATGCACCATAGCTTGCGTTATTGTCAGTTTTTGAGACGGCTCTGCCATACTATGTACGGGACTCCTAATGCCGTATATTCCATTGTCTGGGTTTATAGGCCGCATATGACTCGTGCTAGTTATATTGTATCCCGGAATGTGAGAGTTCACTGGTATGTGAGAGTTCACTGGTATGTGACTGTTCATTGTGATCGGGTTACTTAGCGGAAGCTGGTAACACAGCTGTTTGTGTTGGATTGGCCCGTGGTCAGTTACTGGACCAATGTATCCAATGCTATGCATCGGACCTAAACTGTTAGTATCACTTCCGTAACCAATACTGTTAGGCTGGCTTAATGTTCCATTACCATAGCCACCATGTGGATGAAAGTTGTTCCTGTTGGAACAGTTATCAGAACACATTTTAATTCCATAGTTTCCGGCACATGTAACTGGTCCAACATGACTGTCAATGCTATGCAGACGACTGCCATGTACATCGTTTATAGATTTACTTATGTACTGTATGTTGTTACAAGACTGTCCAGAGGGACGGCCGATATAGCTTATTGGCGGCAGTACGGCCATTGCAGGTTGAGATGAAGATATTGCAGTATCACTTATTGTATTATGAGATTCACTACATGTATTTCCAACACTGTAATGCTGACTAGGTGGTAACGGCAACCGTTGGAATCGTTTTCTATGTTTACTTGAGTTTCTGTTCACATATGACACTAATGGCTGCTGTCCCATTTCATTTGGGTGTATTTTGATTGGTTTAAATAGTGGCACAGCATCGTGCACTTGTAAACTGTGAACCCCACCTCCTGACCCACAATTCTCCTGTGCATTTCCTGTACTACTACTAGCACTGTGAATATATTGTCCGGATCGCGAACTGCGAAATCCTGAATCATCTGAATCCTCAGAAGCTTGCGAATTAGGACGTACACTCTCACTTCTCTGTAGTTGAGCACTGTTGTCCACACTGCAATGAATCTGATTTAAATCCGAAAATCCACTGTCTGGGTTAGTACGATACATTGCAGGATTATCAAATCCCTCAGTTGGCTCTGGACTTTCCTCGTAATTGTCGTTTGATTTGTTCTTGTTGTTATTATTGTGATTCATAGTGTCATTAAACAAAGACATGTTTGATTTGAATGGTGGAGGTGGAGGTGGCGGGGGTTCGTAATCCTTCCCAATGTTACGTAACCGCTCAATTTTGTGAGGATCGTGTTTTTTGTACAAAATTTGGTTTCGAACTCTCATTTTATACCAACAATAGCAGAAGACGACGAAAAGCGCGATGGTAACCAATGCTGGTATCAACACTCCAAAGAAGAACAAGAGATTCATGCTGGATTTGTTTACCATTCTGAACAGGTAGAAAAGATTCCCTTAACCTGCCAGGTAGCCATCTTCAGAGGTCAATGTCACTGCTATAGCATATATGGAATATCTGAAATACAGAACAAAAACATCTACGTTTATTTAATGACAAAAATAACATCTATGATAGTACTACTAAAACAAGAAAATTTTAAAGAAATACCTGTGATAGTTATTTTGTGTGTGTAAAATTCACAGTTCTAAGTGTAAACAAGTCCATAACAAAATTTTGATTCCATTTTGTAAGTATTATAATAAATATTGTGCAGCAGCAAAATTCAGACATATTTTACATGAAATCATTTTTAAAATGCAAAATGCAAACACTTGCTGTTAAAACTCATCATAATATTCAAATTTACGCCATTAAAACGCAACGTCTTGACAGCCTTGTCAGTAATGTCACACTCATTTACATATAAAACTATTAAAAATTCATAAATGTGCAAGAAGCCAATACTGCAATTATAAGTTTCGTAATTAAGATCTCAAAATAAACTATTAATATGTCGAAAGACCTCTAAAGATCTTCAAAGACGTTCAAAGTTGCATCTCTAGTTCTCTGTTTTGGTGTCTAAAGACATACTAACAATTAAATTAAGTTAATTTTCTACCCTCTGATAATTTTTGTATTTGTTCGATAACCTTTGTTACTCGCTTTGTCTGTGACCTGTTACTTTTTGGTGAAAACTGTGTTTTTTACCGTTTTATCTCTGTTTAAGATTTTATGATAAAAGGAATGTTTTAACGACTTTTGAAATTTGAAACTAACTGTGCATTGCTATTTGGTAATTGTCATTTTTGCTTTTATTTTGTGTCATTTTGGTTATTTTTATCTGTTTTAGGCATTGCTTAATGTAGCATAAACCAAAAGAAGGCTTGACAACAAAAATACATGAGTCAACGGAAAATGTCACTAAATATTCAACAATGTGAAAATATATTTCAGTGTCAAATTTTGTCTGTATATTATAGGGCAGTAATATTATGACATTTTATAATGTGTGGTGACTTGGGTGTACAAAGTACATTTTTCTACTTTTTATCATAATTCGTGACTGATACAGATTTTGGGTGTATATAGTCAAGAGACTATTAAGTTTAAATGATAAATGGCAGCTTAAAAAAATGACACTATAAGTACAAAAATAAAGTATGGCATTAAATTCATTGTCACGAAAAGTAAAAACACTCATATTTTCAAAGAAATCTATGTATTTTAAGAATATATATGTACACATCTTTGTGAAATAATTTCAACAATATCAAAAGAATATGAAATTATGAAGATATTTTATAAACATTTTGTAGTCTAATTCTTATTTATTCAGGAAATTCTGAATTTGCTTTCTCTTACGAAGTAAAAGATTTGTGTTACATTTTGTCCTTGAAGGACAAAACGTATGTCTTGAAATTTCAGGTTAAAATGAAAAGATTCTTACTCAGTTTTGCTTTTAAATCTTTTTGTCTAAGGTATTTTAAGTAGATTTCTTGCTTCCATCATTGTGTTTATCCTTGTATAATGTTGTTCCAACAAGTTAACATATTTCCACTCTCTTAGTCCTTCTTGTTATTTTAACTGTGACTATATAGTCCTAAGTGAAAGATGAATATTGAACATTCTCCTCCGTCAGGGGTCACCTGTTGTTTACTCAGTTTTATTTTTTTTCGAAATACGAAAACTTTCTTTTCTATAATATGAGCGGAATTATATTTACACTGATCAAATATTGCTATGTTTAGCTGTTAGCGAGTCAATATTTGTCTAGTTCCAACTGGACAATAGTATACAAATATACAAACTCGGGTGCCCGCAGTTTGACGCTCTATATTCCAATGTACGATGAACCCCAGAAGTTAACAACTTTACGAGAGTCTATTATAGGAGGTTAACATAATAAACATTTTCCTAACATATTGATCACAAGTGGCAGGAATAATGTAATAATTACTTAATGGCGACCCCCATTTTGTGGCCGATCTTGTATTAGCTGATTGTTTGTCATTAAAACCTCGGTAAATAATAATTTTGAAGAATAACAATACACATCCACTGAAAATTACAGAAAATAACCAAACTTGTAACGATCCCACAATTGATTTTTCTTTTCGAAAGGACGTGAAAGTCCGGAGTTTTGTGAATAGGGGTTTACAGATGACTGAAAAATTGCCGCTTTGTAGCAGTCACAGTGGGAAAATTATTGCGGATAAGTTTACATTAAACGCTTTGTGTTCATGCAAGGTATAAGGCTGCACGAAACGTCCTTAATACTATTGTACTTGAAGTAGCGCTTAATGGATGCCAACATTCTAAATCAGCCAAGTTTGAAATTTGTTCGAAAATCTATATGCAAATTTAAAAGTAAAGAATTATAGATGATATTATTCTTGTGTCGAAATTCTATGCACTAAACAGTTTAACATTTAGACAAAAAGTGTCAATAATTTTTATATGTTTGAAAATTTTGTTCACATGAGAGGTAGAGTCTCAGGATCCAATTAGTTAAAATAGTCCATGACCACAATTTTCTTAAAACTTTCACCCAATTAGTGTTTTTTCCTATAACTGAATGATTGTTTGAAACATCTAGGAGGGAATTCATCCAGATTCCATTTCATTCAGCAAAACAGTACATCACAGTTACAAAAAATATTTTGAAGAATTGTGGAGACTTTATCTCGCCTGCAGGTTTGTTTTAATTATGGCAAAGCTTCCCCATTTAAAACCAGTTTATAAGAAAATATCTCAAGAGTGAAAGTTGAAACTGAAGATGAACAGGTTTTTTCTTTAATTTATATCCAAATAGCTCACAAAACAAAAAAATTCATAACGAATGAACTGGTTGTGTTTTAATGATTCTTGATTAGTTTGATGGATCTGTAATTTATTTATCGATTACCTTGCAAAACTGATAGATTTTGTAACAATATTGTTGCCATGGTGACTAGCTGTTCACTGAATTAATGACAGGGTCAACAATTTTTTTGAAGTTTGTGTCATTGAAACAATATAAGTGCTGTATTATTTAACCTATTTCAAGAAGTTCCTGTTTCATCATCTAACTCAATTGATAATGCACATTGTGTATGAAACTTGCTTTGTCAGTCAAACCTCAGGAAACGTTAAAATTTATTGCCATTATTTTGTATATGTTACATTTAAGTGCATGCAAACTTATATGTTAGGGGAGGAATGTTGTAATTATATGGAGCAATTATTGGACACCTGGAATGATTATGTAATTAACACAGTCTAATCGACCAATCCAAGACATAGTAGCTACGTCTTGGTGAATTTTTATTACCAGTGGCAGTGTCACTAAAATATTTATAATAATTACATGTAATAAAATCAGTCGCAAAACTAGTCTATCTCAGCCTGTTTCATCATGTGAGTTAATTTACTTTTGCTTCTGTTTGTGAACGTGGTTCCAAGGTCCGCATTCTATAGGGGGACAATTTTCATAATAAATTAACCTCTAGGTTAGTCACACGTAATTGCTGTTGTTCACTTTGTAAAGTCTAACAAGGCCTGCTGTTAGCATTCTATTCGAGTTTTGAAAAGAATGTTTGGCAAAAACATGTAAATGAAATAATTGAAAACATGATATATATACTGGCAACTTTAAAGTTATGTTTTTTGTAGATAATATTATGAGATGATAATCTGTTACAAGGCATAAGATGTAGAAAAAAATATTAAGGAAATTTCTTATCAAAACACAAAACAAGAAGTATAGAAAACAGTCATATTTTGGGCTTCCCTTATCTGAAGAAATATGTTGAATGTATATTGCTTTATTGCGGTTCTAGCTATACCGCAGTCTGCAAACCAAAAAACAGGTTCCTGTTTGAAATGAAATTGATTTTTTCCTTAAAAGAAACTAAATGACTTGGCTGAAATACCTAAAAAAATGAAATGGTTTTATTTTACGAATTCTTTGAAATGGGTTTTCATGATATTTAGCGATAAATGTTTAGTTTGTAATACAACTGACTAGTATTTTGTTTGAAGTTTAGATATTCCCTAACGGTATCTAGGATATTTTGTTTGTAATAAGATATACCCTGCAGTATAGAATCTTTAAAACATCAAAACCTCAGAAACATTGTAAATAGATGATATCTGTCTAAGGTACAAAAAAAACAAAAACAAGAAAGTAATCCAATTTGTATCTAACTTTTTGTCGCTGCAAAAAAGTTGGCTTTAAAAACATGAGAATTTCAGGTGTAATTACAGACAAGGTGCAAACAAGTAAATTATCAGGTTTTACTACATTAAGTGTACTTTTTTCACATAATTGCAGTCTCATTTGCCTAGAAGGAATTTTGGATTAATTTACTATCGTTCAGGTTTCTGGAAAGAAACATTCTAGCAGCTATATGGAATAGCAGTTTCTTCCATAAATCTGTTTGTTATAATGTATGGCAAATATACTATCCCTGCTGTTTGACATTTAATAACAAAAAAACCTATTTTATGTTAATTGAGTTATTAGCAAAGCCAAGAAGATAATTTATGTTACACAAAATATCTTTAAATGTTGTCTTTGTTAAATGAATGATTTTTTTGATTTTTTTCCGCCAGCTTGCAGATGTTTATATGATGTCTTAAGTGAAATCTCATTTGTAATTATTAACTCAAGTTTGTGCTAGTAAAATCTCTTTGAAGCACATGTGTATATAATTTTCAGTAGTAATACAATTTCAATAATTCAGGATATAGTGACATTGTTAATTTACACAGACCATCAAATGCCAAAATCTGCTCTAATGCTTTTGATTTTTTCCTCATTCAAAGTTTGAATAAATATCAAAACACAAAAGTCATGTCTATTTTCTGTAAGATTAATTTTATTTTGAAACTTTTAATATAGCGGTTAATCATCTATTGAAATGAAAGTTGACTTGAGATATTTGGTTAAATTGTGATATATTTTACGACCTTTAAAAAAGCGTTATTTAATGATCGTTTGAAATGTCTTCCTCAATACATCTTTTAGATGAATGAGTAATACTGATCGGTGAAGTTAAATTCACGCTAAAATTAGAAATAGTTTAAATATTTGCGTTACCTGTTTAGTAATCGATGTAAATCAGAAAAATGTGAAAACAGATAAATTCCTTATGAGTTTTCTTTAAATCCAAATTTTGTGTGCCGAAAAGACAACATGTCTGAGAAGTATAACTGCACAGGATGTCTGATGTATTGTGGGCTTGACAAAATATAACATGAGCATTAGATAAAATCGGCCCATTTCGACATGACCAATTAACTCAGAAAATATCTCAACTCGCAGTTAAAGGTAAATCGCAAATCCGATAGAACATAATTGCATGAATTTCTTTCAACTGTTCACAAAGTAATTTTCTGAATTGCTCTATTCTGAATAGGAGAATATAGTCAAGATTTAAAATGAATGGTCCCCCCATGCCTGAGGGAAAATGTTTTACGATATAAAAATCATACAGCACTTCATAACAGGATATTTTATATAATCTTCACATGCTTGTAAACGATGGAAGAATACTTTATTGTGTCACAATGTTTAGCGAAGAATTGCGATTTTATTACTTAACAGTTTGTTGAAGACAGATTTTACATGTTTAAACGTCTTTGTGTATGTAATAGTTATATTTCGTCTTCTTTTGATGTAAAGTTTCCGTTACGATTACATAACTGTATATAAATATAGCGTTACTCACTCAAATTATGTGTTCCAATTTTTGTATTAACTACACATGATGCAATGTATAATAAAGAAGTATATACTTTGTCAATTGATTTGTGGTCATTATAATAGAAATAGAAGAAAAAGAACTTACAAGTTTTATAGTTAAAATCCTTAAAGATATAACACAATTTAGATTTAGTGGATTTTCTTTGGACAATATTTGCTTTACTCTGATACAGTATGTAACACAACATACATACACATACTGCTTTAAATCAAGGTAGTGAAAATAAGTCCTTACAAAAATATTTTCCTAATCCGAATAAAGGCATATCCTTTAATTATTATGTAGCTGGTAAGCAAGCGTTAGTCGCACTCTCGTTGTATGACAGGATCATTAATGTATAGCGTGCACTCGCCGAGTATTAACCTGGATTAAACCGTAACTGATATTTTGTTAGAGAAAAATCGCCACTACATGAGGATAGGCAGTTTAATCGTACCCAGCGACAGACTATGTCCGATACTATTTGAGGGCACTTTATCGCTCTAGATGGTTTCAATTGTTTTTATTTTTGTGATAAGCTAGATCTATATTAAAATCTGATAGGAAGCAAGCAGGCTGAATGTAAGTATTGTGTTGACTTGGATGCCAATACTTCATGCAATCTGCAGCAATTTGTAACGTTTTACCTGCAATTGTTCCGAGAACAATTGATATTGACTCGGAACAAGTAAATGCAGTTTTGTAATCCAATATTCCATAATAGTGACATTTGGTATACAATTTTCAGACTAAGGTGATAAACAAATTCATAAATTCAGTTCAATATTCATTATGGAATGAAACTTTAACTTACTCTGACATTTTTTTAATTAAATGTCTCTTAAAGTTAATCCTGAATCATCTTATTTGTGCAACTGATGAAAAACAACTGCTCACCGAAAAACGAAAAAAAGCCAGTGTAAAATCCAATTTGTTGAACACATCAGGTGTTAACACCTATTATACTTTCCCGTTTATCATTTTCATAAAGCCATGAAAAAGTTCACTAGCTACTTGAAAGCCTGCCACAACAAATAAAACAAAATAAAGACCACTGTTAGACAGTAGGCAAGAGGTATGGTAGGTACACAATTAATCTTCCTGCGCGATACAATAACGAGTGTCCTTATCCCACCTCTGTGTTAAAACCTGAATGTGGTAGTTATCGCAATCTGCAGTAATTTGTCATGTGTTAGTGGTATGTCCCGTTTGATGTGAGCAGCTCATGTTACTTTTGTTCACCAGTCTCTGATACAGGCTACTAGAATCCGGTCACGGTTGGTTTAACATGACTTCTAGGTTTCCAATGCATGATTGTTCGGTCATTTAAGTGAATTTAAGTAATTTGATCACTTCAGTCAGCAACTTTCGTAAATTGACAGTAACCATTTGTTAATTGATGCAGAAATTGTTCCTCTTCTCATGCAAATTTAGAATTAGGTATTCCCACTATGATGATAAAATATTAAGTGGCTGTTTCCTTTTCTAAGGTGTAAATCGGCTGGAGGGGTCGTCTTTTGTATCAAAACTTCTGATTGGTGAAATGATACATATATAATTTGATGATAGCCAGGTCGCTTAATTATAATATATAGTAAATTTTGCCTAGGGATGTAACACTGTTTCATATTTTATTAAGTTGAATGCTTCGCGATTTACTCTTATCTCGGTGAAAGTGAACTAAAATTGCCTCTAGATACTTTTAACACTTGGTTGCAGTTACTATATACAAAAACAAACCTCATACATTATTCAGACTGTATGAAGTAATAATCAACGAACTTTTACATAAAGACATGATTTGGTCCTTAAAGTACCATTTTCTTCGTCATTCTTTCTGAATTTTGAGAGAATAATGATTTATATAATCTGCACCAAGTTTTACAATATTATTTTGTTAATAATGATGTAAAACACTTGTCAGTTTTTTAATGCATAATGCCACAAGAAAGGTAACAGCTTTATATCAAATCATGTTTACTTTGCAACAGTTAATGCTTAAATTTATTTTTTAATGTGTATTTGATATGTATATAAATTATAGTTTTTCTAATTAATAAAATAAAATGACATGACTTGTGAGCCATTCTCATTGATAGTTAAGAACCCAGTTTTGAAATTTTCCTTGCAAAATTTGATTTATTTTTTTACTTTCTTTCAGTATGTTTCCAGGGATGTTCAAAGGAAAATAACAACAAAATAATTATATACAAATAAGCACAGACTTCTAGTAAAATGTCAAATAAAGATAAAATAGACACATATTAAATGTTAATAAAAAATACTCTAACATTGAGGAAAATAAGTTCTAAATATTTGAAAAAAATACTCTAAAAACAAGGTAAATTTAAGTCCTACCAAATATTCTGTAGCTGTGGGGTTATTGAAGAATTTTCTCCAAATGAATATATAGCAATAATTCCAGATATTATTCCTGGCAAACTGTTCCTGTGAACTTCACTGACAGCTCTGCTAGCTGCCTCACTTCTCAACTCACTAAATTGGTTCTGCTCAAAGTGCCACTCTTAGCAGAAAATCTTCTATTTACTGTCCCAAATCAGTCAATAATACTAACACATTAGGGTCCAAGACTGACCCTTTTATTATATGCAGTGACACCTGATGGTAGATATTAATAGATTTATATAGATAATAAAAAGTCTTCTTCAAACATTGTGATGCCAGTTTTATCTATAGTAATTGAGATTTTAAGCACATTATAACCATCTCTTTATAGTTTATCTTTGTAATTACTTTTAGATTTAGATTGGCTTTCTATTCTATCCATCCCTTTTTAATTACACAAAGATGTCTATCTGTAATTAAATGCCAATTATGCAATGTAGTAGATAATTGAATTATAATTACTCACTGTGGTGATAATGAAGAGGAAGTGTGGTTCTTAATTAGGGAGTTCTAGTTGACATATGATATGACCATATGGTAGTAGTGTTACATATAATAAGACAATTGAGAGAATTGCTCAGTAAATTGATTAAGGTATTGTATCAGAACTAATGGTTTAGTTAAAAATTGATGAATATTTCTTGACTGCAATATTTATTTGTTCTGTAACACTATAATGTACATTATTGTAATCAATAATAAAGTCATATATTAAATATGTTTGTTATGGAGATATGTGAACAAAAACAAAGGAGTGTTGACTTCATCTATAGGTTACTAGATTATAAATCATTTTTTTCTAAAAGCACACTTGTTTTTGCAGAAATTGGATTGGTACCTGTAACTTAATATATTATTTTTTATTAGTTTTATTGATTCTGGGGGCCTGTGAATTTTTTTTCGTGGAGGGGTGAGAATTCATAGATTTTTTTATAGTCTAATTGAAGAAACCTACAAAAAAGTATGAGTTAAATTGTTTGTACTTGTTAATTTATAACTTCAGTTTAATTTACATATTACGACAGTTATCATTTTGAAAGCAATCAGATAGCCTGAACTTTCTTCAAATATTCGTAAATCATTAATGTTGTAAAATTTGAATTTTTTAAACTTCACCTTTTTTATTTGACCTTGCAATAATGTCTTAATGGTTAATTCGTTCTTGTTAAGCACTTGATTTAACTTTGGTCAGGTAGTAATTTGTGTTTTATTGCACTATAAAGACTTGTTGGACATATTAATGATGGTTTTCTTGGCTTTTACTTTTATTGACCGTCATCTGAATATATTTATTCCTCATGTTTTGTCCCTATTTGACCCACTGGTTTGCTGGCAAGTAAACCTCAAGACTGTAACATTAGGGAAACCATTTCATTGTGAAGATTCAATGAACATTTTAATGATATTGTATAGAGTAACCAGTAGCGGTCAGTTACTGTTATTAAAGTCAAAATTATATGTTTCTTGCTTTGGGGAGTCGAAGAATAGGGAACAATTATTGTGTCCAAGGTTAACCATACTGGTAATTAAATTTTAAAAAATCAAAGATTGCATTGAAAGCGTTATGAGTCATCAGAAAAGAGAAAATGGGAGAAAATGTTTTGAAACACGGTATTTTGGGTACAATTTAAATAATATATACTGGTTTGCTTAATTATACAGATGTTTTCATTTCTTTAAATCATCTCCTCAGGTAGTCTGTCGTACTTTGTCTAACGGGAAAAAATAAATCTGGCGTCATCTAAGGTCATGTGTATATAAGGTCGTACATGGCCCGCAGATATGATGACTGTGTAAGCGTTAATTACGATTATTAATGTAACATGCCAGACTGGTATTTTCCTCGCTGAGTTTTTGCTGTATTCATTTATTTATGAAAGCTGAACCATGT